>CAHIKZ030005170.1:2835000-2880000 GCA_903632075.3 Acanthosepion pharaonis | reverse complement strand
CACAATTGTCAGACTTTGTCAGAATAATTGGATATTTTTCTCCGATAGCATTAAATCCTAGTTAAATGGCAATGGTTGAAATAATGATTTTTCAATGCTGAGAAGGTCTTTAATGCAATGTAATCTTACTATTGATAGGTAACTTGTAAAGGACTATCAACAATTCTTTAGTATTTTACTGTTTCACTTGTAGTCTTTATTTCACTTATAGAAGCGAGAACGCTTCATTTTTTAGAGGAAATTTTCCACCACCCACGAGCTTATTAAAACCAACCCGTTTGTTAATTTCGCACTTTTGGAGGCTTTACATGATTTCCTGACCTTTTTATTAAGTTCTTTGGTTTATTGCCTACTGTTAACGATTGTGACCCCCTTGATTATTAATACCCTCCCTTGTATTAGACAGCTACGAGCAACGTTATTTAAATGGTCAAAAATGTAGAAAGTGCTGAAGAAATGCAACAATTCAGCCAGTTCGTGATACATGCTTCTATTTCGATTCATGACTGACTAAGCAGAATGTTTTCCTGCACCAAGTTGACCTTTCTTTCTGCAGCAGACTGGTTGCCAACCAAAGTTATAGTAGTTAGTCTGTCTTGCTATTTAATCCATAACTGGAGGGAGAAAAAATGGGTTCATACGTTTTCCCAATAGTATTTGCTCGTAAGTGAATGTAATTAACTCGACTGGAATTTGAAGTCGTCTCGCAGAAACAATAAGATACGGAAGTGGCTAAGCAAACATTAATAGTGAAAATATTTCATCTCAGAGTTCATTTAACTTGAAATTCTTGTTACCATTATTATTATTGTTGTTGTTGTTGTTTTCGTTGTTGTTGTTTCTGTTGTCCTTGTTTTTGTTGCTGCTATTCTAGAAAAAGTGCAAAATGAAGTTAAAATTTCGTCTAAATAGGACCTAGTATGATTGTAAAACTTTGGCATATTTAAAAAAGAGGTTTCTGTGTTTGAATTGGTTACAGTGCCGTCCATGAAATGATGCGGTATGTGGCTTCAGGTTTTGTCGGAATCTCCTTCTTTAATCCTATTTTACTCTACTTATTAACCAGAGTTTATTCGATAAAGATATTTTTGAAAAGGATGAAACAAAACAAAGCAAAATAAATGTTGACAATATATTTCATTTCAGAGTTCATATAATTTACGATAATTACTGCGGGTATTTTACGCTTTAAAACTAGACTTTGTTTTTTTTATGCAAGTGTCGTTAAATGGAACAAGGAATTGACATTACAGAACATAAACACTAATCCGAAAAAGCACGAACACATTTTTTTTTTTTTTTTTTTATCCTTTTGGGCCAACACTTTTCAAAGATAACGGTTTGCACAAATCTGACGATACAAGGATAATATTCACAAATATATATATATATATATATATATATATATATATATATATATATATATATATATATATATATATTAAATAAGGAGGGAGCTTTAGAACACGATTAAAAAAAACAATTTAATAGTAAATAATTTACGATTAAAATAAATGATAGAACGTTCGCACAAAGTGTAAAAGAGGAAAATTCTTACTGATGGCCCTCTAAATAAACATAAAGAGCGAATGAAATGCTCTTTCTGCTTGCATAGATTCAGTTGATGGAACTTAATATATGCCGTTTCAAGAAAACGCAAGTGGTGAGCAAATCGGGCTCTGTGCAAAACAGTGAAAAAACTATCTACATATTTGGTGGCATAGTATTATCAAGTACATGTTGACCTATTACCGAATCATGTGCAGACTGAATCTTCCTAGAAGAAATTATATATATATATATATATATATATATATATATATATATATATATATATATATATATATATTTCATCCACAGCGCTAGTGGCTGGCTATCCAGCTCACATTTTACTGGAACTGGAAGCTGACGATTAAATTTATCTTGACTTCAATCTTTAACAAGACTATATCATTTGTTGGTTCGTTGGTTGTTGTTGTTGTTTTATGTTATTTTTTGGAGGGGGTTGGGGGTGCTTAGCGGCATATCAAACTCTCGCAGCTTATTATTGCTGAAATCTAAATATTTTGTTTGCATGTTTTTTTCTTTTGAGATTAAATTGCTTTTAGCTGATACAAATCTCACTAATTAGTTCATAACTGCGAGAGAGAAGAGATGGGTTCATGACTTTCCCACGGGTAATTGCGCGTAAGTGAATATAACAAACCAAACTGGAATTGGAACTCGTCTCTCCGGTTAACAGTTCCACGCCATTATCACGCCATTTCACCAGCTGCAAGCTTACACACTGTTGTGGATTCCGAGATGAAATTCGGTCTCCAATGAATGACAAACGCAAGAATTAAAGATAAGAAATTAAATGTATTTACACAATAATACAATGGGTAATTATGTTAGTAAATCCAGGAACGCGGTTAGTCGTAATAAATATATATATATATATATATATACAGTCTCGAAGTAGGACTTCTACAAGCGGTTAACTCACACTATTACTCTACCTCTGACTCAATCACAATCTCTGCTCACTCTCCCAATATCTCTCTCCCCCTATATTCTGACTGACTGTGGGTATTTAACGGCAGCAGACCAAGTAACACTCTGGTCGAGTCCACATATGAAAAAGTGGTGGACCCCATAACACACACCTTGTATTCTCAAACGGTCACCTATCTAGGTACCTACCAGGCTCGACGTTGCTTAACTTCGCTGATTCTATATATCAGTTGTCTTCAATCATTAGTGCCATTAATTTTCTAATTTTTATATATAATAAACCCTTAAGTTCGGTTTTGAGGTTGTTATTCTTTTTCAAAACATTATACGCGGAAAATGTCTATAGGACTCATTCTAGAAAAGAAATGCAAGCGACAGTTAAAAGAAAAACAAAAAAAAATATTCCGTCCTGGGTTTGACGTTAAACTACATCCGGTAGCAAGGCTTCTAATTTGGAGGTTTTGAGGAGCGAGGAACAACCTCTTAATTGTTGTTGTTCCTAGGTTCACCATGAATCGGGGTGGTAGAACCTGTTAGGGTCCCAGCTATGGACAAATACTTAACCCCCCAAACTAGGGTCAAAACACTATGAACGTATAAAAATAAATTTTTATAGTAAAAATACCAGCAATACATTTTTGAAAAAAAATGTTACCAGCAATACATTTGACGAAAACCCTCTTTACAAAATTACGTCAATGAAACCTGATCTAAAAAATGATTTCTTAGAAAGAATATATATTCTATTCATACGAACCTATCTTAAAAATCTTGTCGGCACTGAATAGCCCATTGATTTGTTGATATGCCATAAAACAAAATAAACAAAAAAATTTACAGTAGAAAATGGAATTAGAAATATTCATTTTAATTTTAAGGATCAGATAAAACATAGAATCTTTCAACTTAACCACTGGCTTTCCTCCCATAGTCTTCTGATTTAATCCCTCTCTCAAATTTTTAGTTTGTTTATTTTACTTATTGTTATATATCTTATATTCTCTGTAGAATTCCCACAAATGTAACTTGTACAATTCGCCATCGTCGTGATAATGGTAGTAGTGATAACAGTATTCTAATATGGCAAACTTGGCTGTGACAATGTTAAGCTAATTAATCTATTGAAGTGAAATGTGTTTCACAAAGAAATATTCGAAACAATAAGAGAATTTTGTCACACCACATTTAGAAATAGTAAGTAATGATCGATAGTAAGAGATATTTCTTTCCACTTATGGAATTTCGATATGGTTACCATTAGATATTAAATTTTAATTTTAAATAAAATTGCCGATGCCTTATATGTTATGTCGCAGCATCAAATACAATCTGTTATTTATATTTGAATAGAAAACTATTTATGACCGTTTCACAGCCATAGCACGTTTCTCTTTTCCCAAGTTATTGTGATATGCTTCTAATTATCAATTTACCAAAACCAAATTATAAAGCTTGGATTTCGCGTCATCCTTTGAGATTATTATGAAATTAAATCTAATATAGTTGTATTGAATTATCTAGGACTACGCCGATGTCCTTCAATTTCATGATGGAATAAGAAGCGTCGAAATAAACATTATTTCCAGACGATAATTTTATCCAAATGTCCGAAATCTAAATTTTCTTGAGAAAGGTAAAACACACAAAAAAATTTCTAGAATGTTTTCATGCGACTTATATCAGCCCAAATATGAACCTAAACAGCGCAACAGCAGCGACACTAACTCGAATCGCATTTGACTACAAAGCAACTCTTCATTTATTGACTAGGCTCAATGCTAAGTTCTCGGTCGCTATACGAACTATTCACTAAATGAATTGGTTGCTAAACGAGAAGTTATACTGGACTATTTCAAGCATAATTGCATTATTTACATCTTCATTGTCATATTCACAACGTTTCGGCCGTTGTACGTTCCGGCCTTCTTCGGGTGATTGGAATTTCGAACCGAACCCTTTATTTCGTCCACTGGGGTTCTAATTCCACGTGCTATGCCTCTTCCGGATGTCTAAGTTATTTCCCTTTAACTCAACAAAGACACATGGCCCAGGGGATAAAAACGTTGGTTAGATCAAGTGACTAAATACAAAGAGTTGTGAGTTCAAAACCAGGCCAGAGCAGTGTTGAAGCAAAACTTGGAGAATTGAGTTAAAGGGAAATAACTAAGTCATCTGGGAGAGGCATGGCATGCGTAACTAAACAATCTACCGCGGTGGACGAAATAAAGGTTTCAGTTCGAAATTCCAGTGGCCTGAAGACCGTAGCGTACGACAACCGAAATGTTGTGAATATATCATTGAAGATGAGGCTAACAGTGCGTATAATGTAAATAATGTCAGTAATCATAATACCTAATCTCAGAGATATAGATAGATATTTCAGGCATACTACGCGTACAATAGGTTAACCCGCTGCAGATAGTTTTAATTTTACTTTTGCAACATTTGTAACATTTCTAATTTCTTTGTAAATGTTTATACAATAAAAAAAATTCGAAATTCAGCTCTACATTCTGTAAATACAATACAAATATATTTTTAGTTATTTTCCACGTGATTCAGTTTGTAATTAATACTGTTTAATTTTGTTAGGGGGGACCTTACCCATAATAACATAATGGACTATTCCATACGTAATAAGTACTGCGCCTCAAGAGGAAGCAGTGAGTTCAGTCTGAAGTCTGGAGTGAGGTCCGTCAGAAGTCCGTCTGGAGTCTGTCAGTCAGTCAGAGCGAGCGAGTCAGTCAGTCGAGTCAGAGGCAGTCCGAAACAGAATCGCGTTCAAACAATTACTACTAAACCTGATTGTTCGTACTAACACTTTCTACTTCTCTGTATATATTCCTGTTTGTAATATATCTGTGTTGTTCCATATACGTGTTCCAGTTCTTCTTTATTGGTTCTACCTTGGACTATCACCGTGGTACAAGGAACCGGACCATAACAAATTTCTACATGATTCAGTTTGTAATTAATACTGTTTAATTTTAAAAAAAACAGTGAATTTACTCAAATAAGTTGCATCCATAAAATAACGTATATACAGAAAATATATTAAAATATGTGTACAAGGAGAAAACAATCATGATCAAAGCCTTTTGTTCGTTAAGCAGCCATATGTTTGCAATACTAACATAAATACCTGATTGTTATGTTTCGTTCCGTGTGGTCTATGGCACCATTACTTCATGCTCTCAACGCTGCATCATAGGCTGCATCAACGAAGGACTATTCATTTTTCTTAACTCACTTTATTATAGAAAGGACAGTTGTAGTAGCATCGCTTCTTGGAGAAAACGAGAGAATGATAATTAGAACGCATGCCGAGTATTTGGCTTAGTATTTCGCCACGTGCTGGCTATCCTCACTAAGCAATCTGGATGCAGGAGTCGCGTTGACTCTTCAGAATTCTTACGATCGTTGTCTTATATTCAAAATTTAAACAAAGTTAATCCATCACTGTCATAATTACAAGCCCATTGGGTTTTCGGGCTAGCAGTTTGCCACTCTGAGCCAGCCTACGCACTCTGTAAGAAATAACTTCTGCTGTAAATTCATTTATAGTACTTTTCTATGGTAAAACTATCAACAACGCATTTACCTTATATATATATATATATATATATATATATATATATATATATATATATATATGTGTGTGTGTGTGTGTGTGTGTGTGTGTGTGTCGTGTGCGTGTACTATGAATGAAATAATAAAATTGTGTTCGAGATACCTATCTAGATTGACTAAAATGATTCGATATGTTAACTGTCTTCAGGGCCAAGATAAGTAAAATTGCATTGTTCAGAGTATACACTTTTAGACGCTTATTAAATGGGCTAACCAAATTTCCAAATTTTCTATGCAGACAGCATTTAATCCCGTGAAAACAATACGAGAATTGAAAAACTAATTGATCGAGATATATATATATATATATATATATATATATATATATATATATATATAAACATTCTCTCACTACGAGAAAAGTATTTTGTATATATCAGAGAAAACAAATATTTACACACTGTGTACTATCTAATTAAATAAATCCTTATCTTGGCCCTGAGGAGAGTTAGCATTTATTTGGTAATAGTGAACTACTTTTTAACATTGATAATAATTATTGTTCTAGATATCTACTGGGCTCTTTTTACTGACAAAATTCTGCTCACGCTGACATATCATAAATGACATCAATTTACATATATCAATCGGTGTTATAATATATATATATATATATATATATATATATATATATATATATATATATATATATATATATATATATATATCCGTATATATTGCCAGCATATTTTTATTTATGCTAGTCTGATTAAACAATTTAGGCATGTGTTTATTTATTTTTAATAAGATCCTTTCTTAGTCACGTATAAGTTTTGTTTCCTGATTAAAGATTGCATTGAAGGTACCATAGTTGTATTTATTCATTTCATTTTTAAGTGATTAACGATTGTAAAGGTTATAATGTAGGGGAGGTAACTGAATTCTTGTAGTAGGTTATTGTTGGTTTTTTTAAAAATTGTTTAATTTTAACGTAGATATTTCTTAAGAATTATATTATGAGTACTTCAGAACATTTGTGCTATATTTATAATTAATTTTTTTAGGTGTTAGTTTTATTTTTTTAATACATATGGCTTGTAAAAATGTAGTTTCTGCTTATTTACGTTCTTGGTGAAGTATACGGTTATTGTCAACTAATATACTTCTAAACTGTATATACGGACATGAATGTTTTGGCAGATGTGCAGTAGAGGATGAATCATTCATGTGTAGAGTGAGCCCTCTTGATAGCGTTATTGAAGAATGACCAATATATTCACTAGCTATTTTTTGTCGGTGATGCAATCTCCCAAGGGACATTTAAATTGATATATAGTGATCGTATTCTGCAATACGTCAATTGGTGAGGAAGAGTTATTACGGGTGATAAAGTTGGTTGAATTAAATTTGGTTTAGTATATAATCAATTTTATTTTTTTCACTTGGATCTGTGGGTAATATATTAATATTTATGAGTGTTTTAGAATTTTTTCACTTTGTTTATATATAGAATATCTCTGATTACGATATAGAAAAGTGATGCATTAAGGGTTATCTGAGGACGTTTTATATTCTATGGGAGTTATATTCAAATTTATAATGGATCGCCTTATTTGCACGTCAACAATGTAGTTAGGAAAATCATTATTAACAAGAATTTGTTTAATGTTTTTTAGTTCATTGCAGAAAATCTTTTTTTGCAGCTCAGTTAACTTTAGCGCTGTGTATCAAAATTTGTATAATAGCTATTTTGTAATTAAGAATTTAAAAATTAAAAATTGAAGATTAAAAATTAAAGATAAAAATATTATAAATAAAATATAAATATAAATAAAAATTTAATTTTCAAATTCGTAATGTTTAATTAATTTTTAATTTTTTAATTGTTATTTTTAATGCTAATTACGTTCTATATTTAATATATCTTTATTAAATAAATATATTCATGTTTTAATAAGAACAATTAATCTTCCTTTTCATCATATAACTTTTAAAAAATTAAAATATGAATATTCCCAACTCAAATATATATATTTTTTAATTTACTTTTTTACATTCATATATAATCCAGACAGACTTTTTGTGGAATTTGTTAAAACTTATTTGGATATATATATATATATATATATATATATATATATATATATATATATATATATATCTTTGTATATGTATGTTTGCGTATGTCTGTATGTGTGTGTGCTTTATATATTACTGTTCTTATACATAGAAGAGTGTTTTGAAAAGAGCTTTTTATTAAATCTAAAATTAACATTTTTTTTATTATTTACCCACTAAAAACCTGTTTCACGCTGTGCGATATTAAAAATGGGTATTTGTTCCTTTTGGATGCTCCCAATATCTACTGTTCATTTTCACGTATTGTAAAAGGAATGTGTCAGCCTATAGACAGTTCGAAAGATTTTGATTCTATTTGTTTATTAATCAATTCACGTTCTTGATTTCTATGATTTTCTGTTTTTCCTCCATCATAGATTGCAATTTCTGCCTCTGCTCCTTTTCATCTTTTTTTTTTATTACCTACTGATGTTTTCCTTCTCGTTTTTACTGACCATATTTGTTTTGACTATATACAAGTTATGTTTATAACATATTTTCATTTAATGTCTATAATATATCTTTATCATCTGTCTATATCTCTGAGATGAGGTATTGTAACTGTTTACACTATTTCGTTATGATGTTGTTCTGTCTAAAACCAACAAAAGAATTAGCTGGACTCAAGTGGGAATAAAAGCTGCAGAAGGCAGCCCCATTCGAAGAAAATCCAATTTTTCCACTAAGTCTTAAGGCGCAGAAAATCAAGTAGTACAGATTGTATTCTTCGCAATAGCTATGTCAATTTGGAAAACATCTATGGTGGGCTTATTGTACACCGATGCACAAAGGAACAAAATAAAGGCAACGGCTTTTGCATTAGAATTGCAATACTTATCTATGAACGGCAGGCTAATAACAAAATGTGAGAAAAGAGCTTGACCATTGCTAATTTTCTGTCACGATATTTGCAAGCGGTGGGAGGCAGAAATGAAACAGATTCCCAGTGACTTTAATGAGCGACCCAGGAATGTGAAGGTTATATGTCAGTGCATTTCAGAAAATAAACCTAGGAAGAATGTCATCGAACCAATCTTCAGAAATGTTAACATAGAGATTGACTATTCTGGGTTCGATTTGAATTTTAAACAAATAACATCTGAAGAAGGCCGGAGTGTACAACAGCCTATGCGCTGTGCATGTGACAATAAAGATGAGGAAAACCGCCAAAACAGTGTAAATAACGTAAATAGAAAAAATCTCTTACAAATTAAATTTTAAAATTTGTATATCTTTATTTTTTTGTAAAGGCCATGACTCTCCAGGCCTCATGAACTTCACTTCTTGCTCTTTCTTACACACATACAATACCACACGGTAACCCTCTACTTTGAGTGACCCTTGAGCCTTATACTGAGGGAACATTTGTCAGCGGTGAGTGGAGGAATTGGAACAGATTTTCAGTTACTTTACTGGGCGATCCAGGAATGTGAATGTTAAATGTCAGCTAATTTCAGGAACTAAACAGGGTAAGAAGAACATCTGCACAAACGTCTTGGAACCAATCTTCAGAAACATCAACATACAGATTGACTATTCTGGGTTCGGTTCGAATTTGACAATAAAGAGAAGGAAAATAGTCCGAACAATGTAAATAGTGTAAATATATTTTCATATCCAATTTTTCCACCAAGTGCTAAAGCGCAGCAAATCAACAAGTACAGATTGCATTCTTCGCAATAACTATGTCAGTTTGGAAAACAGCTATGGTGGGCTTATTGTACACCGATGGACAAAGGAACAAAATAAAGGTGACGGCTTTTGCATTAGAATTGCAATACTCATCTATGAACGACAGGAGAAGAAAATATAGGAGAAAAAATCTTGACCTTTGCCAATCCCTGTCACGATATTTGTCAGCGGTGAGTGGAGGAATTGGAACAGATTTTCAGTTACTTTACTGGGCGATCCAGGAATGTGAATGTTAAATGTCAGCTAATTTCAGGAACTAAACAGGGTAAGAAGAACATCTGCACATCTTGGAACCAATCTTCAGAAACATCAACATACAGATTGACTATTCTGGGTGCGATTCGAATGTGACAATAAAGATGAGGATAGTGCGAACAATAGAAATAGTGTAATATATTTTCATTTTATTGTATGTCTTGATGTTAAATGCGAATGACTCTTTTGACTGAGAAGCACTCTCATTAATTCCACAAAACTGACCATTCCAATTTTCTTAATATCACAATACGCAGTACAGATTTAGTTCTGAAACGTACTAAAAACATATTCTTTTAAAATAATTACAAACAAGTATGATTAAAACTATGCGAAGAGGTACTTGAGTAGCTGTAAGTTCTGTAACAAGCGGTAGAAAACAGTGCTAAAATACCATTTGAATTAACGTTTCATTTAGACACAAGTATTAAAAATACGATGAAAACCCGCTTAAATTTAGAAGGACTGAGGAAAAATTAAAGTATGGATTGTTTTAAAAAAATGACAAGACATGAGTTTTTTTTTTTTTTTAGCTTTCTCCATTTTTCACTTAGTAAAGCTCGCTGAAATTTATGAGCATCTCATGGGGCAATTGAAATAGGATGACCAATAAAAGACAAAATATCCGACGATGTATTTGTAATTTTCTTTTCGAGCAACTGATTTACGAGAATCCCATGGGAAAACTGAAATAGCGATGACAAAAAATGCGAAAACATCCTACACTATGTTTTTAGCTCGCTTGACGCACAACTGATGAAATTGTCCTTTACTTTACGACCATCTCATGAAACTGTTGAAGTAAGGATGACCAAAAGTGCTAAAACCTGATATTCCTCCCGATTATAGAAGTATATTTTCTGCATTAAAACTTAGCTATATAACGAAAAAACCGTATACTATAATATATATATATATATATATATATATATATATATATATATATATATATATATATATATATAGTGGACATTGAAATCTACAGCCATAGGCGTCAGTCTGTTTTACATTTTTAGATTTATTTTTGGTTTTGTTTTTTGTTTTTTTGTTTTCAGATAATAATGACTTATTCATACAAATCCTACTAATTATCCCATTGCTAGGGGAAAAGTAGTTGATTCATACCTTTCCAAACGAATTAGTGTAGTTACGCGTAACTGAATATAATGAACCCTACTAGAATTTGAAGATTTCTCGAACATTCAGGACGTTAAATGTAATTAATACTGTTTAATTAAAAAACAGTGAATAAATTGTATCCATAAAAATAAGGTATAAACAGAAAATATATTAACACACACAAAAACACACACACACACACATACACACACACATATATATATATATATAGATAGATAGATAGATAGATAGATAGATAGATAGATAGATAGATATAGATATATGTATGTATGTATTGTATATTACTAGACTTGTAAACCAAATGGAAGGATGATAAGAAAATACGTTAAAATCGGATTTTTCAGACAAGCCTGTGTACTTTCTCAACCAGAAATAAAATAAAACATAGTAAATTTGGGCTTAGGATTGTAGGTTCTTGTTATATATATATATATATATATATATATATATATATATATATATATATATATATATATATATATATGTGTGTGTGTGTGTGTGTGTGTGTGTGTGAGAGAGAGAGAGAGGAGAGGAAGTGAGAAATAGATACAGAAATTGGAGCTTGCTTGTTTTAGTTTAGCGGTATATCAACCATAGTGGATTATTTAATGCCGAAATCTAAATATTTTTTCTGTGCCCTTTTTATTTTATTTTGGGAGATAATAATGCTTTAATGATGCAAGTCTTACTAATTAACCCATAGCTAGGGCGAGACGAGGTGTATTCATACCTTTTCTAAAGTTATTTCCATGTAAGTGAATATAACAAACCCAACTGCAATTGGAACTCAGCCGTCCGATTAAGCATTCCAACCTTTATCCATTACACTATCTGCACATCCAAGCTTACCTCATTTGTTACTCCCAAACAGTCACTCATCTAGTAACTGACCAGGCTCAACGTTGCTTTACATTGGTTATCGTACGGGAAATGATGTTCAATGTGATATAGATGTAAGCCTATAAAATGAAAAAAAATCTGGGCAATGAGGTCAACAGCTAGTGATCAGTTTCATGCGAGAAAAACAATGTTCAGTTCAACACACATGGCCTGAAGATTGAGTTCAAGCATGAAACTTATTGTTACCGCTTGGTGGAGCCATCAGTGGCAAATCTAATATTTTATATTTATATTTACCCTCTATATGTAAAAATCGGAATTTTCGGTCATATTTGCTTACCATTATTAGAATTGATTATAATTCTAGGTTATTTTTCTCTCTCTCTCTCTCTCTCTCTCTCTCTCTCTGTATATGTATATATATATATATATATATATATATATATATATATAGAAAACCAGTAGTCAAAATGGCTACAATTCGAAGAAAAGAGAAAAAAAAAAAAAAAAATGGTAAAAAAACAATAAAGGTGTTAGCGTAAAGTGAAAAAAAAAAACGACGAAAAAAGACAAATAACGACGACATTCTACACGAACTCGTGGAGTCCGTCTACGAAACTCTACAATCGGAAATCAACTCCGTGACGAACCTTTTACTTTTTAATAATTATATATATATATATATATATATATATATATATATATATATATATATAGATAGAATAGATAGATAGATAGATAGAGAGAGTGAGAGGGAGAGAGAGAGAGAGAGAGGAGGGAGAGAGGGTGAATAATACATGTATATATATATATATATATATATATATATATATATATATATATATATATATATATAATCAGCCTGTTGTTATCCTTGTTTCAAAAATTAGTAGTTTTTGTTTTATTTTTCATCTACGGTTTAATTTCTGTTTATTACAGTGAATGAAATTCTGTTATTGCTTCCGGATGCAAATTATTTCCCATTGTTTGAGTACAAATCTGTTAAATCTAAATACATGTAAACGGCAATATTTGTTGACTATATGACACACATGAAAAGAACCAAATTGCCATGAAATTGTCATACAATCAATTTGTCTTTGATTCAAAACAAAACTCCCTCCATTCCTGTACCTAGAATTACTTACTAAAATATCTATCATACGTGTTCTATATTCTGCCTTTCATTTTGAAACAAAAGATTCTTTGAATAAAAGACGATTCTTTCAAAAGTTAATATATTTCTTTAAGAAATTTGTGAGTGTCCATCATTTTCAGAATCCAAATTCCTCGAAAACAATATCTGTAAAGTAACCCATAATCTTTTTTGTTCTTATTTTCGTATATATAACGAGTGCAACAGCAAAATTGTTCAAATCATTAGTAACAGTAAAATTGTCCAATTGTTAGAATAAACATTGAACCGTTGTAACTTAGAAATGTTTACAGATATCTTACTAAAATTCTCAGAGGTTTTTATACCGCCATTCGTCTCTAGTATTGCGCAATAAGAATGTATAATTACTCCCAAGCTTAACAGAAGGATCGTGATGAAATTGATCATAAAACGAAAATGACATTTTCCATATTTCTGCGATGAGGTATTATGTACACTATTTATATTGTTCGGACTATCATCCCCATCTTTTGTTGCCATATTTATCACCACGTTTCGGCCGTTGTACGTTGGAACTGAACCTTTATTTCGCTCGCTAGGGTAGATTGTTCTAGTTCCACGTGCCATGTCTAACAGTTGTCGGTTATCAGCTAGGCCACAAAAATCTCCTGAGATGACCAACCATAGAAATAAATACAATATGGGAACCAGTAATGATGAATGCTAGAGAAAACAATAATAATGAAAATTGCAATATAATCTCTGGTGAAAAATATGCAAGAAATGGTTGATAAAAGACATTAGGTTTATAATACACAGACATTCATACACAAGGACACATGGCACAGTGGATAAATGCGTTAGTAAGATCCAGTGACAGGACCCAAAGAGTACAATTTCAATGCCTGGTTGGAGTGGAAAGGTGAATTAACGAAGAGATAATTGATAACTAACATCTATTAGACAGTGGAACAGTCAACCCCAGCGAGCGAAATAAAGGTTTTACTTCGACATTCCAATCACCTGAAGTGGACGAAAAGTTGTAATAAATATGGCAACAAAGATGAGGATTATAGTCCGAACAATGTAAATAGTGTACAAACATGGCATGTTCGTCATTAATTAATCATAGCTAAGGATCAGAAGCTCATGAAGGATTGAAATTAAGATCATATATATATATATATATATATATATATATATATATATATATATATATTCAAGATCATTTTCCAACTTATTCAAGATGATCTTTGCCCTCTCTAACCTTCTAACTTTTTGTACTGAGCAACAAGCTGCCTCACGTGTCTTATGGATTGAATTGGATCTTTTCTAATTGATCTCTTTAGCTCTAAATTGAAATGATGAATCATCATTTCCTGTTGTTGACCCGCCTGATACAATTTTCCTCTCTATTGGTCCTCTTTTCTAAACGCTGTTCTCTTAATGGTTCTTGACTAGACTTTGAAGATGAAAGTCAGTGTATATGAATGTTGGTACCATTACTGAAGGCCTGAATGATTTCTGTTGCTCAGTTGAGAAGACAGTGGGACTGACACAAAACGATTTTAACTTGTTCTCTAGCTGAATTTCAAAGATTCTTACGGCAAATAGTGGGATGGCTAAACGGCATAACCGAGAACATGGAAAAAAGAAACCAAGAAGTTTAGTGGTTTTTTTTTAGATTTTAAATATTTTGTGGGATAGACAATTATCCCATGCTGTTACACGATTTGGGCAATTTTGCTGTTACATCCGGTATATATATTTGCAAACATATTTATTCTTCAGTTTCCCGAATAGTTTGGGTGTGCTGGTGGCGTAATGAATAGCTGCTGGAATAAGAAATATGAGAGCTGAGTTCGGATTTTTCATTTAGCATCGTTACATTCATTACGTTGCAAATACATTTTAAGAAAGGCATGAATCGATCTCCTGTTTGTATCTGGAAATATCTCTGTTATTCTTGAAATTGACGATGCAACAATCATTTTCAAGAATCGACAGGAAAACTAAAACACCGTATTGGAATCTGAGGTTTTTTAAGCTTAACTAGTTTTATAGTACCTGATTTACAAACAGGTAATATCAGAGGCGTGAATCGAAATTAATATCAATATAGATCTTTTACTCTAAGAAGAGTTGATCAGTGGTGACCTCAGTATTTATTAGGCTCGGTGTAAGAGATGCAATTCATAAGAGATACCAAAGTAAGATTAGCACTCAATGTCACATCAGAGCGTCTCAAAAGAGCGAGATGCATAATAAGGTTATCTGGAAGGTATCCTCATAGTCACAAGGTGCAGAATCGAGCACCAACGTAAATAATTAGCTGTTCTAAAACAGGTGGTTAACCCAGCGGAAGTTAGGATGTGCACATGCGTTACAAATGCATAACAGGAAGTTATATAAGCACCCACCCGAGTGGAAGTCTTTTATATCCTCGTAAGATCAATGTTCGAAGAAAGCTTTCAAAACCATATACCTTCACGTTAACATTAATTGATGAAGTCCAGAAATGATTAAACAATAATGTTTACGCTTGCAAGATTTTGTCTCGTATTCTTATTAGTCTTAAAACGATAACCTTAGAGTTTGACACAAGGCTACAATTTTTTTTTTTCAAGTTTTCCGCTTTCTTTTCTGTTGTTCTGTTTCCAAATTCCTTCTGATCTCCACCAACAGATAAAAGGATTTTATGATGTGGTTAAATGTATTCCTCTTTATGAAACAAATGAAGCATTTAAAAAGCGCTACTGATATTCATTTGAGATGAAAAAGAATAATATTTTTTACAATCGATTTACTGCCATAAGGAGAGCATGTTCATTGAAAATCTGTATTTTTTTTTCATGCATCTGTGCCACTCCTATCTCCCTCTCTTTGCTCTCTCTCTCTCTCTGTCTCAGTATCTGTCTATATCTTTCTCCCTCTCCACTCTTTCCTTACTCTATAGCTTCCTTTCCTGTTTATTTAAATATTCATACTTTTTTTTAGTATCAGCAGAGCCGGGCGTAATACCACCAATCCCACCGACCGGAGTGGTGGACCTAAACTTGATTGGTGACCCTGGGAGGCTTTGTTTTTTTACCTACATTTATATACGTTGCAAATTAAAATAAAAAAAACTGACTATGAAATATGAAACAGTTTCGTGATTTGGACGTTATATTCGGGTCATTTTTTGTCTAAATCTGTGATTTTGCTTTAATTTGAAAAACGAAATCGTCATGCTAAATCTCGAAAAAAAACACGGTGTAAAATTCACTATTTTTTATCTATAATGTTGATTTATTTTAAGACTAGCTTATAAGCCCCCTCCTCATCACAACAGGTAGGGATTAGCAGATGCGATAAACTACAGTAGAACTCAAAATTGATCCTTTCTTTTAGATATTGCATTTATATTTAAGCTTAACTTTTAAAAAGTTTAACGATAATTCTTCTGTCGCTACTTAATTTAAAGAAAATTTGATGCATGTAGGTCCTTACTTTCCGTACAAACAATTATTTTTTATTTCATGCGTGACTTTCGCTAGATTTACCAATTAATTTCGATTATTCACAAATTTATTACCAAGTTATAAAAATTGTTATCGTACAAAATATTCGTCGCAAAATCATATAAAACATCGCCGACAACAATTGCAGTAATGAAAACTTGGGAATTAAAAATTTCATGATTGCAGGTCTGAATCCCGGTCCAAAATGTTTTTTAATTTGTTCACGGAGTCGTCCTGATTTCAAAATAGTTGGGTTTCGGCGTCTAGGGTGAAGTTGAAAAAGTTTGACACAGTGACACACTGACATTCTCATTTTATTATGTAGATGAATGATCTATTATGACATATCTAATTTCTATTTAGTTACATTGTATTTATTTTTCAATTATTCTAGTTGAATTGTTCACCTATATTTGCATATGATCAACCATTGTACATAATTAGGTTACAATAAATTTGTATTTATATGAATATTACGTTATGGAAATTGAGATGCAGTAGTGTCCCGTATCATAGATTCGAGGGGAGGTTGACGAGATCAATGCACCTATCCTGAATATCAGGTATAAAATACCCGTCAATTTTAAAAGCTTTCATATGAAAAATTGTGCGATATAATATGAGTCTATGTAATATGCAATATGTAATATGTCTATATAATATGTCATATAAAATATGGAGTCTTTTTTCCTTTTCATTCTGCTTCCATTATTAGTTTAAAAAATCTTTTAAAATATGATCAACTGCTCGATCGAACATGCAGTGCCTGGGCAAAATGAATGAAATAACATTTTGGATTAGGGCAAAAAAAATCGAAGAATTAAACTACCTCAGCTTATTGATTCCGTCAATTTATACAATGACGAAAATTCATAACAATCAGAGCATTAAATATTAATTAAACTTTATTTTATCGCATTTTCATCGACGCTATTTGGTTATCAATAGTTGCTTACCATTATTAGAATTGATTATAATTCTAGGTTATTTTCTCTCTCTCTCTCTCTCTCTCTCTCTCTGTATATATGTATATATATATATATATATATATATATATATATACTAGAAAACCAGTAGTCAAAATGGCTACAATTCGAAGAAAAGAGGAAAAAGAGAAAAAAAGAAATGGTAAAAAAAACAATAAGGTGTTAGCGTAAAGTGAAAAAAAAGAAAACGACGAAAAAGACAAATAACGACGACATTCTACACGAACTCGTGGAGTCCGTCTACGAAACTCTACAATCGGAAATCAACTCCGTGACGAACCTTTTACTTTTAATAATTATATATATATATATATATATATATATATATATATATATATATATATATAGATAGATAGATAGATAGATAGATAGAGAGAGAGGGAGAGAGAGAGAGAGAGAGGAGAGGAGAGGGTGAATAATATATATATATATATATATATATATATATATATATATATATATATATATATATATATATATAATCAGCCTGTTGTTATCGCTTGTTTCAAAAATTAGTAGTTTTTGTTTTATTTTTCATCTACGGTTTAATTTCTGTTTATTACAGTGAATGAAATTCTGTTATTGCTTCCGGATGCAAATTATTTCCCATTGTTTGAGTACAAATCTGTTAAATCTAAATACATGTAAACGGCAATATTTGTTGACTATATGAACACACATGAAAAGAACCAAATTGCCATGAAATTGTCATACAATCAATTTGTCTTGTGATTCAAAACAAAACTCCCTCCATTCCTGTACCTAGAATTACTTACTAAAATATCTATCATACGTGTTCTATATTCTGCCTTTCATTTTGAAACAAAAGATTCTTTGAATAAAAGACGATTCTTTCAAAAGTTAATATATTTCTTTAAGAAATTTGTGAGTGTCCATCATTTTCAGAATCCAAATTCCCTCGAGAAACAATATCTCTAAAGTAACCCATAATCTTTTTTGTTCTTATTTTTCGTATATATAACGAGTGCAACAGCAAAATTGTTCAAATCGTGTAACAGTAAAATTGTCCAATTGTTAGAATAAACATTGAACCGTTGTAACTTAGAAATGTTTACAGATATCTTACTAAAATTCTCAGAGGTTTTTATACCGCCATTCGTCTCTAGTATTGCGCAATAAGAATGTATAATTACTCCCCAAGCTTAACAGAAGGATCGTGATGAAATTGATCATAAACGAAAATGACATTTTTCCATATTTCTGCGATGAGGTATTATGTACACTATTTATATTGTTCGGACTATCATCCCCATCTTTGTTGCCATATTTATCACCACGTTTCGGCCGTTGTACGTTGGAACTGAACCCTTTATTTCGCTCGCTAGGGTAGATTGTTCTAGTTCCACGTGCCATGTCTAACGGTTGTCAGTTATCAGCTAGGCCACAAAAATCTCCTGAGATGACCAAGCATAGAAATAAATACAATATGGGAACCAGTAATGATGAATGCTAGAGAAAAACAATAATAATGAAAATTGCAATATAATCTCTGGTGAAAAACATGCAAGAAATGGTTGATAAAGACATTAGGTTTATAATACACAGACATTCATACACAAGGACACATGGCACAGTGGATAAATGCGTTAGTAAGATCCAGTGACAGGACCCAAAGAGTACAATTTCAATGCCTGGTTAAGGCGGTGGAGATAATTGATAACTAACATCTATTAGACAGTGGAACAGTCAACCCCAGCGAGCGAAATAAAGGTTTTACTTCGACATTCCAATCACCTGAAGTGGACGAAAAGTTGTAATAAATATGGCAACAAAGATGAGGATTATAGTCCGAACAATGTAAATAGTGTACAAACATGGCATGTTCGTCATTAATTAATCATAGCTAAGGATCAGAAGCTCATGAAGGATTGAAATTAAGATCATATATATATATATATATATATATATATATATATATATATATATTCAAGATCATTTTCCAACTTATTCAAGATGATCTTTGCCCTCTCTAACCTTCTAACTTTTTGTACTGGAGCAACAAGCTGCCTCACGTGTCTTATGGATTGAATTGGATCTTTTCTAATTGATCTCTTTAGCTCTAAATTGAAATGATGAATCATCATTTCCTGTTGTGACCGCCTGATACAATTTTCCTCTCTATTGGTCACTCTTTTCTAAACTTCGCCGTTCTCTTAATGGTTCTTGACTAGACTTTGAAGATGAAAGTCAGTGTATATGAATGTTGGTACCATTACTGAAGGCCTGAATGATTTTCTGTTGCTCAGTTGAGAAGACAGTGGGACTGACACAAAACGATTTTAACTTGTTCTCTAGCTGAATTTCAAAGATTCTTACGGCAAATAGTGCCAAGATGGCTAAACGGCATAACCGAGAACATGGAAAAAAGAAACCCAAGAAGTTTAGTGTTTTTTTTTTAGATTTTAAATATTTTGTGGGATAGACAATTATCCCATGCTGTTACACGATTTGGGCAATTTTGCTGTTACATCCGGTATATATATTTGCAAACATATTTATTCTTCAGTTTCCCGAATAGTTTGGGTGTGCTGGTGGCGTAATGAATAGCTGCTGGGAATAAGAAATATGAGAGCTGAGTTCGGATTTTCATTTAGCATCGTTACATTCATTACGTGCAAATACATTTAAGAAAGGCATGAATCGATCTCCCTGTTTGTATCTGGAAATATCTCTGTTATTCTTGAAATTGTTGATGCAACAATCATTTTCAAGAATCGACAGGAAACTAAACACCGTATTGGAATCTGAGGTTTTCTTAGCTTAACTAGTTTTATAGTACCTGATTTACAACAGGTAATATCAGAGGCGTGAATCGAAATTAATATCAATATAGATCTTTTACTCTAAGAAGAGTTGATCAGTGGTGACCTCAGTATTTATTAGGCTCGGTGTAAGAGATACGAATTCATAAGAGATACCAAAGTAAGATTAGCACTCAATGTCACATCAGAGTCTCAAAAGAGCGAGATGCATAATAAGGTTATCTGGAAGGTATCCTCATAGTCACAAGGTGCAGAATCGGGCACCAACGTAAATAATTGGCTGTTCTAAAACAGGTGGTTAACCCAGCGGAAGTTAGGATGTGCACATGCGTTACAAATGCATAACAGGAAGTTATATAAGCACCCCACCCGAGTGGAAGTCTTTTATATCCTCGTAAGATCAATGTTCGAAGAAAGCTTTCAAAACCATATACCTTCACGTTAACATTAATTGATGAAGTCCAGAAATGATTAAACAATAATGTTTACGCTTGCAAGATTTTGTCTCGTATTCTTATTAGTCTTAAAACGATAACCTTAGAGTTTGACACAAGGCTACGAATTTTTTTTTCCAAGTTTTCCGCTTTCTTTTCTGTTGTTCTGTTTCCAAATTCCTTCTGATCTCCCACCAACAGATAAAAGGATTTTATGATGTGGTTAAATGTATTCCTCTTTATGAAACAAATGAAGCATTTAAAAAGCGCTACTGATATTCATTTGAGATGATAAAAAAGAATAATATTTTTTACAATCGATTTACTGCCATAAGGAGAGCATGTTCATTGAAAATCTGTATTTTTTCATGCATCTGTGTCACTTCCTATCTCCCTCTCTTTTGCTCTCTCTCTCTCTCTGTCTCAGTATCTGTCTATATCTTTCTCCCTCTCACACTCTTTCCTTACTCTATAGCTTCCTTTCCTATGTTTATTTAAATATTCATACTTTTTTTTTAGTATCAGCAGAGCCGAGGCGTAATACCACCAATCCCACCGACCGGAGTGGTGGACCTAAACTTGATTGGTGACCCTGGGAGGCTTTGTTTTTTTTACCTACATTTATATACGTTGCAAATTAAAATAAAAACAACTGACTATTAAATATGAAACAGTTTCGTAGATTTGGACGTTATATTCGGGTCATTTTTTTGTCTAAATCTGTGATTTTGCTTTAATTTGAAATGAAATCATCATGCTAAATCTCGAAAAAACACGGTGTAAAATTCACTATTTTTTTATCTATAATGTTGATTTATTTTAAGACTAGCTTATAAGCCCCCCTCCTCATCACAACAGGTAGGGATTAGCAGATGCGATAAACTACAGTAGAACTCAAAATTGATCGCTGCTTTTAGATATTGCATTTATATTTAAGCTTAACTTTTAAAAGTTTAACGATAATTCTTCTGTCGCTACTTAATTTAAAGAAAATTTGATGCATGTAGGTCCTTACTTTCCGTACAAACAATTATTTTTATTTCATGCGTGACTTTCGCTAGATTTACCAATTAATTTCGATTATTCACAAATTTATTACCAAGTTATAAAAATTGTTATCGTACAAAATATTCGTCGCAAAAATCATGTAAAACATCGCCGACAACAATTGCAGTAATGAAAACTTGGGAATTAAAAATTTCATGATTGCAGGTCTGAATCCGGTCCAAAATGTTTTTAATTTGTTCACGGAGTCGTCCTGATTTCAAAATAGTTGGGTTTCGGCGTCTAGGAGTGAAGTTGAAAAAGTTTGACACAGTGACACACTGACATTCTCATTTATTATGTAGATAGAATGATCTATTATGACATGTCTAATTTCTATTTAGTTACATTGTATTTATTTTCAATTATTCTAGTTGAATTGTTCACCTATATTGCATATGATCAACCATTGTACATAATTAGGTTACAATAAAATTTGTATTTTATATGAATATTACGTTATGGAAATTGAGATGCAGTAGTGTCCCGTATCATAGATTCGAGGGGGAGGTTGACGAGATCAATGCACCTATCCTGAATATCAGGTATAAAATACCCGTCAATTTTAAAAGCTTTCATATGAAAAAATTGTGCGATATAATATGAGTCTATGTAATATGCAATATGTAATATGTCTATGTAATATGTCATATGTAAAATATGAGTCTTTTTTCCTTTTTCATTCTGCTTCCATTATTAGTTTAAAAAATCTTTAAAATATGATCAACTGCTCGATCGAACATGCAGTGCCTGGAGCGAAAATGAATGAAATAACATTTTGGATTAGGGCAAAAAATCGAAGAATTAAACTACCTCAGCTTATTGATTCCGTCCAAATTTATACAATGACGAAAGAATTCATAACAATCAGAGCATTAAATATTAATTAAACTTTATTTTATCGCATTTTTAATCGACGCTATTTGGTTATCAATTATAAATGAAATATTCGATTTTTTTTTCTGTGATTGAAAACGAGTTATTAATCTAATTTCTTTCTCTGAAATATATCAAATTTATCTGAGAAATATAAATTTGGTTCAGTAAAATATTGCGTATTTTTAATCCCTCATAATGGTCTATCTCTTGTAATAATCGCTTTGTTATTGCATATTTCAGAAATTATCCGTTATTTTTCAAGGGGGAAAAATTTCAGAATAATGTTAAATGTGATTAAGTTTTATAATTTATTGCTACTTTCTTTTCTAAAATGGTTATTTCTTTTTCAAAGGTTCTTCTATATTCTGTCCAGGAAATTTATACAATTTATAAATTTATACAAGTTATAAATTTATACAAGTTATAAATTTATACAAGTTATAAATTTATACAATTTATAATATTTAAATATAATTTATTATTTATTTATAATATAATTTATTTATATTTATAATCTATTTTTGATATAATTTATTTCTAATTTACAATATATAATTTATTTCTAATTTACAATATATAATTTATAATATTTAAATATAAATTTACAATTAGAAATTTATACAATTTAAAATTTATACAAATTTATAGAATTTATACATTTTATACAATTGACCATTGCATTAAACCCCACAAGGAAGTATTAAGTCATTTGACTTTTTTTAGATAAAGTATTTTTTATTACTGTTTGACTAATTTTCTTCATCATTTTCATTTTTTATTTGATACAGCGTCTTAGGCTGGCATAGTCTTGGACAGCTCGAAATCGGAATAAAGCACTTTGATCATAACTCTCCATTACTTACTATCTTTTGTAGCAATATGCGACGTCAATCCCCTTACTGTGATAACGTTTGGTGTGACAATTTTTACAGTTCTTATTGCCTGGTTGTTAGTTATCGGGAAGTGGTTTCCTTATTTGTCAGAAATCTTCCTCTGTTAACCTTCATTGTCTTTTAGAAACAATACGTTTTATTAAGACATCTGGGATGGGGCAAAGTAATGTGGACTCATGCCTTTCCTAAAGGCATTAGTGCTTAAGTGAATATAAAAAGCCTCAGTCTAAATTTGAGCTGGATTATTCGACTCCATTTTCTGTGACGATAACTTTTACACCACCTCATCTCCTGACTCATATTTACAAAGAGAAAAGCAATTAATAGCATCAAAAGAAATATAAATAGGCAGTACACAATTAGTAATGCAATTCTCACAGCTATAAAACCAAACTGATATCAACAAATGTGTCTTACTATTGCAAGTCTTTAAGTAACATGCCAATCACTTTTGACAGGTGAAATTCCTAGGATATATAATGAGGAAAGACAACATGGAGAATTTGTCACTTACAAGATACTGAAGACAGAGTGAAATAGCGAGTAACATACGATGGATGGCAGAACATGAACTGTGAGGGCTAGTATGGATATAAACATTGCAAAGAATAGGAAGTTGTGAAGAACCATGTTCATCTACGTCCCGAAAGTACACGTCACATAAAACAGAATAGTATGTAAGACGAGGTGTAGGATGCGAGTACAAACATTTTCAGAAACTACTACAGGGGGTCCTCGACTTACGTCGGAGATCCGTTCCTACAGCGAGACGTAACCTGATTTTCGACGTAGGTTGGTTCATCTCCACAAGCAACCACGAGCCTGCCTTACACTTGGGAGCCATAATGAAGGGCTAAAAATTCGACACAAACGAAAGACAGTGAATGTAGCACAATCTAATCTGGCGTACAGCCGGCGAAGAAACAACGCCTTCCTCATATAGCGCCACGTAACGACATGTTATATTATGTGAGATCCCGCCGTAACCACAAAACTCCGTACGTCGGGTCCGACATAACCCGAGAATCTTCTGTACTTTATTCCGAATTCATTTTGTTTAATTCACTTGTCCAATTGTATGGTAAACTAGAATGATGCATCTACAAAGGATAGGTAGCTGTGGAGAGTCATGAATGCCAAAGTCTTAAATTGACCATATACATAAAGACGAAGGATAATTATTGCAATAGAATGTGTGGTAAATGACTTTTAATAATACCAAATACGATTGTACCTTTTATCTAGGCGTTTTCATTTATTATATAATTTATATGTAATTAATTGTTAATTTACATTAAATACTCTGTTAAAGCAATTGCCTTTAGCCTAGGGTATCTCTAATGTCATGAGTGATTCCGTTAGCTACATTTACGACCAACATTTGTGCCACGCCCTCTTTGCTCATCACTGCGTCTTCGGTAAATTAAAAGGACATTAACTAATGTCAATTTGAAGTAAATCGGAATCCGTATGCACCATTTTACTTAATTTAATGTATAGTAGTTTACGTCCGTTCAAAGAAAACTACTTCCGAAATTAAACATTTACCAAATCAATCAAAAGGTCCAAGCAACTTAGCTAAAATATCGATACAATGAAGTCTCAAATTTTTTCATTATCCACCGCCTCCTCCTTCGCCTCCTCCTTCTCCGCTTCCTCCTTCTCCGCCTCCTCCTTCGCCTCCTCCTCCTTCTTCTTCTTTGTGCCGTATCCTTTCAGGACGTTGACAATCATGTCTCTCCACAAGTTCCTGTCCTTTGTAGATCTTACTAAATTTTGCCTCTTCACTATCTCTCCCAAATCCCCGTTCTGTCAGCTATTCACACAAACTCGTTAGGCAGTTTATTTGCTGTTTATCGCTTGCCTTGTCGAATTTTCTAATCTCTCTTTCCTCATTATGAACCCTAGAAATTTCAACTGCCTCTTTCTTATGTTAAGTAAAAGCGTTCTTTTTGCTTTCATTTTCTCTAAAACTTCGTCACGGCTCGTATGATCAGTTCGTGTTATTCTCAGCATCCTTCTGTAGGAACACATTTCTGTTGCCTCAAATCTCTTGTTCATCTGTGATAAGATTATCCAACATTTACTGCCATATAGGAGGACCGATATGCCATAACAGTTAAGAAGGCTCAAGCGAGATTTTCCAGTTTCTTCGGACTTTGATGTTGCATTTTCCGTTTTTCTGTTAAAACACATTGGTATTTAAATTTGTATACTTACCTGTCCTTGCTTTGTTTAAGTTCATGTAATATGACTATTTGGGTATTTCTTTTATCTCTGACTTCACAATAAGAATCAAGGTATTGGGACCAGTGGCTAGTATTTAACTGCAAGTAACAACCCAGTATTATCCAGTTCGTTTTCAAGATAGACTATAAGGTCCTAATTACTTAGAAAGGCTGGCCCATCTCACATTTTGTCTTATTCGGCTCTGCGTTGATCAAAGCTAAATTGTAAGTATACTGGACTCCGGACTTAGAGTCAAGTATGTTATCCTTGGCTATTGCAATCGGTTCAAATTTATGGTGGCTATACTAATGAGACCTTGTACTTGACTATGCTAGAAGCGGGGCGGAAATTACTCCTTACGGTGCCAAAATAGTAGGACTTATATGTCAGCCCTTACGATTATGGCGTATGCCGCGTTTTGATTGAGACAATTAAGAAGCAAGTTTTAAAAGAAGGTGCTTTTTAGTGGCGTTGCAAAATCTGTTAACAAAGAAGAAGCAGATACTGACTGAAGATTAGAGACGTAGTCCGCCTCTCTTACACCAGATGTTAGGTAAAATTATCTGTTTTAGAAGCAAATCAAAATCTCCTCTCTTCCACCAGCAGAAAAGAGAACTTTGTTTTAAAATTACAAAAACAGATCTTTCTTTTAGCGCGGTTACAATGGCTCTGTATAAATAAACTTATATCGATTTCTAACAGTAGAACTCTATTTGACTTTCTTTGATCTTTACTATTAACTTTGATATTCCTTTGGTCCGCACAGACACACGAGCGCAAATGCTGGTCGTATTATTTGTTGGCAAATGTCTTCTGCTTTGTCGAATTCTTGCTAGCTTCAAACACGAACAGTAAATCTATCTCGAATGAATGCAGGACAAACCTATGATACTCAGCCGAGTAAATTTCTACGTATAAACTATTGGGTTAAAACGCCATGCAATTTGATAGTTCACAGCTCTTTATAAAGCCCGAAACACATTCCAAAGACAACTATCCATGGATTCCATAAGAAAAAAAATCTTACTTCATTTTTAGAAAGATTTCCACAGCAATGCGACTGTTATTACTTTGATATCTTTTGACAGCTGAAGAAGCGATCAGCCAGAACAGTCATCGGTACGGAAAACCGAATCGGCCAACCGAGTTCGCGTTTTTGTTAAAGTTACTTGCAAATAATTTTTTGTGCTAATGACTTCAGGAAAGACATCAACGCATAAAATATTCCGATAAATGTACAGTCTCTTAGAAATATTTTACAGGCACACACAGTTCCGGTTGAAAACAATTACTCCTCGCCTGAAGGCAAAAGCTTTTCATGGATTTCTGCTTCGGATATTCAAAAGTAAAACTTCTCATTACAGGGAGACGTAGTCCGGGGAAAACGAATAGGGAGCAGATATCTCACAAGTGAGGAGGAGATCTTTTTCTTTTTTTTTTTTTTTTGGTGGGGGATATAATACCTTAATTAATTATTATGCCCTCTACTAGTATATAGCAGTATTGTACTAACTTAAATAAGTATAGCCTAGTTTTCGTTATTCATGTGTCTACAGGTGGTCCTAATTTAAACCTATTTTTAAAATGACCCAGTTAAAGTATTTGAAATTAAAAAAAAGCTGATTTTGGAAGTATGAAGATTGTCCAATTCCCTACATCGCATTATCAACTTAAAATAAAATTATTTGTATACTTAATCAATATTTTACAAATATCACTCATGATGTGTGCACACTTCAAGTAACATTTTTTTTTTTTAATGATCTCACCTGAAGCAAAACAGCAAAGCCACTAAGAAGGAAGAGATTATGTATTCTGAAAGAATATGAGACAAATAAAAAAAACATTATTAAGAAAAGTGATTAATAAAACAACGGGGATTAAGAAAACAGAAGATAAAGATTGACATTGCATTTAAATTTTTGAAGATCAAAATTGTCTGAAAAGCATGAAGCTAAAAGAGAGCACCTCAAGACAGAAGTGATAGAGAAGAAACTGTTAGCATAGAACTTACGGTCACGTTATTTCAGCTGTAAAATGATAAGACCTTGCCACCAATCTAGTATTGCGCTTAAATTAAGGTCTAAAGACCAAAGACGAAAGCTCATCAGAACAATTACCAAGAAAATATTTACAGAAAAGGCACAGAAAAGCTACATTACGACAGTGGTAAAGAGTGTACATGTAAGATAAACTTGCTTCTCATATAGAGCATGAGCTTCAACATAATGGATATAAAATATTTATTCTCGAAATTCAATGAGCACAGTGGGATAGTGAAAGCTGCTTTCAATGAGCACAATGGGATAGTGAAAGATGATTTCCGAAAGCTAAGCAAAGTATTAAGAAACAGAAAATTTTCACTAGGAACAAAGAAAAGAATATTAAACTTTATGTAATATCAGTGCTCCTGTATGGTAGTGAATGCTGGACCATATCCACGCAGAAGAAACTTGAAGCAACAGAACTGTGGTTCTACAGAAGGATGCTGAGAATACCATGAACTGAGCATATAAGCAGCAACGAAATTCTAGAGAAAATGAAAACAAAAAGGACGCTTATGCCACTGAAATTTCTAAAGCACATGAGGAAAGAGGACTTGGAAAATTTGAAATACAAATGACATATTGAAGTTAAGCGGGACTGAGGAAACAGCGCCTAACCCTGCCTAGCGAGTTTGTAAAAATGGATGACAGAACAGGGTTTAGGAGAAATAAGACCCAAATTTCTAAGAGCTACAAAGCATAGGAAATTGTGGAGAACCGTGACTGCCAACCTCTTGAAGAGACATAGCAAGGGAAAGAATTTTCTGCATGCTTGCAACATTACTCTAGTTATTTGATTTCAAACAATGCTAAATGGCATAATTATCAAAATTATATCATGGCTCTCCACAACTTCTATATTTTGTATTTCTTAACAAAGTTTTCATAAACCCTCCTACTCTGTGTTCTGCACCCAATTACAAAATCTTTTTAGGTAGGCTATTTACTGTTTATCTCCTTAACCTATGAGTGTCCTATTCTTTAAGCCTTTTTTTCTCATTATGTATAGTAAACATTTCGACTGCCTCTTGCTGATGTTAAGTATGAAGCTTTTTGTTTTCATTTTCCTTAAAACTTCCTCATTACTAACATGTTCAGTTTACGATATTCTCAACATCCTTCTGTAGAACCAAATTTCTGTTGGCTGAAATGATTGTCCTGCATTCCTTGTCATTTAGGTGGATTGATATTATACAGCAGTTCAACACTCTTTTCTTTGTTTCTAAAGAAACTCTCCTATTTTTTAATACATTGCTTAGCTTTTGACAGATTTTTCTCTATTCCAATGCGACATTGGATCTTGGTGTTACATTTTTCGTTCTATGTTCAAAAAAAAACTTCACAAATATTTAAATTTTTGCACTTGCTTCTATTTGGCATCTTCAATTCGCAGTCACTGGTATGGGCTCGTGGCTGAGTGGTTAGAAGGCTTACGTTCTAACCAACAATCAGACGACCGTTCGAATCTTATCATGGTCGATTAGTCAAAAAGGAGATTCCCTGATAATATTGGCCTGCGAAGACAATCTCTGTTACCGATGGGAAGCGCCTGAAATCCATGCCACAATTTGGCCGAAAAAATGAAATTAGACGAAACTATAGGGTGCCCCACAACCCCCCCAAAAAAAAACAGGAAATTCTAGATCTACTATATGATGAAAAGGAGGAGGTACGGTAAAGTAGTGGATAACGGTTGGATTGAGGAATCGGAGAGCCGAGTTCGAATTCTAGTTGAATTTATTATATTCACTTACATGCTTATACGCTTGGGAAAGATATGAATCCTCTTCTTCTCCCTCCAGCTATGGGTAAATAACAGGACAGACTGGGTTCTATAGCCTTGGATGGCAACTGGTCTACTGCAGAAAGAAATGGCAACCTACTGTGGGAAAAATCTAGCTCGTCAGTCATTAATCGAAAGATACATGATCGCCTAAGCGTTTATCACGCATGGCACAAAACTGACTGATATGATGAAAAAAAAGTAACTATATATTTTATTGTATGAATGAACTAAAAAAAATAAACTAACATATAAATTTTTAACCATTTCTTCCAGGATGCCTCATTTATCAAATTTTCAACGCGTGGTGCTTGTTCTTTTTAAGAAAGACTATCCAACTTGGGGACTGAAAATTACCAAGAGATTTTGCCAGAGTTCTTTAGTTTGATAACTAAAAATCAGTTTACCGATGTTCCAGCTGCATTTTGATTTTGTTTCAAATAAGTGTAACAAAAATTCCAACAATTAAATAAACTCTACCAAATTTCCTGATTTTTTTTTTTTTTTTTTTGTAGGGTACTTTGTAGTTATTTGTCGTAATCATCGTGTTAAATGTATGGAAGAGATGTTAAAAAATGGAGATTATAAGGAGGAAAATGTCGATAGATTCTCGACTTGAAAATAGTGTGGTGTTCGGTAAAGAGTGTGATGTTCGGTAAAGAGTGTGGTGTTCGGTTAAGAGTGTGGTGTTCGGTAAAGAGTGTGGTGTTCGGTAAAGAGTGTGGTGTTCGGTTAAGAGTGTGGTGTTCGGGTAAGTAACTACGAGGAAGTATTTGGCAGTTATTTTGGAAAAAGCTGTCCGAGTAGAACTTTATCCTTACATTTGGAACACGGATATGATTATGATTCGATTTTGCAGAAGTGGCATGGTGTATCCTAGCTGTAAACGGCTGAACTGGTGGAACTAAAGAACGGATCATATCTGAACATTTGCCATGGAAATAGTGTTAGGGTAGCGTCAGCTTTGCAAAGTTACGTCTTTGGGAAAAGAGATTGAAGATAAGCAATTCTAACCATTGCTCCAAGGTTAGGTTTCTATTGTAGATTCCAGTTTAGCAAATATCGGGTTGTCAAAAACGTTCGTCCGTTCTGTTTCCAATATTATTTGCATTAACATGCATTTTTTTTTGTCGTAGTAATCTATTCTTCTTCTACAACTTTTGTTTATCGTTTTTGAAAATTCATTGAATTATACATCTTTGCAGACTTATGACGATGAAGTGTCAAAACGACAAAAAATAAGCATTTTTGACACCTGCTTCTCTTTCTTGCCAATCAAGTTCCCAAAGCTTGGATGGGAAGTTTTACTGTATCAACCTGCTGATTTAGTGCCTTCAAATTATCACCTTTTTTGGTCATTTTCCAATAGACTCAGAGGCGTTTCGTTCATTAACAACGTGAAGTTGGAAAAAATGGCCCAATTAATTCTCCCAGTCAAGACTCGGTGATTTCTACTGTCGATGTATTGACAATCTACTGGAACATTAAGAAGTCGTGGACAATGAAGGAGAATATATTATTGACTGATTTCCTAAAAGTGTCGATGGATAATAGGATTAAAATAAATGCGGATAAAATGAACGAATTTATCTGACAACCCATTAGAAGTATGTATGTAATTCTTACTAAAAATCTAACGTCACGACGCTAGCTACAGGTTTTTAATTTACTAACTATAGCTTCAATACGGAGTCTTTCTGATAATATAGGAGGCACGGTGGAGGAATGGATAGCGACACGGGTTCGAATTCCATTCAGATCCATTACATTCACTTACGTGCTAATACTCTTAGAAAAGGTATGAATCACCATCTTTTCTTCTATGGCAACTGGTCTACCGCAGAAAGAAATTGCAACTTACTGCGGGAAAAAATCTACCTCGTCAGTCATGTATCGAAAGATAATGATCGCCTAAGCATGCATCACGCATGGCACATAACTGACTGATATGCAGTTAGTGTATCAGCGTAGAATCAGCAAGCCGCGTTCAAATTCCGGTTTAGTTAGCGCTGTTCACTTTCGCACTAATGCCCTTGGAAAAGGCATGAATCCATCCGTTTCTCCAGCTATGGGCTAAAGAGCATGGTAGGCTTGGATTTGGGTAAATTTTCCAATAAAAATGTTTCTTGTTTCAGGAGTAGGAAGCCAACAAACAAAAGGTTAAAAAATTATATTCATCAGTTCTGAAGTGGCAAACTGGTCAAATTTGATTAACCTCTCATAAAATGGAGGTTATGAATCTGCGCTTACAAAAGGTTTTTCAAACAATGAACTGTAAGTAGTTCTAATGAATGGAACGAAGATGAATTTACCAAATTTACTTCTGTTTCAGGGATTGTATATGGACAAGATACATGGCACAAGCACATTATTACTAAATCATTGTCCCATCAAATGGGTCCTTAATTTAATTCAAAGCGAAATTATATTGAACAATTTAGCCATATTATGATGTAATGCAGTAGTAGTGCAGTAGTTTTAGAGTGATTTTCAATAAATAATGCAAATTTAAAAACATTTTGTCTTCTAATGTGTGCCCAGCAGATATATACATTTTTTTGTTTTATTAATTATGACCTAACAAAATCTAAGATCTTATTCATTGATTAGCGTTTTTGTAATCTTTTACAAATTTTTACACATTGTTCAGTTATCGAATACATTTAAAAAATGCATATTTTGCTTCAGGTGATTGATAATTAGAATTCTAGTTTAAATATATTTTCCATTCAATGTAGGTAATAAAAAAAACATATCAATTTTATTTAGATTTATTCTCGAAATAGTGAAATTTTTAAGTCAGTTTGTAAGCAAAAAACCCGCGGAAATTATGTATTTTTGTACATTTTTTAGACGATCTTTAAAACTAAATTCCTAAATATTGGTAAAAGGTATGAATCTAATTTTTGGTGTCAGTACTTATCACATTAGACACCAGTTTGCGTTCTGAAAGAAATTTTGATTTTCTAAAAAATTAAGAAATCAACTTGACTTAATGTATAGCGAGGTTAACAGAAACTTCTGCTAAACAAGATCAAATTCTGGCAGAACATATTGTTATTCACGTCACACTATTGTCCTCGCCGAAGGTATTAACCCATTCTTTATTGATCTCTACTTCCTCATGGACGTAATTGGTTGATGAAGAGGTAAGCTCAGTCAAATCATTGATCTTTTCTTGCTCCTTGTACCATGTAACCCAGTACTACCTGTCAGCTGATAGTTGGTGAGGAGCTGGACGCCATCGAGCAATTCCTCAGGTTCTTTGTGATGCAATACTAGACACAAAGTTTAGAAGATCATGAAATAACGATCCCGCCCCAAGATAGATTGGTTTTGTGTTAAGTGTTTAGGGTGCGTGCTTAGGGTAATGATTATCGACGCGGAAAGTTAACCCAGCGAGCCGAGTTCAAATTCCGGGCGAGTCTGTTGCGCTTACATTCACCCGACTGACCTTGGGGAAGAATTAAATCCATATCTCCACTTCTCAGGGAAAAGTAGGTCGAGTTCTCTAGCCTTGGCTAGAGGCCAGTTTAGTTATATTAGACTGGCTGACAGCCAAGGCTAGAGCTATTTAGTTATTTAATGTAATCTACAATGGAGTTATTGGACATATTTTTATATGGATAGCTAACCAAATTATGGAATCGGAGAGCCGAGTTCGAATTCCAATCGACTTCGTTAGATTCACTTACATGCAAATACCCTTAGGAAATGTTTGAATCAATCTCTTTTCCCCACCCCAGCTATGTGTAAATAGCAGCACAGACTATCTCATATAGCTATGGGTGGCAACCGGTCTAGGAGAAGGACAACTCTGAATTCAAAACCTCTAACTAGCCTCACCAGCCTGCTGGTGGGTAAGGCTAAACCCTTGATGACATGGCCAATCAGGGAGAGGTTTTTCCAAGAAATGAGAAGACCATGGATGGGAATCTGTTCTGATGAGCTTTCAATCCCTTATTTCTTATTGCATTCTATTCAGTTATGGTTTACCGTAGTTATTTAATCTTCGTTTTGTACTCTAGTTATTTAATTTTCAAGCTGTACTCTGTCTACTCAGTCTTGGGTCTCTTAATTCAAATCTATGAAGAAAGAAACGAGAAACCTATCTTTCCAAAGAAGTCATAGCAATTCACAGATAATAAAGAAAAGTAACCTCTGGGGAACCATAATTGTCTACACACTGAAGGAACATAGCATTAAACAATGATCTGTTAAATGTTCCTACCATGAAAGGTGCCAATCGATTTCTCTCTCTCTCTCTCTCTCTCTCTCTCCTTTTTGTCATGCTTCAAGAAGTCACAATGTTGGCATGTCGCCTTGGCTGAAAAACGAGAGCACAGTCAGAGATTCTTCCCCCCTACTGCAATAGAAAACTTAATACTTGAAGAAGACACTCATACTACGAATTACCTGAAATTCCATCACAGGCAAAAGGATCAATATATCATCTTTCTGTAAATATGAACAAACGTGCCCGCAGTAAGACAAAGTGTCAAAAGGACAGTTTTTCCCATGACACCGCTTTTTTAACTACCGTCATTTTTCGGCAATGTTTATTGTTTTAAAAAGTGATGATTAGAACTGGAATAAAACCAAATGGCAATCATGCTAAGCTGACACAAGGCCAAAAGGGTAGAGCACTCATTGGGAGCGAGATCAGTAACAGTCAACCAATCTCATTTGCTCAACATTTCAAGTACGACTTATGTCAGTAAATCACTATTATACTCACATATTTCTCTTTAATTATTTTCCCCTCCATCTCTATTTTTAATTATTTACAAAGTTACCGTGATAGTTCTTTTACTAATGTTTAACCAATACAAGGCCTAAGAACCACTCAAGGTAGTGGATTACTAAATGCGATATTGAACGTTAGAGGCGGAAGAAGGAAGTGACGATTATGCAATATTCACTCGTAAAAAAAAAAAGAATTATTTAGCAAATAAACCGGTCAGCAGAAAGACGTAGTATCAAAAGGGCGGTTTTTCCCATGACACCGCTTTTTTAACTACCATCACTCTTCGGCAATGTTTATTGTTTTAAAAAGTAATGATTAGACTTGTAATAAAACCTAAACATATGAAAGTGAATTTATACATTTTCTTTGTTCTTTATTAGAAATTTATTTATAATTTCCATTTCAATGAATAATTATATCTTCAGTTCAAGTTTTGATTTAATGTATATTGTAAGGGAGGTTGCCTGTTATGTTAATTATTTCAGAAGTTCGAGAAGAGTTTACAGAATTGTAAGTATTTTTGTATTTGGGTGTGTAAACACCCCAGAGGATTATCCATTTTTTCGGAAATTCGAAGTGACTAACTACGGGTTAATAAATAGCAAAGAGGTTTAATCTCGAACAATGATTTTCAAGGCTGAACTTACTTATTTGGTAAATTGGCACAATAAAATCGTCTTTCTTTTCCTTCATATAAGTAAAAACCTTGACAAATAATCTTGTGACCTTTTCATGTTTATAAGCAATAGAATGCTCATCAGACAATAATATATATCCGCAGAAGAATGGTAAAATTACTTTAAAGCTAAAACATTTCTTGTCAGTTCTTGTTTACTGTATTTCGAAGAATTTAAATGTTCTCAGAAAGTCAAATCAGCATTATTTCTTTTCTTTTTCTTTTTTTTTTTTTTGCTGATGACAACTTCATTTGGAAATTCTCCGTCAGCAATATGTATTTAGAAGTGATTATCGATTTTCTATAAAAAGATTAAAGCAAAAAAAAAAAAAGATAAACTATATTTATATATCAGAAAAATCTTTCGTTTCAAAAAAGCGTTTCCGCTTTCTTCTGCTTACACGTATGATCTTTATTTTTATTTTTTAAATGAAAATGGCGCTCATTGACTTTAAAAAATATTCATGCTAAAAGAAAAGGCTTCATACTCTCACACGTTCTTACGTTTGCGACAATTATCGGTGCTTTCACAGATCTTGACGTTCCAATGTTTTGCTTCGTTCGTGTACTTTTTTTGTTTTTCGCTTTTAACATGCTTGAAGGTCATCGCCATCTATAAATTTACCTTTCTAAAATCAACAGTTTATAATATGTATCCATCAAGAAAAATGTATATCTCAAAACATATATTTCAAGACTTCATGAAAGTAAAATGTAGGGTGCGGCAGAAATACCACCCACATAATGGTAAGATATTAGCGCCAATGGTGTCTTCATATTGCTTACCATTATATGGAACGTATTTCTATGAGGCATATGTGGGAGGTATTTCTGCCCCACCTTGTATATTTTGTTCGTGATAATGGTGGGTTAAAAAGCGAAAAGAAAAGCGTTACGTCAATTATGACTGAATCAAGATTCATTGAATATATAAGGAAAATGTTTCATATGGAAAATGTTTCATAAGGTAAATTTTACATAAAACAAATTTTTCTTAAGGAAACGTTTTATGAGGGAAAAGATTATATGCAAAAAATTTTATAGGAAAAGTGTTTAATCCGGAAAAAATTCATAATAAAAAAGTTTCACAAGTAAAAGGATTCCTGAGGAAAAAATAAATCAGAACATGTTAAGTAAAGGTGTTCAGATAGAAAGGTATTCATTATGAAAAGTTTTCATACGGAAAGACTTTTATTAAGACTGATTGACAAGGGAATGTTTTTATAAGGAAAAGAATTTTGAAGAAAATTTTACACCCAGAAACGTTTTGATAAATAAAATTATAATTTCATAATTAAAATACAGTAAAATCCTTGACAACGGGATTAAGAATGCCGTCCGAATATAAGGAATTAAGTACTAATTCCGGATATGAGGGGTTATATTTAGATTAAAATAAAAGAACTGAAATCAGGTTTAACATTTATTTTCAATGTTTTATAGAAAGTAAAATAAGCTAATGGTGAGTGAAATAGAACAGAATTGATTTTAAGGCAAAAGAAATAAATTATGTAATGTTAATGAAAATTTATTAAATTAAGAATGCCACATTTAAAAAACAAATAACATAACGAAGATTTTTTAATCGCTCTTGCATGATGATTCTTTCTCTTTTAATATCATTTTCAACCTTTTCAGAATTTCGTTTTGATTTTTGTTCTTGAAATCTTTTAAACGAAAGACACTTTTAACTCTGCGTGCGTTATTGCAATCGTCATAGCCGAATGCTGGCTTTCTTTCCATAAAACGGAAAACCTTTTCAATAGCTTTTTCAGTTTTAGTCCAGGTTTCATCACAATCATTTTTTTATTTCCTTCTTCATTGTGACAGTGTGAACACTCGTTCAATATTTTCTTTTGAAGATTTTATATCATACAATGTTGACATTCCTATTTTGAACTCAGCCATTAGTTACAATGAACTTTCACCAGCGTCTAATCTGTTTAAAATTTCCACTTTTTGCGATGACTCATTTTTTTTCTTTTCCTTTTATTCCATCATCTTTTTGCAACAATACAAGCCATTAGGGGTGAATTAAGAATAAGCAATAATCCAAAGTAACTTTCCTGAAAAACAGAAATTTCAAATCAGTTACATATCGCCGAAATAGTTCAAATATACACATCAAAATCATGTCCGGATATGCGGGATTCCAGATATGAGGCATTCCGGATATGAGGCATTCCGGATATATGGGATTCTACTATATTATAAATTATATGATTATAATAATGAAAACCTTTCGTGAGAAAACTTTATCACACGGAAAACGATTGGCATGTGAAACGTTTGAAGCGGATAAGAAAAAAGAAATCCCAAGTAAAGATTTCATTCGGAGATTTGTCATAAGGAAAAAAAAATCATGAGGAAATTATTTAATGCGGAAGAGTTTCATGAGAAAAAGATTCCAAAAGGACTGTTTCAACTCCAAGTCTTTTTTTTTTCGTTATGTCAACGAACACTCGTTGCAACGTTTGTAATGTAAACGAATACTCGTTGTCACTTTCGTAATGCTCGTTGTAGTATAGTAACGCCGTAGAACAACATTGGTGCAAGACGCCTTCGAATAACACTCGCACTAATAGTACTTACTCGATAATACTCGCACGAGTGATCCGAATAGTAATCCGTATAGTAATCACTTTGAAGACACGCTAATTCGCATATATACATTTTCCTTTACCATCTCGTGATCTACTTATTCAAAATGGATCGTCTGTGTTTGCTCTCTGGTCATCTATTGCTTTATTGCTATATAACATTTTTACAAGAAAAATATTTCACGAGGAAGACTTTTCTAAGGAAAACATTTTTTGAGAAAAAGTTTCCGTAAGAAAAATAGTTCATAAGGAATATGTCTTATGAGAAAAGCTTTCATGTGGAAAACCTTTCACCTGGAAAATGATTCATGAGGAAAATGTTTTGTGAGAAAATTTGAAAAACGTTATGGAGTATGTTATATAGGGAAATGATTTCAAAAGTTCAAGTTTGATCAGTAAAATTTTTAAGGAACATTTTTATAAACAAAATCGTTCATATTAAAAAAATTCATAAGGATAAGTTTTCATGGGAAAAAAGTTTCACGGGGAAAATTTTTAATAAGGAAAATTTTCATATGGAAAAACTTAAAGAAAACTTTAATTAAATTTCCATTTTTTCCTTAACACCTGAATAATATATATCATAAATGATATATTTATTTATAAGTATTCACTATCTTCTTTAGATAAAAATCGCTTTATTTTGATTACCCTGACTTTTTTCTATCCTATATCAAATCATTATATTTACATTTTATTTTAATATATTTCCTATCAAAAAGGAGGCACGGTGGAATAATGGATAGAGATTCGTATTGAGGAATCGGAGAGCCGAGTTCGAATTCCAGTCGAATCCATTACATTCATTTACGTGCTAATATTCTTAGGAAATGTATGAGTCCTCTGGTATTTACTCATTCCCCCACGAGAATGAGATGTGATACAAGGTCGGATTAATGTGGGGACCCGAGCGCGTACACCCGGGCCGGGACAAAAAATTACCATCAGCTCACGCAACCGTCGGTTGCGCTGGCCTAGGTGCGAACAACGATCCCTCCCTCTGATGCAATAGGAGGGCGCGGCCTCGGGCAGCTGTTCCCCAGAGCTGGGCACCTCTTCGGTATTATTTTCCTCAGTTGCCCCTCTCCCCGTCCTTAGACAGAGAAGCCCCTGGGCGCACTCTGTGCAAGGACAGAGACGCAACTGAGAGATGATAAATAATGCGCGTACACTCCTTCTTATCCCCTACCTCAACTATTGAGAAATATCAGGACAGACCTTGTCAACTGGTCTAGCGCAGAAAGAAATGGCAACCTTCTGCGGGAAAAAATCCCCCTCGTCAGTCGTGTATCGAAAGATACATGAGTGCGTATCCCGAATGACACGTGATTTGTTGACTGACTCTCCAAAATTTAATCTATTTGTTTACAGAAAATTAATTTTTTTTTTTTTTTTTTAAGTAGAAGGGTTGCCATGGTAACGTTTTTTTCTTCGTTAATTTTTTTTTTCGGTTTTGTTGATAAAGTTGGCTGTGAACAAAAATTCAGCAAAGAAATCAAAAAAAACATTAAACAGCCAACTGGTTTTCATATGTTCTATACCACCAATAGGTGTAAGAAAAACGAAAGAAAATCGAGCTAAAAATATCATAAATCTTCATATTTGTTTACTGAAAAGAAACGGAAAACTTCGTTATTAAACGCAAAATAATTCAAATTAATTAGTTATGTAAAACAAAAAAATTTCTAAGATGACAGATTTGCAAAAAGCGAAAATACAGTGAATAATTTAGTTTCGAAAACTATTAATAATGACCCAGTGAGTTATAATCACCATTGACAGTAGAAATTAACTCTCTACTTGATTTATTCATTGCGATCACAGTGCCGATAATCCAATTACTTGCTACATGCATGTACATATCATTGCGATATGTTCGAGTGTGTATAAAGGTGGTGTACATGTTCGCAATATCGCCTTCTTAAATGTCACGTCTGCAAACTCCACTGTTATGTTTCCGTAAAGGAGCTGGTGACATTTGACCTAATCGAATTGTAATTTGTTGTCAGTTATGCCAAAATCACCTCAACGCTTCATCCATCTTGTACCGACGTTTAGTCAAAGCTCGTCGATTTCCTACCGTCTCTGCAGAGTACAGAATTAATCTTAACTTCATACACCGCGACGCGAATGAGTCCGAACTTTTATTGCCGATAACTCCAAAACGGTAGATTTTATCAAAATGTCTTTGTTATTTTCGAATTAAGCATGTATATTTACACTTAAATGAAACTATTCGGGATTTTTTTTTTTTTTTTTTAGAAACTGAGCGCGGGGCTTGAACTGTAAATTACCTTCGAGTTGAAAGTAGTTCTGTCACCCGCCTCTCCACTACACCGGCCTCTACTTGTTTAAAAATTCGCGCCCTGAATTTCATTTCTATTTAGATTTTGAGTACAAACTAAGCGAAACAAAGTAAAAGTATTTTTTTTTCATTATTTTTCTGTCCGAAGGAGACGTTCAAATGAAATGACATTATTCGATATTGAGTTTTATTCTACTGAAAATAAAATTAGTAGTCGTGCAAGTCGTCCGTAAATTTCAAATTGACTTACTCATTATTCTTCCTGTATGCGACCCGTAACCCATTAGAGGCGCCATATTTACTGCAAACATTGAGACATTGATATGGATGCATGGCACCAAACCTTTTCAGAAATATCTAAACTGTCAGTTTTATACAACGACTTTCTAATTTTTTTAGAATTTTTTTAAGTGAGTGAAACTGGTGGGTCTTGGTAAAGACCACATTTCTTCTAATCTTGCGGACTGGCGCTACAGAATCACAAAGAAAGAAATTTACCAAAAAACAGAAAGGACATCACTTGAGGACTTTCAACAGCAGCAACAGTTAAAATGGATATCACAAGTAAATTAAAGAGAAAATGATAACATAAACAAGATGGTGGCGTTCAACACTACTTCAGTGTAAGGATAAAAGTTAAGGTAATAACAAAAGATAAGGAGGAAACCCCCATCCCTACTGGAAAGAGCTAGAATATCTACTGGAGTTGAGAACGTATTTTTCTGAGAAAAAAATGGTTTAAAAGAAAAAATTTTTTAATTTAATACTAGTACTGGCTGCTCGGTCAATGAATGCTAAAAGTTTCCTTATAAGGAAACGGTTAATATTATCATTACCATTGCTATAGCATCAGTGGCGTGTTAGGGCAAGACTACTTGGCGGATCCCAAACGTTTTCAGGCACGTTTTGTATTCAGTTTTGTTTCTATTCTGGTTTCTGCCTTAAGGCAAGATTGCCCACTCTGCCCTGCTATTTAAACCATAGCTAGAGGAAGATAGATTCATTCTGTTTCCAAGGATATTAGCGCGAAGTGAACGAAGCATAATCTAGCGGAAATTGAATTCGGCCCGTTCAGTTCACTTTACAGGACGATATCCATTACTTTCTATGCGCCCCCGTTAGTATTCATACTCGTGAATGCCGCATAATTCCTAAGGTGTACAGGATTCGGGTTCAAGGTTGCTTAAAGGTCACAATTTCGAATGCTGGTTTTCAAACTATGAAAACCCCTCCACCTTGGAAGATTAGTGAAATAGAACTTTTTAGTAAATTTCTTCCCACCTCAATTTAGAATCAACTTTCGTAACTACACTTTGGGAGCTTATTTATATATAGAACCACCTCTTAATTGCTGTTGTTCTCAGGTCCGCTCTGACCCATTGTAGTAGCAAACTATGAACAAATAGTGATCCCCCTCCAAAAAAAAAAAGACACCATGAATGTATAAAAATGTATTTTTATAGTAAAAATAACATCAGTACATTTTTATATAAAAAATGACCAATACATATTTATCGTAAAAGGACCAATATTAATGTTTATTTGTAAGTGTTTCTACGTAAAAAAGTGGGCCTGCATCTTCGCTGTCGGACATCGAAAGAGCCCAGATAGTAACTCTAGCCTGTTAAGAACTTCAAATTTGGAAGTTTGAATAACAGCCGCTCGTCCAGGTAAGTATAAATATGATATCTGTTAAGTTCAATAGATTTATCAAATATCTGAATCTGGTGAGCGTTTCAAAACGAAACTCTTGAGTCGGTTAGACATACAAGTGACATGAACTTTTCTTAGTTTATTGAATAGATAGACACCGAATATAATCGAGTATAATGCGTGTTTTATGATCAATTTTTACGGAATAAAGTGTTACACTATATACAGGTAATTCTTTTGAAGTAGTTAAAAACATGCATTTTCGGTGACCGGTTGCGCTATACACAAGTATTTTTTTTTTTTTGAGGGGTTAAAATTCATGCATTTTCGGTGATTGGGTAGGCCCGCGTCCTCAAGGTACGTTGGCTAACCATAACGCTGTCAGGCATGAATGAAAACAAATGTCTGGTATCTAAATCTTCGTATCAGATATTTTAAGCTAAGTGGTTTTTCTCACCATTTGAGGGTAGCTTTGTACAAAAAGGAATGAAAACCATTTATTTGCTATAAAATATGACCAGGATGATGACCAGTACTGCAATATTCGACTAGGGTAGGCTTGCTAGTATTGGTCAGAAGCTGGGGTTTCATTATGCGCGAGCTATATGAAAAAAATCAGGTTTTTTTACAGGCGTTGCACAATACATGAAGTAGCCTTATACAACACAGACAGATAGATAGATAGATAGATAGATAGATAGATAGATAGATAGATAGATAGATAGCAAAGACTAGACTGATATATAGATTGATAGATAGCAAATAGATAGATAGATAGCAAATAGATAGATAGATAGCAAAGAATAGATTGATATATAGATAGATAGATAGATAGATAGATAGATAGATAGCAAAGAATAGACTGATATATAGATTGATAGATAGCAAATAGATAGATTGATAGATAGCAAGTAGATAGATAGATAGATAGATAGATAGATAGATAGATAGATAGATAGATAGATAGATAGATAGATAGATAGCAAAGAATAGATAGATAGATAGATAGATAGATAGATAGATAGATAGATAGATAGATAGATGTGCTGCCCAGATCAACTCCTAGTTGATTTTATTTATATCTCCTACCACACATAGCCATCTCTCTTCTCCCCAACTATTGGTTAAGTTGCAAGTTCTTCAGTCTTGGTTACCCTTCTAAGAGAAAGGCAATTCTGAATTCAAAACAGGTTGCCCATGGATTTGCAATAAAAACCTCCTTTCTAAAGAAAACGTAGCAGCAATGCCTCGGTTGTTGAGAACTGAGTTCCCCATACTATTGTTCAGCGGAGTCTTCGAGACTTGAGCGAGTCAGTTTATATGCATAAATACATACACACACACACACACACACACACATATATATATATATATATATATATATATATATATATATATATATATATATATATATATATAGGGGCAACAGATCATTGTTCAAACATATATTGTTAAATACAACAAACAATGAATGTCTATTATGTTTTATCGTGATCTTTTCCAAGCGCTGTATTATGGCTTTAGTTTCAAGAGAAAATAAAGACAAAACCTGTCCAAAAGCTTAGATCGACGACCAATATAATTGTTTTTATGCCCCCATTCCCATAAATACAGTAGTAAATACTGTATGGGTTGGTCTGCAGGTGGAGATTCGTCACCAGCTGTGCTGGTTAAACTCTCCGCCTCCGTGCAGAGAGGACCCCCAGACGAGGCTATGTCGAAGGGCAGAGTCTCGTCTCGAGAAAGATCTACCCGACCCAGTATTACTGGGTCTAAGGGGAATTTTAGGCCGAACTTACGGGCTCGGATACCCCACATTAAATTCGGCCTTGTGCCACATCTGACCGCGTGGGGCGGTTGGTAGATATCCTGTAGTTGGAGATATTGTGGAATTCCCTTGACTCACTTCTAGCAGTTAACTACAAATTCTATGCGCAGCAGGTGAATCTTATATGTGTTGTTCTTGTCCTAAGTATTATCGTACATTACCTACCCTCGTCTAATTATTCTATTCAGTAACCTTCACTAGGTTACAACAATAATAATGAAATATCCAAAATTTTGAACAGTTTTTATCTTTATTTTTGCCTTGAAACTAAAGCCATTATACAACGCTTGGAAAGGTTGATGATAAAATATAATAGACATTCGTTGTCTATTATATTTAACAATATATGTTTGAATAAATAATTATATGCGGATAAATATTATGTTTTATACAAGGGATACTGAAAGATTCCCAGTTTGACATGACAGAAAAGCTCTTTCCCAAAAGTGACGTTTCGTCAGTTTTTGGAAATTCACTCGGATCTGTGGATTTTTATAACACTTTCAGAAAGTTTCTCCAATTAAGAAGATAATACAAAAACACAGAGTGAACTTAAATATGTAAGATTCGCTGTTTATTTTGCACTGATGGAGATTCGCTTTAAACAGACAGTCTAAAGACATTTCTTAACGATTTTCTTGTTTTTATCGAACATCTGAACGAAAGATGCAGGTGTCATTCAATAAAGAATAGCATTTCAGGCGACAACACTCTGTGACTATTTGTTGTCGATTAATAAGGACAAAAAGAAAAGAATAGACTAACTTTATTCTTTCTTTCTTTATTTTTCTCACTGTTTACAAAGATTTTTATATCAACAATATATGTGAAGCCTCATTTAACTTGCGATTTACCTACACGTTTATTTCTATGTCTACTCATGTTTATATAGGGAAATATTTTATAAGTATTTCAAATATAACTTGTGTATACATGTACGATGTGTATATTTCTGTATGTATGTATATGTATGATAAAAATATAAGTTTATAGTAGGCTATAATTATGGGTAAATGTGCAAAATATCAGGGATATAGACTACTCGAGTATTATGTAACTTTTGCAGACCTAATTTTGAAGCTAATTTTAACGGGGTTGCATTATACACGAGATATAAAATTGGCGTATGGGCTGCTAGCACTGTCTATGCCGTTCACGACTATTTATATATGCTGTCAATTCTGCATTATGGTTAGCGAGGTTTATTGAATTATTCTAATATTTATTGACCCGAATGCATAGAATCCCTCATACCCTGAATCTCTCATATCCGGAGTGATTCATATCCGGAATCCCGCATATCCGGACATGATTTTGATGTTTATATTTGAACTATTTCTGTGATATGTAACTGATTTGAAATTTCTTGTTCAGGAAATTTACT
>CAHIKZ030005170.1:2775000-2830000 GCA_903632075.3 Acanthosepion pharaonis | reverse complement strand
CATGATTAAATAGTTATCAGAAGTCCCTCGAAGTATTTCCTGCGTAAAGAATTTTGTTTACTTTTTTCTCATTTTCTGTCGGTTCATAAAATTATACATTTATGCCAACCACAGTTTCTTCCCTTTCAATAAAAATTTCTCCAAACAAAAATTCGGTTTATCTATAGGATCACCAGTAAGCGGTGTTCTTGCTTGTATTTTCCTACAAATTTTAGAGTCCGGCCCATTTAATCACATCATACCTAAAAACTCCACTTACCTCAGGTACATAGATTACATTCTTCTATTATATCTATGACAATAGTACGCAGGTGTAGGCTTTAAGAAAGATTTATTTAACTGATAATAAAAGGTTCCCGCATAGTGTCCTTTTATAGTCCCATTAAACAGAAATAGCTCCCTCAAAGGGAGAGTAACGAAACAAGTGGAGATCACTCTTAATTATTTATAAGAATATCCTCACAATGAAAATCTACTACACTCATAATGATTCTTAATGACGTAGAAGCTATCGTCGAATTCACGCATGAACATAAAATGGACAAATATGTAACAAAAACAAATTGAATTTGACATTTTACCATAAAACCACAGACAAAAATGATTTAATCAATTTATTTTACCATTAAATCCAAAAAGTAAAAACAGGTGTAATAATAGTATTTTACCTCTGAGCTCTTAGAATATATAACAAAGAATACATAGAGGCAGGTGAGAAATACATTGAAAAATCGTTAAGATTTCTTCACCATCCACATTATTTCATACTTAGTGCTAGAATATAAACATACAAAGTCCCAAAGATTAGGTACTACCACCGACAACATAAGCACTTCTGACAATAAAAACACAAAATTTATAATCCAACCCTCCAACACTCTATCAACAAAATTTGAAACTAAATTAGCTATCCTCAATGAACGGATCTTTGCCACCATCCCCAAGACAATCGTATTTATAGTTAGGAAGAAAAATATATCCAATACGACATCAGATTACGGTATTTATGTTATAAAATCCTGTAATATAGGAAGAGTTACATTGGCGAAACAGATATGAATCTAAAAGCCATAATCTAGGAACATAAGAGAGACCTACGTTGCGAAAACCCATTAAACTCGCTCGTAATACACAGAAACAAAATAGGCCATAACTTCGAGCTTATAAACCTAATTAAAAATAAGAACGCAATTCTTTACGCAAAAAATGCTTCTAGGGACTTCTGATTATTTTTTCTTCTATAAACACGGGACAAACTCACTTTATTTTATCACTAACTTTTATAATATCCATACTTAATGAATCTGGAATATGTCTTCCTGCTACCACAACAGGTGTAACTTAAATTCTTTCAACCTCACACAAAACACTACAAATCAGTATGCAAACATATATACAATCATCTGAATCCCACATAGACAAACTAAAATTATGATGCACATAGGCAAATGAATTATACACGCAAACGCAGCTTGACAAGGCAGATGACATGAAGTCTGCTTAACCAACGAAAAACAAATAACACACAAATTTTAAATACCGGAATTTTCTTTTTCTGTTCCATATTTCATTCTCTGATTACGTTTTACTAAAATCGAAAGAAGCGAACTATTTGTTCCTTATTCTATCATTCTGTCGAATTGAAATTTGATCTATGTTTGATCCCAAATCCTTGTTTTATTAGAATTTAAATAATTTCCAAATCCATATGACCAGATTAGTTTCATCGAAAGCTAAATTGGTACCAAATTACCATGCACGATTCTAATACATAAACGCATTAACAACCAATCATAAACGAGAGTTATTTTTAACCCAATAACAAGCCATGTAAGAAATAAAAAAAGATTTATTTGTGGTGAGTCAATTTTGAATTTTGCATAGTTATGAAAACCACATTTCTGACAATGTTCCTTCCTCGGTCGAATTCTTATAATGGCTATCCCAAACTTTATGGCGCACACGTGCCCAGAAATAACTACAATGTTTTTTGGGGTTTTTTTAACAGAAAAACTAACATTAGCACGTACCGGAATCCGTTGCTAATCAAATAGTAAACAATGGACGTTCAGACTGATTTCTGACATGCTAAAAAATAAGCCTGACGTCGCATAACAATCGACTTTACACACATTCAAAGAACTTGACTCATATGCTAGCATTCAAAGACAGGCAGCAATCTTAACCTTTCCGTCAACCGTTTCCATGTTTCTGTCATTCAGAATGCGACGCTGATGTTTTCAGCATTCAAAATGGATGCCAAAACATTTACCACGTTACGTGCGACCCGAAAACTATTTACCACGTTACGTGCGACCCGAAAACTCTTATTCAACAAAGGCTTACAACTTGTATCCTGACTTATTACTTTTTTCTCTTCCAAATTCTACCTTTAACTTGTGGTTCTTTGCCAATCATGAACGCCGCTCGTATTTCAGTAGAAAAAAAACAATCATAAAAATTGCATTAAAGCCAACATCAAAATGAAAACTTTTAAATGAATTTCTTCTACAAAAATTTTAATCTGAAGAAAATTGCAATTGACTGACATTAATTTCTTTTATGAAAAGAAATCCAAACTGTAACAATATATTTACACACGCAAAAACCAAACCAACATTTCAATATATTATCATACGATATTTGTCCAGTTGACACACACTTTCATATTGTTTTAATATTGTGATCGATTATGCATTTTCCTCTTTCATGGCACACTGTACCAGTCTTTACTCCTGGGCATGACGATAAACTACATCCGGCAGCAAGGCCTCTGATCGGGAGGGTTTGAGGAACGTGGAACCACCTCTTAATTGGTTTTGTTTCCAGGTCCGCCCTGACTCGGGATGGTAGCACCTGTTAAGGTCCCAACTATGGGTAAATAGTGAACCTCCCAAACTGCAGTCAAAACATGAAAATATAAAAATGCAATAGAAAAAATGACCAGCAAGAAATTTCCATATTAAAAAAAAAATTAAAATTACGAGTAATACACATTTAGAAAATAATAAGAATAATATGTCGGCATTAAATGACCCATAAGGAGTTGATATGCCGTTAAACAAACAAGTCAAACGAAACTTCACAGCGACTTAATCAAATGGCGAAGGTAGGCGGAAGGAAGTACTGTAATCGATTACAGTAGAAATTAACAAATCCTCAAATTGAGCACTGGTAAAAAACGGTTGATGAATGGTTATAATACCCAGAAATTCATACAGATATCTCCCCAAGGGAACATGGCACGGTGGATAAAAGCGTTAGATAGATCCAGTGACAGGACTCAAAGAGTGTGAGTTCAATACCTGGTTAAGGCGGTGGAGAACTTTGAGAGGGGAATTAACTGACATCCATTACACATGGCACGTGGAACTAGAACAGTATATTCCAGTGAGCGAAATAAAGGGTTCTGTTCGACATTCCAACCACCTGAAGAAGGCCGGAGCGTACAACGGCCAATGTGATAAATATGGCGACAAAGATGAGGACAATAGTCCGAATAATGTAAATAGTGTACATAATACCTCATCCTGGAAATATAGTCAGATCCTCAAATTGTAATCGACATTAAGTGCAATGATTTTAGAACAAAGGTGACTCGTTTATAGACCACTGAGCTTGGCTAAACTTCATATATTAAGAAAATGTTTGTTTCAAGTTGTTCAAAAATTCCAAAAATGAATATCTAAATATTAACCCTTTGAGCTCTGATCACTGCTTTACCGGTGGTAGAGAAAAATGTAATGCCCAGCCACCGGTTGAACAGTGGTAGAGAAAATGACTTAATGCTCCGCTACCGGTTGAACGATGAGCAACCACTTTTAACTATTTTTATATCTACCATGAAACATTAAATACTAATTATTAGCGAAAATTGACTCAGGAGCTCAGGCAGAAGGGTTCAAATTGTTCAAGAACCCAGGGCTCAAACAGTTAATGCCAAGAGTTATATGAACAAATTAGTTTCCTAATTGATTCTGCCTTTCTTCCTGCTACACAATAATTCGTTCAGCCCTTCTACAACTGCCTTCAGGTGTTCGGAACCTTGTACTTGATCTCTACTCTGACGTAGCTGTAAAATTATTGTGTTGTAACATTCAATGCTTCAAAAAAAAAGCTAATATCATTTAATCATCATAGACTAGACTCTAAGATTTCTTCAGTCAAACTGAAGTTGCACGCTCTGTGCGACTCAAGTCCATCCCAGACTTCAGTATAACTTATTTGTACAATCTATTGTTAAAGATACTGGGAAAATGATCGATTCATTCTTCCACCGTAGATAGTACCTGACTCCCTGATAGCTTTATCAGTTATATGAAATGGATTATTGCTGTCATATGTAGAACGGAGCTGCTCAATCCTGACTTTATAAGAGTTCAACATTGTCTAGAGCGCTATTTACATTATTCAGACTATTGTCCTAATCTCTGATGCGATATTTATTACACCGTTTCTGCCGTTGTACGCTCCGGCCTTCTTCGGGTGGTGTGAATGTCGAACTGAACCCTTTATTTTACTCGCTGGCTGAAACGATGTGACAAATATATCAACAATGATGAAGACAATAGTCCGTATAATGTAAATAGTGTACATAATAACTCATCTCAAAAATACAGACAGATACGGATTGTCCAGAGCGATTGTGTAAGGGATGACATTCTGCTGACTATTTCCCACAGAGACAAATTAGCAAACCTATTGCTACTCTATCACTATTGCTATGGCAAATGTTCAGATGAGCCGCACTCTATATTTCCATCAGTTCAGTCATTTATTGCTATGTAAATTCCACAGAGTTGAATCACCCACATTTCCTCTGTACTCCAATAGCAAAGTGGAAGTGCCACTGAAAAATATTTCTTCCAAGTGTAATAGACTCCCGTGTAGGTGCTTCCCAGAACATCGCATTATTGACTACATTTAAGTAAGGGGTCAATAATTATCTAACCTCTGTAGCGTCATGATCTTCACTTTCTACTTCCTTCACTTATATTAATATCATACACCTCATTCAGCGTCCCTCTAACTTGTGCGGCTCGTGGGCCTTTGATCTGGTGAACTAGTAAGGAAGAAGTTCTGAATTAAAGACAAAGCTTTTTTGTTGATTAGATAAGAATGGTATAAGAAATGTTGACTTTCGGATATATCGTACTCCTGAGAATTGGATTGACAGAAACATTGAAATAAAAATTCGAATTATGGTTGAAGTGATTACAACGTTTCTTAAAATGATAGACCTCTCCTCGACATTTTATTAATTCGTAACAATAAGAAATTTTAGAGTTTACCACAAACCCACAATTAAAAACGATCTAATTAACTTCTATCACCACTACAGTCATAAAACTAAATCAAGATTAGTCATATGACTCTATCTCAGAGCCCTTAGAAGATACCTTGCTGAAGTAGAGAAATGTATTGAAAAAATTCAGATTTCTTCACGACTCACATCATTTCACCCTCAACGCTAGAAAAAGGGCACACAAAGTCCACAAATCCAAAAACTTAAACATCGCCGATAGATTATCAACAACACAAAATTAACCTCCCACCCTCTAACACTCTATACTCAAAATTTGAAAATAAATTAGTTATCCGCAACAGTGGGGTTGTTACCACCACATCCAAGACGATCAGAGATATAATTAAGAAAATAAATCCACCACCAATTCAGATACCGGGATTTATAAAATGCTTGCAATGTAGTTACATTACATGGGCGAGACGTTCCGAAATGTAAAAGTTCACATCTATGAAAACAAGAGAGACTTACGTTGGGACAAAACATTTAAACTAACTTGTAATACACAGCAACAAGACTGGCCATAACTTTGATTTTACAAATTCCACCCTAATTAAAAATAAAAGAATTTAATTATTTACGTCGAAAATATTTCAAGACAGTCCTGATAAAAATATACCAACTATAAAGACCCGTCAGAAACCCTATATTACATCACCAACCTTTATTAAATCCATTCTTAAAGAATGTTTGGTTTGGCTTGGCTTGGCTTGGCTTGGTTTGGTTTGGTTGGGTTTGTTTTACGGTATATCAACCACAATGAGTTATTTAATGCCGACAAAATTTCCTTTTTTTTTCAAAACTGTATAGGTGATAATAATTTTTTTAGATATATAGTTTGGTTTGTTTTGTTTTGTGGCATACCAACCTCAATGGGCTACTCAATGCTGACAAGACCCTTATTTCTGGTAATATTTTCTTTTTTCTAATATTCATTGCTGACACTATTTTTTTTAAGTATCTCTGGTATTAAAATCCACCTTTACACTTTCACAGTGTCTTGAGTGACTTTATGGAATCAACTATTTGCCCATAGCTGGGACCCTAACAGGTTTTACCACCCCGGGTCAGGGTGGACCTGGGAACATCAGCAATTAAGAGGGTGTTCCACGCTCCTCAAAACCTCCTGATCAGCCTTGCTGTTGGACGTAGTTTATCGTCTTACGCAGGATGCGGATGTAGTTTATCGTCATACCCAGGACGTCTTAAAGAATATAATGTATATTTAACAACCGCTACGAAAACCGGTGTTAAAAGTAAAAATATCCCTCCAAAATTGATGTAAAAACATCTCAATATAAATAATGATACTACAAACACACAGACACAGTCACACACACACAAATACATATACACCTTCTTGAATTCCGCATAGACAAACTAGAATTATAATACACATAAACGCATAATTTATACACACGAACCCTGCTTGACAATTCAAATGTACGTGAAGTCTGCTTGACAAATGAAAATCAAACAGCACAAAAATAAAACTACCATAAATGTTTTTTTCCTTATTTCTTTCATTGAGGAAGCTTTAATAAAAGCGAAACATGTTAGATTTATAATCATTTGCTATTCTTTATCCTATGAGACTGTTATCTCTAAATCGCCCGCTTTATTTGAGATTTCTTCCTGTTTGCACTGCTGGCTGAATAATAAAAGCAACATCAATAAGAAAGTAAAACAAGAAAAAAATTAATAATATTCAATATGAGATCATAAAAAAATAATACCAAAAATGCAATAGGAAAATATTCCAATATCGAAAGGAAATAAACTATTTTGGAGAAAGATACCTTTTAATCGAATATATCACCTGCATAAAATCAAATGTATCACATGATAGGTTCTCAGTGGGGAAAGTTGAACCGCTACATCGCAAATTGGCTATTCAACCTTCCCCACCAAGTGATTATTTTCTAAAAGAGCTGTGAAGGTTTTCTAACTGCCTCGGGCAGGATTTGGACAAAATTTCATCATCTAGCTACCATTCATAAACGGCCGCCATACTGCAAACTTCATACCAGTATATTACAACGCAGAAGAAATGAACATTTCTGAATTAAAAATTGTCCAAGTGATATTTCTTAATAAACATCTGTATTGGAAGCATCCAAACGAATTACCAAGTGAAGGAATGTAATCTATTCTGGGAAAGCGATCGAATTAAACAGAATGTTGAGGAACAGAGAAATCAATACAGTGATTTTATTCTACGCCCAACAAAGGGTCCGGGCAGCATTTGCATTAGACGACGTGTCTATCCTTTTAAATAGTACCAAATGGAGACAAGTTGGGCCTGAGGTTTCTCTCGATTCAAGATTGTTCCACCTCTTTGGATACAGTAAGACTTGAACAATTCAAAAACCCTTCATCAGTGGTTAGCATGATCATTATGCTTTTAACTATGTTGCTCTTTTATGTTGAAAAAAAACATTTTAGACATTAGATCATATAATAAAACTCTTCTGTTAAAACTGAACAAAGATCGCTATCCTCGATTATTTGAGCTTCCTGAGATTATCAATAGAAATTAGCAAATGGTTTCAAAAGACCAGTGGTTCAATAGCAATGCTACTCTTTGATCTTTGAAAATGCATAACTAAATAAGAGGGAACAATTTACTGATACAAAATAAAGTCAAGAAAAGTAAGGCAGTTCATTTAATGATTGATGCTATAAAAAAAAAAAAAGAAATTCGGATGCGTAGAAACAACAGGGCTAAGTTATTTACAATATTTACATGCGGATTTTGTCATCATCTTTGTTGTTATTATAACAACGTTTCGGCACTTACGCTCTCCGTCCTTCATCAGTTTTTTTTTTAACTCTCAGGGAACTTGAAATTGAACCCTTTAAGGCTCTAGGTTCAACGCGCAGGGCTTTCCCATAGGATCATACAGTAATGTATTAAGGCGTTGGTTCGTGAATTTTGTGACATTAATTGGACAGTGCAGTGGAAACAGGGTGAACAATAACTGATCAGTACTACATAAGAACTAGAAGATAACTCTAGATATGGTCAGTGCAATGAGAAGAATGTATCCTTTATATTAAAGAACCTGTTCAGTTCGTAATTCCCTGAAGGTTATACGGATCGACCAGCAACTGAGGTCACAGTTGGGCGAGGGGACGTTGTGATAATAAAATAAAGGAAAATAAATAATATGAAATGGACAAAGTCCAACAATTATTTTAAGACATTTTTTTTATATTTTGTACATTCTTTTTATAGATACAAACATTCTGTTTATAATAAACAATATTAACAACGCTTATCGGCCTGAATATCCGAGAAATTTTAATAGAAAATATGCGTTCTCGGACAGGAATCGAACCAGTATCCTATACGGAACCATCGTATTGCATGACGTGCTTTACTGATTGAGCCACAGAGGAGCGTTTTGGTTAGCAAGGTTCATTTTACTGTTTAATGTTTTAATGGATAATTGTAGTTTAAAAATCTTGCTAACTGAAACGCTCCTCTGTGGCTCAATCGGTAAAGCACGTCAGGCTATATGACGATTCTATATAGGATACAGGTTCGATTCCTCTCGGAGGACGCATATTAAAAAATGATCAACAGCTGATAAGTACCTAAAATCTTATATAATATTCAATCGATTATTCAGTTGCTAAGCCTGCTACTAGGAAAGTTGGTTCACTGTTTCGTGCAAGACAATTCTAGTCATCAGAATCTATCTTACAAATTTATAAGTCTACCATTCTTCCTTGATTTGAATATTGCTGCCACATTTGTTCTGGTGATTCTCGCAATATATTTAGAGATTAATAGAGAATCTGCAATGTTATTGGTCCTGATCTGGTATCTCGATCTCAGTCCCTTTCCCAGTGCCGTAACTTTTCTAAAAATACTTTGATTGTAATTGTTCTGATGAACTTTCCCCCCCCCCCCCCGTTAGGTCACCGGGATGTCAGTTCTCTAATAGATGCGTCGCCTATTTCTTTTTTCGAGTCTGTATTTTTTATTTGTTTTTATGTTTGGATGAGTGTGAGTTTGAGTCAGTGTTTTTGGTCGAATAATTGTTGTTAATTACCAAGTCTCGCATTAATCGTATCCAGTTAACTGATTTTTCTGCCACAATTAATGATAGTGAGGGTGGATTATTACTAACACTGTTTCATTCAGTTTCTTATATATAAATGTATTCATTGTAAATATTCATTCGGGTTTCATTTTTAAATGTTGTTATTCCCCACCCCCAGAAAAAGTATACATATGGGAACTACTTCGAACTGCATAGAGACTCTGAGGTATTATGGTGTCTGTAGTTAGAAGAGTAAGCAAGAGTGTGTTGTTTACTGTAACAAATAATATGCTTGGGTCAGTAATCCTAGCTAGCTTATTTTAAGATAAGACAGATTAAAGACCAGCATTCCCTACCCCTGTTTTGACCTTGTGCCACACTTTTGTATTTTTCAAAATAAATATCACATTCCGCTATTTTACCAAGACTTTATGAATTTAAACGTACCAACTTGGTAGCAAGGTCTCATCATTTTACAGATAAATGGCTAAATGTGACCGTAAGTTCTATGCTAACAGTTTCTTCTATTGCACTTCTCGCCTATGGAACTCTATTCCGGCTTTTTGTTTCCCCGTCAACTTTGATTTTTTTTAAATTAAATGCAATGTCAATCGTTATCTTCTGCCTTGTAAATTCTCGTTCTTTTATTGTCTTCTTACCTTAATAGTAGATTTTCTCATATTGCTTAACAATCAGTAACCTCTTGCGTCTTAGTGGCTTTATTACCTTGGTTCATAGTCTTTGTAGCTCTTAAAATGTTTGCATTTTTGCTACCTATTCTAATCCCTGTTCTGGCATCAATTTACACGAACCCGTTTAGTAGGTTATTCGCTGCTTTCCTCTGTCCCTCTTGCTTTCAATATGTCCCTTTGGGTTTCATATGTTCTAAGCCCTCTTTCCTCATTATGTCCACGTAGTAATTTAAAATGTTATGATGCAATATACCATCTTAAAAACTAGATTCTTAGATTATGTTGCTTTTTTTTTTAGACGTCACCATTCTTTTTCTCATACATATTTATTTGTGCATGTCTGGAAACCAAGTTTCGCGACAGTTGACAAAATTTTATTCAAGACGCAAATATTATTTTTTAATAGATCAATAATTTGGAGCTTAATTAGTGCTCAAAATATATTCATTGTCGGTATTTTGGGGTTTGTTTTATCGAGATAAGGTAAAAGGGAGGGTTTCGAAAAAAAAACAGGTTTTCATCATGAGAAAAATTGACATATCCTAGTATTTCGTCTTTCGATATATTTTGTGCTGCACTAGACGGCACAACGGAAATATATACAATTCTGAACCGATTATTAATAGAATAAGGTTTTCCGAATTCTATGTTTCAAATGAAGATGTCTTCTCTCTTCCTACTAAACGTTACAAAAACAGGGCTAAAGAACCACTCAAGGTAGAGGTCTACAGTCAAAATGGTAATGATGAATGAAAGACGGGATATGAGTGGTAGAGAGAGTGGTAGGAAGTTGGAATTATTACAATAGGAAGAATAGATAACGATTGACCTTTCATTTGAAAAGGTTTAGAGGAAAAGTGTTCTAGGCTGCACGCCATACTCTATTCCAAAAAGTGTCAGTTCTTTGGGAGGGAGGAAGGTATCTGAGTTGATGACGAAAGATGATTCGACTCCAGGTTAATAGTTTGGTGTTTCCTATATACTGACGCTAAAAAGGAAGCAATTCTTAATATTGCATGGGAATTGGGATAAAGTAGCTACGGGCATGTGACTGTGAGATGCGCAACCCCTCACAATAACACATAAAAACCACATTCATCCATTCCCTGCCATATAAGAGGATTAATATGAAGTATCAGTTCAGCATTATCTTTTTGTTTCTAATAAAGTTTTCCTGTTTCTTTGCATTTTATTTTGCTTTTGAGCCTTTACAGAAAACAACAGTTGCGGGGATGTTGAAGTCGGTAAGATTAAAACAGCTAAAGAGAATATAAATATTAACAATTCGATAATATACTTCAGCGTCACTAAAACTATTACCTCTTCTATAATAATATAACCTGGAGAAAAATGGGCTACGCCAGGTTAAAATGTCCAAGACACACCACATGATGAGAACAAGAAGAAACCATTCATGGAGACTCTGGTTCTGGGACACAACCGAGGCAGATGGACAGCTCAGCACTTCGGCTCCCCAACGAATCCTTCCGGGGTTAAGATTATTATTATTATTATTTTCATTTTCTTTGATTTCTGGCGTTTACACATTTCTTTCCGGGTCCCGCCCAGGGACCTAAGGTAAGAAATGGCGTCATGACACTTTCCACTGACAAAAAAAAAAATTAAAAAAAAATATATATTACATAGATAAAGCCCTTCGTAAAGTGTGGGCTGTACTTGTCAGAACAATTTTTTTGTATCTCCTTGAGGCATGGACGTCCATGAATCCCTTCAATTAGCCTACTGTAATCTTTTCCAACCAGTCCTAGGGCTCCAGCTACAACAAGGATTGTTGATGTTCCCATATGCCACATTTTTGAGATTTCTATTTCATGGTCCTTGTACTTTGACAGCTGTTTGAATATCTTCAAAGATACATTGCAGTCAGCAGGGACTGCCATATCAATAAGGAGGCACTTTTTTTTGTTTGCGGTCTCTAATAACAATATCTGGGCGGTTGGCTTTGATTGTTCTGTCAGTGTGTATTGTGTAGTCCCGTAGAATTGTAACAGGTCCTATCTCCGTAACCGGGTCTGGGTGGTGTTCATACCATTTTCTTTCAGTTTCCTTCCCGTAGAATTTGCAGATTTTCCAATGCAGATATTAGCCCATTCTGTCATGCCGGGTTTTATATTCAGTGGGTGCAAATATCGTGCAACCTGATACAAGATGATCTATCGTTTCTGGATATTTATCACAGAATCTGCATTTTGGGATAACACAATATTTTAGTATATGTGCTTGATAATTCCTAGTTAGCAAGCATTGGTCCTGTGCAGCAAGGATAAAACTTTCAGTTTCAGCTTTCAACCCTGCACTACGTAGCCACTGATGGGTACGGGGTTTGTCTACGTCAACTTGTTTGATACGGGCAGAGTATTGGCCATGAAACGGTTTATCTTGCCATCGCGTTTGTATCTGGTCGGTTGCATTCCTCTTTGCTGTCTTTTTTAAGTATTTTGCAGTTTCAGCCTATGTATTGTGCTGAACTTGCATCTCTAAGCCCATTTGAAACTCCATCTTGAATTTTTTGGCTTATTTTATTACGGAGTAAAGACGCTTATTACTTTCATGTTCCTTGACGCATACCATCATCCAGTCTTCTGTAGTTTCCAAGTATCTTTGGAGGCCAATTTTTGTAGTTTTGTAGGACAGTTCTAGTTGAACTAATCCTCTGCCTCCTTCGGATCTGGGCACATACAGACGATCAACATCAGATTTGGGATGATGCGTGCGGTAGCAAGTGAGAAGCTTTCTAGTTTTGGCGTCCATTCGCTTAATTCAGCTATGGTCCAGTTAAGGACATTAAAGCTGTATTGCACAACAGGGATAGCCAATGTGTTTATGGCTGATATCCTGTTTTTTGAGCTTAGCTCAGTATTTAGTACCAGACGTACACGCCTGTAGTACTCTTTTCTTATTTTTTCCTTCATTTGGGGGTGTTGTATGCCATCTTCTTCGCTAATTCCTAGGTACTTATAAGCTTCATCATGCTCCAGTTCCCTAATCTTTGTGACAAAATCTAAATCTCTTAAGGGTGTTTCTGTAATTCTACCTTTCTTGAATGTTACTTTTGCACATTTATCTAATCCGAAGTTCATACCAATGTCGTCACTGAAGTATTTTACAATATTGAGGAGGCCTTTCAACTCATTCTCGTCTTTGGCAAAGAGTTTGAGATCATCCATGTAGAGTAGGTGATTCTCATTTATTTTGTAACCATAGCTACTGTTGTTCAGTTCATGCGTAAGAGGGATTAAGGACAAACAAAACAGAAGGGGTGACAGAGAGTCTCCTTGAAAGATACCACGTCGTATATTCAGACGGTTGGATATGGCAGTGCCCCTGGTGTGACTAAGGTATAGTTTGGTGTTCCACATTCCCATGCTGTACTTAAGGAAATTTAATAACATAGGGGAGACTTTGTACATTTCCAAAGTCATAAGGATCCAAGAGTGTGGAACACTGTCAAAGGCTTTACGATAATCAATCCACGCTGCGCTAAGATTTCTACGTCGTCTCCTGCAATTTCCCCAGGATCATTTTATTTATCAGCAGTTGATCTTTGCAGCCATATGAACCTCTTCTGCATCCCTTCTGTTCCAGCGGAATAATGCTGTTTGTTTCGAAAAAGGAACAAGTACGGTTCGTCAGTACAGACGTGATCAACTTATACGTTGTGGTGAGACATGTTATCGGTCTATAATTTTTCGGGTCGTCTGTTTCAGTTGTTTTTGGTATGAGGTATGTAATACCTTCAGTAATCCATTCCTGAATTTTATTGGGATTATTTACAAGCGTTGATAATGTTTTTGCAAGAATTTCATGGGTAGATGAGAGATGATAAAACCAGAAATTGGGCACCTTGTCATTTCCTGGGGATTTCCATTTTTGGGATTTCGTTAGAGCTTGCCTAACATCATCTGTGGATATATTTTCCCATTCTTGCAGAGGTGTATCCAGCATTCGTTCTTCTTCACATCGGATCCATTATGCATTTGGGTTATATTCCTTTGGGCTGCTTCAAATATTCTTCCAAAATGTCTGCACATTGTCAATAGATGGTGGCTTTTCGACATTTATAGGTGCTTTTTCATTTCCCCTGTAAAATTTCTTAAGGTCCGTTTGGAATATTTTATTTTGGCGATAGAACCTGCACCGTTTTTCGTATCGTCTTGTTCTCTGTGCCTTTAACTGAAGTTTCTGTTTCAGCATGTCCTTGATTGATGGAATTTCAATTAGGAATTTAATTTTATATTTCCGCTTGATCTTCTTGCATTTTTGCGTGGAGATATTTGGGTTTCTAGTGAGCTCATCTAATATAGAAAGCTCATATCTGATTTATTTTATTTCTCGTATCAGTTTTGCCTTCCAAACTGGCTCTCTATATCTGTTAATCATTTTCATTGACTTGACCCCAAGCTTCCGAGTGGCTGCTAAAGCTGTTGCGTATATGACGTTGTTAACTTCTGTGATATTTCCCAGTGATTTATCTGTTAACAGTGTTTCCAGAGCAGCGTTGTATATTTGCACAATGTGCTTATTAGACTTCGTCATATGAATTTTGGGGAACTTTTCTCTGTCTGACAATTGTGTGAGAGTTAATCTGCTGAGTACTTGAATGACGTGGTTTTTCGCTTCGGTAATTTCAGCTCTGTGGTTTTCAAGGAATTCTAACATAATGTAGTTGGAGTCACATTCAGTGACATATTCTGGATAACTGCTGGTTATGTCACAGATAGATGCTTTGTTTTTATTTTCTGGGAGGTTATTTCGTATTTCATTTGTTTTAGTTTTTACCTCATCCTCTGTCATATTACTTATTTCTACTTTCATCTCTTTACAGTTTGAGTGATGGGTTATCGTATTTTGTCTTATATCTAATTTTATCTTATCTATTTCTGCCTTTGAGGATCTTTTGCTTCACACAATGCCTCTGCGGGCATTGGCAAGTATGTTTGGGTTGAGGTGAGGTCATATATCACTTCTTACCATAGTTCTCTATATTTGGTATGTTTGATTCATGGTGTTCTTTGCTGGATTTTCGAGTGCAGTGAAGAATGATGTCATGACTTGTTGATACTCTTCGGAAATTATTATTATTATTATTATTATTATTATTATTATTATTATTACGTGTAAATAAATATCTTGAAACTTAGTGAAAGTAAGTGACTTCCGCAGATAAGCTTCCATATTATTACAAGTTTTGACTTGTGTTAGCCTATATTTTTTTTTAAATTTAATACGGTCCTGTAAAATTCGATATTAATCTTTGAATTGTATTTTGTCTTATGCTGTTCATTTTTCCTGTAGAATTAGCTGAAATTGTATGCAAATATCTTAGACGAATAATTGGATTCGACCGTTTCACATATGTTATTTGTACTTCACTGAACATATTTCTGTTCATTTTACACCTTTTGGTTTTTAAGTTGGCTGAATTTTTTAAATAAAGCTTTGTAACTTATTGATTTTAGATGAGTGTTACTTTCATCATATTTGTTTATTACATTAGATGTATGAAGAACTGGAATATTATTAGCATTACTAATCATAGTATTACTGACATAGAGAGGGATGGGTCTCGCCAAGTCTATTGTGCTAAATACACAATAAGAATGAATAAATACATGCTGAGACATTTAGAGGGAGTTGTTCAGGTGCTCTGCCGCGCAGCGACCCTACGACCACATTCGGCCATTTTATTATTATTATTATTATTAGATAGGAAAATATCCTTAGAAACAAAGAAAAGTGTGCTGAAATGCTATGTAAGATTGAATCTTCTACATGACATCGAATATCTCCTACTTGAAAACGAGAAGTGTTGTTCTCCCGAAGAGAATATTCTGACAATACGATTGACGGAACACAGGTAAATCGAAACTACAAGTAAACGGATACATAAGATTAGAAAGAGACAGCGGGACTTTCTAGGTCACATGAAGAGGAAAGGTTGGCTCAAAAATATAACACTCACAAGACATACTGATATCAAAGAAAGCGAGGGAAAACAGCGAGTAAACTGCTTGAGCAGCTTGCATGAATGACTGGAAGAAGGAAGACAATGAATTATGGTAAAGTGTCAAAAGGCAGGAAATTATGGAGAGCCATGCTCTCCTTCTTCCTCAAAGGACATGACATATGAAGGAAGTATGATATATAATAGATAATCAAATCTCTGAAATGAAGCATTGTCAAGTGATTACTAACAAGCAAGCAGTGCAGATCAAAAAGAAAACAAATACCGGAAATCGCATCTTTTATCCTTAAGAAAATCCTTTTGACTTACAATATCGAATCAACAGATATAATCTAAATCCCTCTATAGAGTTATATCCTTGATGTTCATTGAATAATAAAGTGATGGGATAAAAATGAAGAAATCTTATTATTAAAGAAACACGAGTCAATAATTAATAGTGAATGCTTAAATAACAATGGAGGCGGTTTGAATTTTGCAGGGACAGATAATTCAGTATGATTATCATATTTCCGATATCGAGGACGTTTCGATCGCAAGGAAGTATTTCAATATTGCAAATTTACCGCTTGGTGTCGCTCTTAATGTGTACTAAGTTTTGCAAAATAAGAATGTTTTCAAATTATAAGCAACTGTCTGACCAGTTAGAAATCATAGGAGTAAAATTAAAAGAACGTTGCGTTTGGGATTATCAGTTTTTTTTTCCCCCCAAAAAAAAACAGTTATGAAAATTCGAAGCAACAATTGTTTAATCAAAAGTCAAAGAGCATACTAAACAAGACCAAAATAATCGGTTGGTGATTTCTGGTTCTGATTAAATAATTATTCAATAAGACAACGGATGTTATACAGTGCATGTGTTTGAGTTTTTTGGTTTTTTTCAGGGAGATTACCTTTTCAGAGAACAGCTATTTTATTAGGAGAACAATTTTTGTAAAGACAGAGGCTTTAAGTATCAAGTTCACAAATCGAACAAGGAAGCCCCTCATAGCAATACCAACATTTGAATAACAGTAACAAAATTTTTAACTTGACTTTTCACATAAAATTAATAAATAGTCTCATTCATTTTGCGCTGTTGTAGTCACTACTCTCCTTCACCACACAATTGTGGTTCATGGTGTTATTCAAGACAGAATCATGCAATGGCTTACCGGTTCCTTTTACCGATGTTCAGGTTGCCCTTTTCTTCCTCTCAGGGGTGGATGTTTTTGAAGTTACCGTCTTCTAGCTTTTACATAAAAAGGCAAAACCTACAAGGTAATCAGAAATTCCTTCTCCTAGACAAGTTTCCACCAAAAGTTATAGGACCCTGTCTGTCTTGCTATTTTACCCACAGCTGGAGGGAGAAGAGAAAGCTTCATAACTTTCCCAAGTTTATTTAAATTTATGAATAATTAAAAGGTAACATGAGGTGGTGTATATTTTCACAACTTATTTCGAAAGGAAAAAATAGCGTCACTGATGCCGTGAAATACGGAAAATGAAAAAGTGACAACTTTTAATATTCCTTCACATAAATATGAACACGTACACATCGGAAGTTACTTGGAATAATTTCAGGGTAGAACTGAGTTCCGAGTAGCGGACTGTCTTGCATTCGAAAGCGAAGCGCTACGAAAATATATAGTCATCTTTCTTCTCACTTTTTTTATATGCTATGTACTTTCAGAAGATGGACGATCAGGACTCGCCATTTTTTTCTAGCACTAAGCAATGCTTGCCCCTTTAACACACCTCCAAATCCTTGTTCTAACATAGATTTACATAAGCTAGTGGGATAAGTTGCTAGATGATTCACACTCTCCCTCTTGCCTTCAGTATCTTCTTTGAGTGTCATATTCTCCAAGCTCTCATCCCTAATAATGTCTCTCTTTTTTATTATTCTAAATATAAATGACGTTTTTGGTTCCATTTTATTCGTTACTCACAACCTCCGCTCAGGATATTCTTAGCATTCTTCTGTAGAACCACATTTTCGTTATCTCGAGTCTCCTCTTTATCTGTGAAAAAATTGTTCACCAACCACTGCCATACAGAAAGATTGATATTACATAGCGATGCAATGCTCTAAAAATCACGATTAGCGACATTTAAAATTCCATCGTGATTTCAAGTCACCAAACTGGCAATTATACCTACAAGTATGTGTTATAGAGTAGATAAACCTGTAGTATCTATTACGGCAAAAGTAGGTGATTTGTTTTTGACTTCGTTGTAAAACAAAACAGATCCCTCATTTAATATAGATTTTCTAGTCAAATATTCATTGAAAAAACATGGCTACCAGACTGGGCTAATATAGTTACTTTTGGAAACCTATCGATGCAAAACTTTTGAAATAGAGTTCTTCTCATTAGTCGCCCAAGTCAGTCCAGGTTTGTATATAGAAAAAAAATTTCCAAAAGTCAGAAATAACAAAAGTGAAAATGTAAGAGTGCGTAATTTTCAAGAGCGAACCTCCAGTTTAACAAATCTGCCTCGATGGTTAGATTGTTACAGGAATTCAGAATTCACGTCATTGAATTATCATTTCCTGTTGGGAAAATTCTCAAGTGGACTCTTGGACATATTCTGGAAACATATGAATATCTGCGAGACGCATAAAGGAGAGATGTTTGGATGATTCGAAGATTTTCTCTCGAAGTGGGATATTGAGATTTTGTGACCAACTTAACAACGGCAGGCTTGACTAAACCTAGTACGCTTGACTATAAACCTAGATCTGCATTATTCAAGCATCTTTCGGGAAATAAAAAAAATATTGGATGATATCATGATGTATGGGGAAGACGCTTTCTTTCCTTATAATGAAGTTTAATTGCCTAATATATATATATATATATATATATATATATATATATATATTTATAAAGACATTTTTTATGTTTATACGTTCGTTTTTTATATATAGATGCAATTATTTAAGTAAATGCTCCGTCTATAATAAACAATATTAACAACATTTACTGGCTTGAATATCCGAGAAATTTTCACAGAAAATATGCGTCCTCCGACAGGAATCGAACCTGTATCCAAAACGGAAGCGGCATATAGCCTGACGTGCTTTTACCGATTGAGCCACAGAGGAGAGTTTCGGTTGGCAAGGTCGAATTTACTGTTTTTAATCCACAATTCCCCATGATTTTCCCTGATGCATTCATATCTGCTCGATGCGTATCCAAATATAAACAGATGACGTCACACATTATGGAATGGACAAAGTCCGACAATTATTTAAAGACATTTTTTATGTTTATACGTTCTATTTTTTTATATAGATACAAATATTTAAGTAAATTCTCTGTTTATAATAAACAGTATTAAAAACATTTACCGGCCTGAATGTTCGAGGAAATTTCATAGAAATTATGCGTCCTCCGACAGGAATCGAAACTGTATCCTATACGAAACCGTCATATAACTAGCCGTGCTTTACCAATTGAGCCACAGAGGAGCGTTTCGGTTAGATTTTACTGTTTTTAAACCACAATCGGTAAAAAGTAAATATATATATATATATATATATATATATATATATATATATATATATATATATATATATATATATATATATATATATATATATATATATATATATATATATATATATATATAAAAAAAAAGAAAGAACAGCAAGATATATAATCCGGTGAACTTATTGAAATTTTTATTTTTACAAAGCAGTGCTCCATGTAAATTTGCAGAGCATAAATATAAATTAACTGATTTAAAATATGGATTCATCGCTACACAGGAATTACCGTGTTTCAAAAAGAGAAACTAAAAACTTCAAATTCAATTATATAATTAAATCAAAAGCATTAGTTCTGTTTCATCTTCAAGCGAATTTTGGAATTACTCGTTTCGAAATTTGCTGAGTTTTAATCACGTTAAAAAAGAGGCTAATTCTAGCTAGAGTAAGAGTGCCCTTTTCTCGTATCTAGTTTTTGTTTTTTGTTTTTTTTATCTACGGCAAAAAGATTTTTGGCATTTTATTCCTTAAATTCGTATACATACACATTCTTTCTAAAAGAAGTGTTTGAATTAGAATAGGTTGTTTTGAGCTACAATTTTAAAATATTATTTTATTATTTACTTTTAATTACTAATAGATTATATTTCTTTTTAAACAAATAAATGTAAAAGAATTACTTAATTTTTTTTTTTAAATTATTATTACATATCAAATATATTACCTGTTACGTTTTTTTTTTCTTTTTTTTTTAAATATTATTTAAGGAAAATTTTTTAAAATATTATTTAAAGAAAATTTTTGACAATGTCGGCAAAGAATAGCTTTTCCATGTCTATGATTGAGTAATTTTTTATTTTTTATAAACATAGTAATATATAGTTTCTTATGTATATGGTAATGGACAGATTGCGTTTCCGGACCGAAGGTATCTGAGTTATCGAACTTTGCTGTTGTTTATCGTCGCGTTGTTCAGACAGGATCCGTGGCACCACAAACTATGGGTTGAGGAAGACTCGCACGCCTGACCACGAAGAACACATTCTACAGGCTGCTGTGTACGATCCAGATATCAGTACATTTCAAGTGACCCTAGCGTCTAGTTCATCTCATAGAATCTCATGGTGGGTACTTCAAGAGCAAGTCATGTATCTGTATCATTTGCAACGTATGCAGCTTCTTCGTCTTTTTCTAGGTAACTGTCTGCTAGGTTCATATGTTCTCGCAGCACGATTTACGAGAGCTGTCTACAGGGACTTCATTTCGAATACATCCAGACCTGCTAGAGGATGTACCTCTGCTAATACGAAGATGTATGTGGTTCATACATTATTGGGCTCCAGCATATTTTAGTAACATTGTTTACTGGCTGACATCTACCATGAAAGATGGTGAGGTAGAGGAGGACCTGTTCCATGGCGTGCACGTTTCCCTGACCTCAATACTTTAGATTTTTGTCTGTTGGGGTCGCCTAAAAAAATTGCTTTATGCATTAATAATGCAGAGACCCTTAATCAACGTGTCATGGGGGCTTGCGAAACCATTTCATATCGTATGGGATTATTTGAAAGGGTTCGTCGGGTGCATACGTATGTAGAAGCAAGTTGAAGACTCTGTATTGAGGTACACTGAGTACGTTGTGAACATATGATTATGTGGATATTTTACTTCGTTTTGGTGTCAGGAAGCCTCACCAAAGTTTGTAAGTGGATTTTTAATTGTATCTTGGATGGTACATTTAACAGCTTCTACCATAAACTTTAAACTTAATAACTGAAAAACGAAGTATTTGAGGACATATGGTTATGTGTACTTTTGTTCTTGCTTTGGTGTGAGGAATCCGGCTCAAATTTTGATACACCCTATATATATATATATATATATATATATATATATATATATATATATATAGATATCATTATGTATATATATATATACAGGTTGTATCAAAAGTATTAATATATATATATATATATATATATATATATATATATATATAATCCCTCACTAGTAGCACAACTCGGAATTTCATGCACAACGCAAACTCCAGGTGCTGGGTAGAGCTATTAAGTATATATATATATATATATATATATATATATATATATATATATATATATATATATGTATGTGTGTGTGTGTGTGTGTGTGTGTGTGTCACAGTAAGGGATAACATGTATATTTACTAATATATACTTAATATCTCTGTTATATTACATCGAGCACTATTTATTAACACCAGGGCTCAATTTGCGTTATTTTATATATATATATATATATATATATATATATATATATATATATATATATATATTATATAATGTTTTTCAACCAAAGCAAGGCGGGAAGCCTCTAGAAAGCAAGGTGTTACAGAGAGTTGGAGCAAGAGCAAAGAGGAGTGATAGAGGAAAGGATGAAGAGAAGGTTGGGGGATATATCAGTGCATCTAGAGACGTCGATTGACATTACATTTGAATAGTTGAAGATTATAGCTATCACGGAAAGAAGAAAAGGAGAGGGAGTTCCACAAGCGAGAGGTGCGAGATAAGAAGTTACTGGAGTAGGAGAGACGGCTACATTTAACCGTTTCGACAGTGAAAGGGTGAGAGCGAGATGCCAGCCTAGTTGAACGCTTAAATTCATAAAATCCGGGGACCAGCGAAAGCAGCTCATCATTATGCCTTACATTATAGATCCGGCTCTGAATTTTATCAAGGACAAACAGAAGGGACTCCAGACCATATATGGCAGCAATAACCCATGCAAGGGCGAATGGTTGATTTGTAGATTTAAAGGATCGACTCCGGCGAGAAAAATTTCCTGGCGCGGTACAGGGAGCCAACTTTTCTTGCGGTGGACGAAGCTATTGACTCAATGTATTCGTTCCATCTCAGGTCAGCAGACAATGTGAGACCGAGCAGTTGCAACGAGGTGCTCTCGTGGAATTGAGCGTCAGATATTCTAATGAGAGGCAGGGATGGTACTCTGTGGTGAGTAATAGAGAGCAGTTTTGTTTTTGAGGTATTAAAGTTAACCAACCAGTTCCTGCCCCAGTCCACAACCGATTGGAAATACTTTACGAGACTAACGGTCAGGTTAGTTTTGTCAGTGACACTAGATTTGTTTTTGAGGCAGGAGTAAATAGTAGTGTCGTCTGCATAGATGCCTACTTGAGAACCTATGACATCAGGAAGATCGTTATTGCAGGAGACTTTAGACAAGCCCTTCCAGTGATTCCGAAAGAGACAAGAGCTGTTAATAATGGCGCATTGGTGGACAGGTCAGCTTGCCATTTGGACATATGATATCTGATTTAAAGGAATTTATGTCTAGCGTGTTTCCTAACCTGAGGAATCAGTTTACAGACCACAACTGTCTGAGAACACCGCCATTTTAGCTCCGAAAATGTGGCAGTTGATGATTTTAACATCAACCTTCTGAAACAGTTGCCAGGTGAGCGTAACAGCTACAATTCCATTGACGCTGTACTAAACGCCGATGAAGCTGTGTATTATCCAGTTGAATAGATTAACACCAGTAGTCCACGCCTCACAATTTGTACCTCATGATTGGAGCACCAGTGATGCTGGATCCACAGTAGCTTTGCAATGGCACACGACTTACAATTAAGAAGAGGATGCCAAAAGTCTTGGAGGCAACAATGCTGACTAGCAAAGCAAGCGGGAAGTTGTATTTATTCCTAAAATTCCACTTATTCCCTGGGATATGCCTTTCCACTTCAAGCATCGGCAATTCCTGGTGAAACTGAGTTTTGAAATCAGCATTATCAAATCTCAGGGACAGTCCTTAATGTAGTAGGCCTTAACCTTGCAGAATCGGTTTTTCCCCATGGCCAAATTTATTTGGTATGTTCAAGAGTCGGCAATCACAAGAGGCTCTGGAAACTTGATAAGAAACACCCAATCATCAGGTGTTTATGATTTAACTGTACTATTTGTCAATGTCGTAAATCTTTTGTTAATCCATGTTACTCTATTTGTAAATCCATATATAAATATATTTTCAGGTGTATTGTGAAACTATGCGTCAGTATATTTGTACATCTATTGTAAATTTATTTTAACCCTAGCCCTCCCTAGCTAGTGTTAAAATGCACAAAAGCCCTTTTCAGGGCGACTTCCTTTGAATTGTTAATTTCGGATAACCGAAGAAAAGTTACGAGAACGGGGACTGGGGATAACATTCGCTTTTCCGGGATTTACCGGTGTTACGCCCGGGGTTTCGTTGGGACTACGATAGCCGGGACGCAACGAGAAAATAAAATAAAAAATAAGTAAGAGATCCCAAGGTTCGATATAAAAATAAAGAAAAGAACCTTGGGAGGGGAATTCTCCAATTCCGGACGTCGGTAAACGCAGAGAGAAAATGAACAATTCGCAGACACAGAACAACAGAAGACAACACGAGAATATATAATACAAAGATTTTATTTCTAGAATACACGGAGTGTGAATGTAAGAAAAAGAAAAAGAAAACTAAACAAGGGATGGGGAGATACGTTACTAATTAAACAAATATTAATGCGGCGAAATACATATGAATACGGAGATAGCAGATTATAAGATATGGAAAAACATGCAGAAACTTACATAAGTTTGGAATCGACGTCGATTGACTATTATCGGGGTACAGTTTGTTCAAAGGATATTCATACACTTCTTTGAAAGTAACGGGTGGGATTGACAATATTCTAACATGAATTCTTGACTGGTGACGTCCGATCCGTGTTGATGGCGAGGAGAACACACAGAAAAATCACGGGAATATAGCTAACTTGGGTTGACGATGTTGATCTAGATTCTCGCGTCGGTCCTTTGGTTTTTGGTGGCATCTAATTTTTCTGGTTCTGGTGACAACTGCTTCTTCTAATGGCAAATAGCTAAGACTGGTTTTTGGTGACGTCCGACTCCTCCGATAGCCAGCAACTATGTGTGGTTGTTGTTACCTCAACACGTGCGAAACGAAAACTGCTATCTGTTGAGTCACGTGTTGGCCCCCCAAAAAGGTATGCGTCATTCACGGACCCTGTTAATATCATCCACACTTATCTGTCAAACAGCGTTCGTTTTTGGCCAGCGACAATGGAACTGGCTAACATCATTCACACCTGTCTGTCAGCGTTTGTTTGACCTACGCGTCAGTGACCAGGTAGGAAATGGGGGTAGAAGGGAAGGTTCTTTTCCGAGAACTGGCCCTGACTCATCTGGGTATAAAAACAATATATATCTCACAATCTGCATATTCAAAAAATAAAAAAAATTAAGATTCATATGTTTCGTCGCAAATACAAAAGGTACTGAAAATATACTTATAAATTCTGAGGTGAGGGTACAAATATGGGGTTAACGTAACACCGGGTATGTGTATGCACGTATGTTTTTAAACAACACGAACAATCAAGTGATGATTCGATATTTTAGAAAAATTAACATGAGACGCGAAGACGCAATATTCTAAAAATAATGAAACCGATATAGCGCAAAAACCAAAATAAAATATTGGTGATATCTTATGAAAACGAAGGTTACTCAGACTTTGGACAATTTAAATATAAATATGTACTGGAAACAATGAAAATTAACCTAAACATTGAAAAATATTTATTTAAAACGCTTTATTAGGCTTTAAACAAATATATATGTGTGTGTGTTGGTGTGCGTGTGTGTAAGTCTATATATGTGCGTATGCATATGTGTATGTGTGTGAGTGTGTGTAGAGCAGAGCAGTTGTCCCTATTATATTTTCTTGAATGTGTCGCCAGGTAGATGTAACACACAGAGCTTTAAAACCGTACCTCTATTCAAACACGGGTATCCACTAAAATAATACTTGAAGTAATATATATATATATATATATATATATATATATATATATATATATATATATATATATATATATATATATATATATATATATATATATATATATATATATATATATATATATATATATAAAGAGAAATATAGTTTTAAGGCGTGCTATATTTATGGGGTAATGTGCAATATCAGAAATAGAGCGTATGTAAATATAAAAGTGAACATTGAAGGCGACAGGCTGTATCATGCTATGCGCAATCGTCAGGCCGCGAATGTTGGATTTTCCCTCGACTAATTATATATATGGTTCAGTGGTGCATTGTGGTTCTGGTGGTTATTTTTTACGGGATTATTTTTTTATTTATTTCATGAATAATTGCATTTATATATATATATATATATATATATATATATATATATATATATGTCAGTTATATGCCATGCGTGATACACGCATAGCCGATCATGTATCTTTCGATACATGACTGACGAGGCAGATTTTTCCCCGCAGTCGGTTGCCATTTCTTTCTGCGGTAGACCAGTTGCCATCCAAGGCTATATAACCCAGTGTGTCCTGCTACTTACTCATAGTTGGGTGGGGAGAAGGAGAGAATTCATACCTTTCCGAAAGGTATTAGCACGTAACGGATTCGACTGGAATGTCTGATTCCTCAATCCGAGCCGCTATCCATTACGCCATCGTGCCTCCTATAAATATATATACTAATTTGTTGCAGTTAAATATATATATATATATATATATATATATATATATATACATATTCTATAATATATATATTCTATATATATATATATTCTATAAATATATATATATATATATATATATATATATATATATATGATACACGATAGTGTGTGCGTATAGTTATTTACTTAGGTCAAAAGTATCCGTAACCCATTGAGGATCGACGTCAGTATTCAGCAGAGAGATTTGTTCCATTAAAAACTTTTTTTTTTCCATTTTTTTGTCTGTATGCCTGTCCGTCATTTTTCTCTCTCACCCTCTCTCTTTCAAGACACACACACACACACATATATATATATATATATATATATATATATATATATATATATATATATATATATATATATGATACACAATATTGTGTGCGTATAATTATTTACTTAGGTCAATAATATCCGTAACCCATTGAGGATCGACCTCAGTATTCAGTAGAGAGATTTGTACAAAACTGTTTATAGAGGACATTGCTCCACTGGAGATGTTCTCTATGTGGATGCCTATGCTTGACTTAAAACACGAGCGTCGTCCGTACGTTTGCTGCTGTAATCTTTATCAGCATTCATAACAAGCAAAAGTATAAAAAGAATCCAACGTAAAAATCTGCAAAGAAAATCAATAGTAAGTCCCCAGTCCACACACGAGCATTGAATACTTGCTTAATCATACACTCTGTTCAGAGAGTAGCATAAAGAATATTTGAAATTTGGCAAGGCTACAAATACGACCGGGTGCTGAAAAGTTATCGTCCTGACCAACTTAGAAAATTAGTGGTTCATTGACCAAAAATCAGAATACAGATTTTGTAAATTGGTTCCGGTTGAGGTCTTTTCAATATTCCGTCGTAGAACATAAAAGCAATTCTCAAATTACAAAGGCGGTTCTTTCCAAAGTATGTCTTTAGGTTAAGTTAGTAGGTAAATCAGGAATACGTACCAGTTAGTCAATTTTTTTTTATTTTAGTGCATAGTCCGAAGAAATGCTGCCAAATCTGACCAAATGACTAAACGCGAGATTTTTTTTTTAATCGATTCTTTTCGGCACGCCATCGTATATAATTTATCTTTATACATATGAAATATTTCTGTTTCCTAAACTTTAACATCCTGGAGTTGATTTTGTTTGTAAAGCACTGTAAGTGACTCAAATGAATGAATGGTAGTGCGTTTGAATTTTGCAGTTGTATTGTCATATCCTACTATGGCAACGGAAAATGACCATGACTGAAATTAAGTTGTGCAGTATAGGTGCCTTGCAAAAAAAAAATGCTGTTGGGGCGGCAAGTAGTACATAATGCAATGTGTCAAAGGTTAATTGCATTCAGGGGAAATGGTAATGCAATGTGTCAAAGGTTAATTGCATTCAGGGGAAATGGTATGGACACGTCATCAGAGTCCACAATCTTTCCGTTGCCATTCTAAAACAAAATTGGGCAAAAGAAGAGGCTGGCAGAAGTTAAAATGGGCTATCAACTTCACCAAGTAGACTGGAAGTTCCTTCAAAGAGATTCAGACATATGGAAGGATTCGGTCAGGCTCTATGATCAAATACGATGTGGGGGATGGGGAGGGAACGGGAAGAAGGAGAAGGAGGATTAATGCATTCAGAATCAACAAAAGATTTTAATTTTCAGCATTTACAAACAATGTTACTCAAAAATATCAATATGTACTTTTCTTGCTCGCTACAATCTGTCCTAAGATTATTATTATTATTATTATTATTATTATTATTATTATTATTATTATTATTACTACTACTACTGTATGGTATGTTTCCTCCTTTGTATCCTGTAGAGCCGGGTCCAAACTATGGTCCTTAGGCCCTGTAGAAGAATTGTCATTTAACTGATATCATTTTTCTTAGTATATGGGACGTTCCTAATAGGGCGATCTTCTGGGCAACCTGTATGTTGATGTTACTTGGGACACTTAGTAGAATTGTTCATTCCTTTTGTCACGAGGCAGAGTTTCGATTACTATTGATATAGTCTCAGTCTTCATTCCCCACACCCTGTTAATCTCAATCTCCAGGTCCTTGTATTTGGACAATATCTCTATAGTTTGCATAGAGGTGTTTCTCACAGCTATTACTGCTATGTCAATAAGCATAGACTTCACTATTATTATTATTATTATTATTAACACTATTTCACTTCAGAAAGTAAGAGATCACGGCTCACCATTATCTATAAATTGCCATGAGTACTTGGGAAAATAGTGGAGTGGATTCCCGTTCTTTTTTTGTTTTTGTTTTTGTTTTTCTCACGGTCTTAAATTCAAAGTTGTCTGCTTCATATACTCGTTGTCAGACAAGGCTAGAGAGCCAGTCGAATGTGTAGTTTACTCTCGAAATCAGGCAAAATGAACTCATGCCTTTCCCAAGGGCATTGTCATCAGTAATTAAATGCTTCTTCAATTTTAACTATAATCTGGATTTTCAAATACATTTCGTAAAAAATTCCAGAGTACATAATTCATCTGCTAACGTTTTAACAGTTTTCCAATTTTGTATGTATTTTTCTTTTTTTTTGCACATTCACTGTCTTTCAACTCTCGTTAACTTTCCCTAACTTCACAACTGTTTTGTAATCCCCTTTATTTAAAAAAAAGTATCTTTTATCCTCACATTATGTCCATAATCTGACATGTCGTCAACTAAGGTTGCCTGATTTATTTTATTTTCCAATATTTTATCTTCTTTAGCACTGTCACTCAACACCGTTAAGCTTAAGTAGCTCGTTGCTAATTAAAAATCTCTCCGGAATACATCCATTATAATAGAACCAGTTGTGTGGCCTTGATATAACTCAGCAGTTCATCAAATGAGATTCTACTGATCACGTCGGGGTAGATAATCCGTATCAGATTTAGTCATTCGACAGTGAAACGACTTTGAAGGAGTTTGTAGATTGTGAAAAGGTAATATTCGCGGAAGTCTCTGAATTGTCCAATGCCATGATGAACGTTTATTTATAAATGTAAAAGACAATAGGAAAACTGTAATAGTTGCCAACGCGTTTCGCCCAATGTGGACTTTTTCAAGGCAAAAACGAACTGAATTAATTAAACAAACTAACTAATAATAATAAAACAAAATCTCCTTAGCAACGGGAGGAATTTAGAGAACGCTATTTTCATACTGTTAACAGAAAATTCCGTCAATTACTGTCACGTGTGGAGATATAGTTTTTATTGCTGTGTTGACGGATTCAACTATTCTCTGTTGATTTCTTGATACTGTTGTGTACGTTTGTTTGGGAGAGTACTATTCTCCCAAACAAACGTACGAAACAGTATCAAGTAGTTTATCATACCCATATCTATCTATCTATGCGTCCTGGGTATGATGATAAACTACATTCGCGTCCTAGCTAAGACGATAAACTACGTCCAACAACAAGGCCTCTGATCAGGAGGTTTTGAGGAGCGTGGAATCACCTCTTAATTGCTGGTGTTCCCAGGTCCACCCTGACCCGGGTGGTAACACCTGTTTGGGTCCCAGCTATGGACAACTAGTTAACCACGAAACTGGAGTAAAAAGCAGTATAAAAGTGTAAAAAATAGGTTTTAATACTAGAAATACTTTGTAAAAAATTATTAGCGGAAATAAATTTTTGAAGGAAAAAAAATATTACCAGCAATACGTTTTTTAAAATTATATTACCTGCTATACATTTTTGACGAAAAAAATATTACCAGAAAAAGATTTTTGAGAAAAAAAATTTACAAGGAAAAAGAATGTTGTCGGCATTACATAACACATTGAGATTGATATGCCGTAAACCAAAACAAACCAAAACAAACCAAACATATATATATATATATATATATATATATATATATATATTCAAATTTACAACATAAGTATGTTGCCATGCATGTTATATATTTGAATAAATATTATTAGCTCTAATCGGTATTGAGCACTCTTTTAAGAATAGTGTTTTTGGTTATTGGAATTTTATTCTATGTGTACCAACCTTTCTCGATACCTACAAGCTTAACCTCTTCAAGTATAGGGTCAACTGCCATCTACTTTTAAAAGCCTCATTCAAAGTCTGTCTACCTGGAGTGTCTCTTGCCCCTTGTATTGGGTGAAAATAGTAAAAATATGTATCGAGTTAATTCTTCACGTCTAGTACAGGGGTTTTCTTGGCAATAATATTGTATTAATCAAAACTGTCAACCTTTCTACCCTCAAGATTTGTATCCCTCGGATTTTTTTTTTTTTTTTTATTTAAATCTAAAATTGCCACCGAGACACCGTGAACGAGATTAAGGACAACTGGACAAATTTGAAGGAAAGTAGCGAAGAAACAGAAAGAAATAATTTATTAAGCGCAGGAAAGTTTTATGCGCACAGAAACGCATGCGCAAACGTACACCTACACATAAACATACAAACACAAATGGGCACACACACCTGCACATTAACGCCTTCACACATGCATACACACACTTATGCATAATGCAGTTATTGTGTTTAGTGTGTGCTTACTTCCTGTTTGTTTTCTCAATGTTAGAGATTAGTATTCGAGAATAGATAAAAACCAGTAATTTTATCACGTATTTTAAAAGCAAGTAGATACATTTAATTTAAAAATCTAGCATGTAAAAAGCTTAGCAGCGTATTAAGAAACAGCAAAAAAACATCCTTAGAAAAAAGAAAATAGTACTGAACTGTTAAGGTGACATATGTCCTCCATTATGGCAGTGAATTGTCCTCAAAAAGAAAGAAGACATTTGAAGTACAGTGAAATGTGGTTCTACAGAAGGATGCTAAGAATACTATGAAGCAAAATTTGAACAACAACAAAGTTTTAAAGTAAATGGGACAGAAAGGAAACTTATACTTAACATCAGAAAATGACAGTTGAAATTTATAGGCCATATAATGAGATAAAAAGGGCTTGGAAAATCTGATACTCACAGGGCAGATTGAAAGCAAGACGGACAGGGGAAATCAACGCATACTTAGTGAGCTTGAGCAGTTTTTGACCCGGAAGGAGCAACAGTCAATAGGGACGCTACTGGGCATAAATTTTACAGTATCATTCAATTTGGTCCTAAAACATAATGGCTATCACTTTCCTTGCGGAACGTACTGCCTTCAACATCTGGGCGCTTTTAAGTGGAGCCCTTCCATTTATTTAAATTTACTCTCAGATTTAATTTCCTGCGACTATTTAGAGGTACTACCCGTGTTGAGTAGTTCTAGAAACTCTGTAATGGATTCTGTCAGCATTCTGGATTTTTTTTCTTTAAGCGTTTCACCACAAGCAAGGCGGGAAGCCACTAGCACGCAAGGGGTTACAGAGAATTGGAGCGAGAGTAAATAGGAGTGATAGAGGAAAGGATGAAGAGAAGGATAGGGGATAGATCAAGGCAGCTGGAGACGTCGATTGTCATTACATTTGAATAATTGTAGATTATAGCTATCAGGGAAACAGGAAAAGGGGAGGGAGTTCAACAGGCGATAGGTGCGAGATATGAAGCTATTGGAGTAGAAGAGACGGCTACATTTAACAGTTTCGATAGTGAAAGGGTGAGAGCGAGATGCCAGCCTAGTAGAACGCTTAAATTCATGAAGTCTGGGAACAAGCGATAGCAGCTCATCGGAGCATTTACCATGAAAGTATTTGTAAAAAAGACAGAGGGAGTCGACGGCACGTCTGTGGGAAAGCGACTGCAGAGATGCCGGATCAGGACCAATTACATTGCATATCTGTCTCTGGATTTTATCAAGGACCTTGAGACAAACAGAAGGGGCTCCAGACCATATATGGCAGCAATACTTTATGCAAGGGCGAATGGTTGATTTGAAGATTTGAAGGATTGACTCCGGCGAGAAAAATTTCCTGGACCGACACAGGGAGCCAACTTTCCTTGCAATGACCAAGAGACCGCACTAAACAGCAAGCACTTTGATATGTTTCATGAAAGATTTCGCGGTAATGAGTGCATCAACTTGTTTTAACTTATCCTCATTCATAGTAACAGCTGGCTTGCCACTGTGAAGCCCGTCACTAAGATCAGTTTTCTCTTTTAGCTTTTGCATTGTTATTAACACTACCGACCCAATTTTCTTGCTGCGCTTACATCAAATACAGCCTTTCCCTAACTAATCATTAATCTCCTTTGAATATTTGCATCACTTCATTTTTCCAGGATAAATGACAGCCATTTTGATTTATGGTAGCCATTTTAAAATATGATTATGGGTAATAAAATATTCGGTGCAAAAGAAATATTTCATTATTAAAATTAATTTAGAACAAGCATCATTTTTTGACAGGATCTCTCTATTTACTTTTAATCGTTATCAAATAATAATATTATAATCGTTTTAATATTTTAATCGATATGAAATAATAATATTATTCTAATATCAAATAATATTATTAAATAATATTATGATCATTAGCATTATTATCGTTAACATTATCACTAATATTATCATGAATTATCAACATTATCGGCAAGAAAATATTTTTTCATAAAATCTAGATGTTCATAATCTCTCAGTTAACGTTTTCTTAACGACATCAAGCATAGACATAAAACTAAACTTGGAGTTTGTGTAGATGCAAACGAATATTTCACGTTAGAAAGTAACCCCCTTCGATTTTTGCTGAATTGTTCAGCTGAGACAAAATCCAGAATTTCATTATTAATGTTTCCCAATTCACAAAATAACACTTCTGTCCGAAGTCCGCGACAAAAAAGTACGATAATGGAGTAAGAAATAGATCTTGATGACTAATTCCGGTGTCATTTTTCGCATTTCCTTCGCAGAGAATGGTAAGTGTTATTGTGGGTCTTATAGAATCAACTCTTAATTTCTCTTTTATTTTGAACAGAAAATATCTATTTTTTTATAAGATATATTAAGATTCTGTTGATTTTCCGTCCATTATATTTTGTGGTCGTATAGCTTACTGGTTAAATGAGGTCGACTAACTCCACTAGAACGATACACTTGATAATTCCCAATTTATTGCCACAGCTTCAATATTGCTTAAATACTCTGCCTTTCTTCAAGTGACCCAAATATAACGAATAGACTAAAATAGACACCAAGGTTATTTGTCTGTAAATATAAATAGTGTTTTAGAACTAAGAATACATTATATTTGAGATCGATTGTCAACGCAATGATTGTGTGAGCTGTGTAGCCAGGACTTGAACAACATGGAGTCTGTGATCTGTTACTGTTGTCTTCAATGGATGCACCTGAAGTGTATTGGCAAGAGAACCATTCCCAAGGTCAAGTCTTGGATTTGCAGAGTGTTATGCCTGAAGAGCTTAAAATATTAAGAGACTTCTATATTTCTTTTAATAATGGATGATGAATAAATGATTTTAAATTGTGTTTTAACAATTAATGACAGAAAAGATTTTTAATTTTCTTAACAATTGATGGTGAGAGTAAATAAAATTCTGTGTTAAATCTGTGCTGTTATTATTAACATTATCTGCCTTCATAATAATAAAAATTATTTACAGGCAAAATAACCTGGGGTTCTATTTTACCGAGACCGATAAAATAAGCTTTAAAGTATATTTGTCTATTTTACCGGGACTGGCAAAACAGCCTCTCGCCAAAAATAAACTCGTCGAGTGACAAATAATTCATCCCTATTGCACAAAAAGTGTAAAATCTATAGAAAAGATATTTTCTCTGTAGTTTTAGGTGTAGGGTACGCTGTACCTTACATCTGAATATATTTCTGTTCCATTTTGCATACGTCGGTCAATAAAATAAATACACTATCCTGTTCACTCCCGTATCCCTCTCGTAGACAGCATGTGTTTTTCATATTTGGGTAGTATTAGGAGCATGCCCTAATGTCTTCGTCAAAGACCAATTCAGAAATCAATATTCTTTACCAGGCGTTCCAAAAATTACGAGTTGCCACAAATTCTTTCAAATAGAAACTATGTTGTGAAATTGAAATGAAAGCCGTGATGGCACAGATCTAGAATCCATCATAAAATTTAAGAATGTCGAATTAATAAATCTTAATCCATTCAAATATCTCGATGTATGGATCAATGATAACAACATTAGTGCGACAAAACCAAATGATCAACCTTAAAAGTCTAACCCTATATTAAATATTCTCATCAAATCTAAACACCAAAATGGATGCTATGTATAGCGTCCAATTCGTTTAAAAATGTGTAAATTATCAGCAATATAAATCCGTTTTTATTTCGCATCAATGATTAAAATGATTTCAAGGGAATTAATCCTATACCTAATAAAGATAACCAAAATCCATAAGATCTCAAAGACTGCGACGACGGAACCTCAAACAAAGAACTATACCAAAATCGAAATAACTGGAAATAAGAAACAGGACTGTTTTGTTTGTTTGTTTTTTGTACTTGTTTGTTTATTGTATCTTATGATTGTTTGTTTTGTTTGTTTGTTGTTTTTGTTTTGTTTTGTTTTTTTAATAGGAGTAGATAGGCTATACTATGGCCCGGTCCATAATCCTCCACCTTCTTTTGAACAGGGGTAGAGGTTTATCCCTTGTTTCCTGTTTATGAAGGGGTGCTCGCTTCCTTTCCTTTTCTCTTGCCTTAAGAGTGGTGCTGTGATTAATTTATTGTGATATGCGTGAATTGCGGCAACGTCTCTTCATACTGAGGGTACAGGGTTGGCAGTTGCTGTTCCCGTCTGGTAGTTAGTTCTTGTGTACCGTCTTAAGAGGTTGCTCTGATCAACAGTTGCATAATATCAGGGTTCTTCCAGTGCCATGTCACACATGGAAGGTGGGCAACCTCGAGGCCACCATATGTTACAGTCTGCACCATTTCCCTTCCTGCACATGTTACATTAGACGACCGACTGCTACTACTAATCTACGTCTTTCCTTACCAATATAACACATCATGACGATAAACAACCAAATATAAAGCCTAAACCAGCTCAGTAAAATACATCTAACCACCTTAATCTTCCTTTCTCCAACATCATAAGTTATCTAAAAGAAAGCTAATTCTTTGAAATAATATATCTGGAAGTCAACCCCGGGATTGTTTTCTTTTTTTTAATAGGAGTAGATTGGCTGTCCCTACGCCCTGTCCATACTCCTCCCTTTTCTCTTGAACAACAGTAAAAGCTCATCCCTTGTGTCTTGTTTAGGAAGGGGTTCCCGGTTTCTTTCCTTTTCTCTAGTCTTAATAGTGGTGCTGTCATGAATTTATTGTGATATGCGTGAATGGTGGGAAAGTCTATTTATACTGAGGGTACCAGGTTGTCAGTTGCTGTTCCCGTCTGGTAGTTAGGACCGCGAACTCTTTTGCACCGTCTTAAGAGGCTGTTCTGATCAACACTTGCATAATATCGGGGTTCGTACAGTGCCATGTTACGCATGCATGGTGGGTAACCTCGAGGTCACAATATGTTGAAGTCTGCGCCAGTTCTCTTCCTACACATGTTACATTAGACGACCGTCTGTTACTACTAATCTATGCCTTTCCTTACCAAAACAACACAGCATGACTATAAGATACTAAAGATATATGTCTAAACCAACTCAACAAAATCACCTAGACCCCATAACCATACTTTCTCCAACATTCGTGGTATTCGCACTAACTTCTGTAATGTGAAATTGTTCGTTTTCGAAAAGTCACCATACATCATAGCTCTCTGTGAAAGTAATCTTAACACTTCAATCCCCTCCTCTGATTTCACAATTTCTGAATATCTTTCTTTCCTAAGGAAGGAATCTAATGTCCACATGCATGGCCTGGTAGTTTATGTCCACGGTCATCTCCCGATGACTAAGGAACTCTCTCTTGAATCTCCGCACCAATCTTACATGTGTCTCCGTCTGTCTCTACTTATCTTAGTCAGTTATCTCTTCTTTCTCTACCGTTACCCTTCCTCTGTGGAACTCCCTTTCCCTTACCTTGCTTCCCTAATAATTACACTCTTCAAAAATTTAAATGCAGCGTCACTCACCATCTTCTATCTTTTTTAACCCCATTCAGTTTTTATTCTTTCCCCGCCTCCTATACCCAGTCTTTTCTCTCATCTTCAATCTCTGTACCATCCTGCGTACTAGTGGCATTCCCACCTGGCTTGAGGTGAAAGGATTAAAAAACCTTTTTAAAAAACAAATGCAACCACATCACTTGAATACTTCAAACAGCATCAGCAACTAAAATAGACAGCACATACAACTAGAAAAGAAAATAATTACATAATGAAAATGTGAACACTACCTTAAAGAAAAGTTCGGAAGAAAAAACCCTATCAACTGTGAACTTGAGAAGCCTATCTTTCTAAAAGAACCGTTTTAATAGAAAGTTTTTTCCTACTGATATAATACTAACAGCTCGTAAAGAAACAGCCAATTACATTACTATTTTTTTAAACTTTGACTACTTTTAATCGACAGGGCAGGGGAACCTGAGGGCAAAAAGAAACAGACTTTAATTTTTCTTCTTCACGATCCTTTGAACGGGTTTTCAGATAACTTGACGGCATCCATCTCCTCTCCAACTTCATGATCGACAGCTGAAGACCACGGTCCGTCCACTAGCCTTTCATAGTTTTGAATTCAGTGTTGTCACCCAAGTCTATAGCACCCAGTAAGTCCTGTTATTTTACCCATGGTTGGAGGGAGAAGAGATGGATTCATACCTTTCCCAAGCACGTAAGCAAATGCAATGAACTCGACTGGAATTCGAACTCGGATTCACCGACTGCCTCAATCCGAGCTGCTGTCCATCATTCTACTGAACCTCCATTAGTATTATTCTGTTATTGTGGTGAGTTTCTAAACATAGCTTAAATATTGGCACAAGACCGAAAGTATCGGGTATCTAGTGAGGATCGAACTCACTATTCAGTTGTAATTGATCTAGCCAGACAAGTTTGCTAACCATTACACCACGTCGAAGTGCCCTAAATTACCCTGTTAGGTTTTTGGCATCTCTTCACATTGATCTTAAAACATCGGGTGTAAAATAACAGCACAGACAATGTTACTTGAAATTTGATTGACATCTCGGTATTGCAACGTGGTTCAGTCACTTGTAAAAAAAAGTGTTTTATTTCTAAACATTACCAAACGATTCTGTTTCTTTAGTATCTGGGGATTTTATGTGTCTTTTAAATCACATTTACGACATTAGTACCGACCAATTTTCTTTCTTTTGTTTTATTTACGAGTTGTCTAATTTTATTCTTTGTTGTTGTTATTACTATTGTTGTTGGTGGTGTGTGTGTGTGTGTGAGAGAGAGAGAGAGAAAGAGAGAGAGAGGGTCTCGGAGATCTCATTTTACTTTTACTACTCCCCACCCCCAAACCCTTCTTCATTGATCCGTTGATTAATCCATCGTTTTCTATCTCATGCCTTATCAAAGGGAGATAAGCGAGCCAATCGGTTTCTTAAATAACGCATAAATTTAATCTTATGGCTTCCAAATTAGGAATACTGGGCGTGTAAAATTTCTGATTGCGATTCGAATAATATTTATTTTACTTCAGATTAATTATGATGATAAATCTCTATGCAATTTTAATTGTAAATACGTTTGTGTTCGAAGCGTGTAAAATCTGCAAGGGTAGAATGGAAATAAGTTACAGACTCTCACTCTCATGGCTTGCATCAGATATCCAGGGCGCGGCAAAGACAACGCCCTTCTTTGATTTAATAACTTTTATTGAATAAAAATAAATTACAGTAGTTTACAAATATTGTCACATCAAACGACATGATTTTTTTATGATAAAAAAAACTATTTAACATGTACAATATGCTACACATTACGTAAGATATGACGTTGAACCCTATAAGCAGTACTTCCACGAAACATTTCTACATTAATTTCAGAAAATCTATCAGAAATTGCTTTTTTTATTCAGAAATTGTATTTGGATGGAGCCTTATTTACATTATTCGGACTATTGTCCTCATCTTTGTCGCCACAACGTTTCAGCCGTTGTACGCTCCGGCCTTCTTCAAGTGGTTGGAACGTCGAACTGAATCCTTTATTTCGCTCACTTGGGTAGACTGTTGTAGTTCCACGTGCCATCTTTAATGGATGTCAGTTATAAGTTATCTCCTGTTAATTCCTCTATCCAAGTTCTGCACTGCCTTAACCAGGTATTGAACTCACACTCTTTGGGTCCTGTCACTGGATCTATCCAACGACTTTATCCACGGTGCCATGTGTGGCGACAAAGATGAGGACAATAGTCCGAATAATGTAAATAGTGTACATAATACCTCATCTCAGAAATAGAGACAGATATTGGTTTGAGCCTATAAGAAAGATATTTCAGTACGCTCCACAAGAAAATGGTGATCGTGATGGTCACTCAATTGGCACACACATTCTTAACTAACTCAGCTTGATAAAAAATAGCGTTACTTTTGAGGTACCTTGTATTAACCAACCGAAATCTATAAACATCAATCGTTTACAACTTGTGTAGAATTAGTCGTCAATAATAGCAAATAGATTTAAGAAATCAACATCATCACTTTATATGACACCTGAATTGTTGAAACAAAATGGTTATTTTTGTTATGATTTTATAATATATTTATGTTATAATTTTCGATTAAATTATATTTCCTCTACCCTGTATTGAGCACTCTTTAAAGGATAGTATCTTTTGGTTCATTGAAATATTAATAGAATTAGTCATTTATAATATTAATGTCATAGAAATTAGTCCGTCCTGGATATGACGATAAATTACATCCGCTTCCAACAGCAAGGCCTCTGATCAGGAGGTTTTGAGCAGCGTGGAACCACCTCTTAATTGCTGGTGTTCCCAGGTCCATCCTGACCAGAGCTGGTATCACCTGTTAGGGTCCCAGCTATGGGAAAATTGTTAATCCTCAAACTGGGGTCAAAACACTATGAAAGTGTAAAAATAGGTTTTAATACCGGAAGTTCTTTGTAAAAAAAAACAACTTATTACCAGAAATACATTTTGGAGAAAAAAATTATTACCAGCAATACATTTTTTAAACAAAAATATTATCAGTAATACATTTTTGAAACAAAAAAAAGAAATACCAGCGATAAATTATTTGAAGAGAAAATATTGCCAGAAACAGATTTTTGAAGGAAAAAAATTTTTTTTTTTCCTTCAAAAATTTGTTTCTGCCAATATTTTTTCTTCAAATAATTTATCGCTGGTATTTCTTTTTTTTGTTTCAAAAATGTATTACTGATGATATATTTTCTTCTAAAATGTAAAAATTACCAGCAATACATTTTTTTTTTAAATTACCAGCAATAAAAATTTTGTCGACATTAAATAACCCATTGAAGTTGATATGCCGTAAAACTGAACAAAACAAAACAAACAAAACACGGAAATTAGTTAATTCTTAAAAATCTGAAAACTCTCCCGTGTTTCTCTTTCATCTTATTTTTATCTGTTGGGTTATGGTTCAGTCCTCCTTCCAATAAAATAACGCAGTGCACATGGCCGGTCATGTGAGCATTAACCACTCAGACTATCTTAACCAATTCACCTATCTTGACAAAGATCAGAGTCTTTGGGTAGACTTCGCTAAGATAAAACGTGCTCCCGGACTCATGAGTAGAGACAGCCCTGTCGTTTGGCTCTTGTGAACAATGACATTTTTTGTAATATACACTAACTTTTCATTTCAGGGCCGGAGAGAAGGCATGAAAGAGATTTGTATGCACTAGTAATACATTTTTTCAATAAAATGGAAACTTAATTTATCTTCTGCCGACTCCTACCATGCCGTCGTTATTTTTATTATAAATATTTGGGTAAGTATCTGCTTTCCACGACTACACATATATTTGGTAATACAACGCATTTCTCTAAAGGGTAGTTCAAATAAAATGGACTTCGGTATAAATCCGTTCATTTCAAATCTAACGCGGCTCAGAAATGGTATTCGACCAGCCACGACAAAAATTAAAAGCCCGGAGCGTGTTTTAGCCAATGCTGTATATATTCATTAAGTGGAAAAGGTATATACCAACATCGGACACATCAAAATCAAGCAAGTGCGGAAATTCGACTAAGCAGTCGACAGACGATAGGAAGTGTGATACAGTAATCCGAAGGGGCATAGAAATAGTGAATGATGCTTTCAAAGATTGAGCAAGACGCAAAGAAAAGCTGGACAGCTAAGTAATGTCTAATCTCCTTTATGGTAGAGAAGTTCTGACAATTTTGTCACAGAAGATTCTTGAAGCAATAGAGATATAGTTTTATCGACAACTGTTAAAAAACATGGCTATAACATGTGAGAAATCTGGAAGTTTTAAGGAGAATAAAAACGAAAAGAAACTGTTGCTAACAAACAAAAAGAGACAGTTGAAATATTTGGTATACATAATGAAGAAGGGTTGTATGAATAAAATAACTTTTACGGTGTATCGAAGCAGATAAAATCGACGAATAAGAGAACTGGCAACTTTGGGTAAATGGAACAAATGCCAGGAATATAAAAAGGAGTCTTAAATGAAACAATTATTGGTGAACACAGCAAAAGAAAGGAAGTTGTGAAGTTGTGATAACTTCTTTTCTGGAAGCAGAGAGAAAACAGAGAGAGATTGAGATTTAGACTAAATCTACATGCCGTTTCTTATAAACTATCACATTTCTTTTGTGTAATTCTACAAAACGGCTTTCAATGCGTCATATTTTCATTTTCATGAAAAATTAGAGGTCCTTTTCAAGAAGATAAATATAAGGACTTTCCAAGCCTTCTTAAAGGACGTGGGCCTACATCATATATTATAGCACTAAATAACTCTGTTCTAGAGGCATAACCGAAGTGCAATAGAACTATAATGGAATTTTTGTATGCCTTAAAAATATCCTTTAGGCATTAAATATCCGACAGTGTTGATATGCGGTTAAAACAGAACAACCAATCATTCATAAGAATTTTATGGTTTTATGGTATGCTTTATAAGTCGTTTATTTAAAAAAAAATACCTTCCTAAAAACAAAAAAAAGGCTAGCGCGATCTAATCAATGTGAATGTATGAAAAGTCTTGAGAACGAGGCTAAACTGTGCATGCAGATCTGTTCGAAATGAAATATTTCAATAATAATGTTAATAATACATGCATTTGTCTCTCTTCGTTTAGCTTGTTTCCTTATTATTTAAGTAGAACATTTTCGTGTAAAACATGATTGCATTTGCAGTTATGTTTTATTACTCACATGACAAATTAAAGTAAGAGAAAGAGAGGAAAGAAAAGCATAATTTACCTGGTGAGCTTAGATGAATGAATGGCAGAGAAGGGTTTGAGAGAGATGGCAAAGAAGCAAAGGTTATTAAGAGATACAAAATACAGAAAATTGGAGAGACCCATGATCTCCAACGTCCTGAAGAGACACAGCATGTAGACGAAGAACTAAACTTCGTTCAGTTTGGCAACAAACAACAAACGTAAGATACTCAAAGAAAGTCGAACTAACAACACAAGCAAATAGATTTAAGAAGAAATAAACACCATCACTTGATATGACACCTGAAGTTTTGAAACAAAATGGTTATTTTTGTTATGATTTTATAAAATATTTATGTTATAATTTTCGATTAAATTATATTTCCTCTACCCTGCATTGAGCACTCTTTTAAAAATAGTATCTTTTCCGTATTGGAATTTATTCATTATACACCAATCCTATACTTGGATATATATATATATATATATATATATATATATATATATATATATATATAACAACATTTATCGGTCTTATTGTCCGAGAAATTGTCATAAAAAATCTGCACATTGTGTGTGACGTCATTTGTTTACATTTGGATACGCATCGAGCAGATATGAATGTACGTGAAAAAATCATGGAAAATTGTAGTTTTAAAACAGTAAAATCGAACTTTGTAACCGAAACGCTCCTGTGTGGCTCATCGGTAAAAGCACGTCATGCTATATGACGGTTCCGTATAGGATACTGGTTCGATTCCTGTAGGAGGACGCACATTTTCTATGATAATTTCTCGGACATACAGGCCGGTAAATGTTGTCCGTACTGTTTATTATAAACAGAGCATTTACTTAAATATTTGTAGCTATCAAAAGAATGTATAAACATAAAAATGTCTTAAAATAATTGTCGGATTTTGTCCATTTCATAATGTGTGACGTCATTTGTTTACATTTCGATACGCATCGAGCAGATATGAATTTACATGAGAAAATCTTGGAAAATTGTAGTTTAAAAACAGTAAAATCGAGCTTGCTAACCGAAGCGCTCCTCTGTGACTCAATCGGTAAAAAGCACGTCAGGCTATATGACGGTTCCGTATAGGATACATGTTCGATTCCAGTCGGTGGTCGCATATTTTCTATGACATATATATATATATATATATATATATATATATATATATATATATATATATATATATATTACTTCTCTGTTTCCATTAATCGTTCTGTGTGCTTGACATTGCACAATGTTCCTTTTAAACCGATGCTCTGTGCCGAGCGCTTTCGACTAATTCTAAAGCAACTGACAAGGGTCTCATTGCTTGTACATATTTGTGTCTGTATTTTCTGTTGTGTTATACAGGATTACTATTAATAATGGAAGCCTTTAGATTATTTCGGCATTGACGAAATTAGAAACATAATAAATAAAATATACGGGAGAGGTAATGTACCGGGTGACTTAAATGGCGCCATTTTCATAGCGCAGCCGAAGAAGCCAGGTGCAAAAGAAGGTGAAGTCCATCGGACAATCAACCTAATGAGACACATAACGCTACTTACGATCCGAATTCTGATGAATAGCGAGCGCGGCAGAATTAGACCGGAAATGAGACAAGAACAACACTGTTTCGTTAACGACAATGGAACAAGGAATAAAATATACGCTCAGAACGATGACAGAAAGAGAAATACAAATGCGGAAGATTGTATAAGTATGTTCTATAGATTATGCAAAATTATAATGATAAAATAAATCACAAAGAACTGCTTCATCTACCAGGTAAGCTTGATTTAATTAGGAAAGATAGTAGAATAATCCAGAACTTATAATCGAAGCAAATCGCCTGCATACGTAATTAATTCAGTAAATATACAAAAATAGAAAGGGGCGTAAGACAGGGATGTGTCTTCTCACCGGACGTATTCAACCTTTACAGTGATGTAATCCTGAGAAAATTCGAGGTCCTATCAGGATATATTATTGGCAGCCGAAATCTTAACAACATAAGACATGAACAGATGACACAGTGTTGAGATGAGATATAGTAAAGAAAAGTAAAGGAACTCCAACAGACGGTAGTGAAGAAAAAACGAAAAGAAACTACGAAACATCAAATGTAAGAAAACAGAATTGTCAGCAAAAGGAAAAGCTTCCTACGCATATATAATGGCAACCACAAAAACGGTCGTCTGTTGAAGCACTAAATAACGAAACTCGTTACACAAAAATCTTTTTCACATTCACTTTATACATATATATATATATGACATTCGGTGTTGACGTAAGTGTCCACATTTATATTTACATACGATCTATTCTTGATAATATTGAGCATATTTATCCATAGATGTAACATAATATACATATTTCTATCATATATATGTAACATAATATACATATTTCTATCATATATATATATATATATATATTTACAGTATTTACATTAGTCGGACTATTGTCCTCATCTTTGTCGCCATATTAGTCACAACGTTTCGGCCGTTGTACGCTCCGGCCTTCTTCAGGTGGTTGGGATTTCGAACTGAACCCTTTATTTCTGTTCTAATTCCACGTGCCATGTTTGATGGATGTCAGTTATCAGTTATCTCCTGCTAATTTTCCCTCTGAAAGTTCTCCACTGCCTTAACTAGGAATTGAACTCACCTTCTTTGGGTCTGTCACTGGATCTAACCAACGCCTTTATCCACTGTGCCATGTGTCCTTGAGGACATCTGGGTATGAACTTCTGAGTATTATAAACCTAATGTTTTCAGCATCATTTTTACCAGTGCTCATATTGCAATTTTTTTTTTTGCTGTTATCATTGCATGTCTTTACCAGAGTTCATATTGCAACTTTGTTATCATTGCTTTTCTCTGGCACTCCTTATTACTGGTTCCCATATTGTATTTATTTCTATGCTTGGTCGGCTCAGAAGATTTTTGTGGCCTAGCATATGTGCTGATTCCTTAAGTTTACGAATTTTCCAATGGTGTTCCCTATCTATGATCTCAACGTGATCCCACAGGGGCGGTGATCTCCTTCTCTCTCCATATGTGGTCAGCCACGCCTGATTTTTCTACTTCCCTCGCGTTACAGCTTTCTGGTGTTCTCTGAAGCCTTACCTTGAGGGGGCGGCCTGTCTCTCCTTTATATTCCTTTCCGCAGCTGCATGGGATAGCGTACACACAGTCTTTAGTCATGTTCCTCTCTATGGGGGTCTCACTCGTGAGAGATACCTGCGAAGTGTTGTCACGCTTTTGAAGGTTGTCCTGATGTTATATGGACCGCAGATCCTTTGTATTTTCTCTGATAACCCCTTCACATAAGGCAGGCAGACTGTTTTCTGAGTGTTGTTGTCCTCCTCCTCCTCCTCCTGTACCCGCTTATCCCAGTTTTTGGGGCTGCTGCCATGTACCCAGGGTAGTTGTTGCGTTGTAGGGTACTACTTATACTGACCAATTCCTTATCTAACGTCTCTGGATCGCCACTTATGACTTTTGCTCGATGTTGTAAGCATCGGACGATCCCTTCTTTACGCTGTATGGATGGTGGGAGTTGAAATTGAGGTACTGTCCGGTGAATGTTGGTTTACGGTATACGGATGTCTTGAACCCATTCTCTGTTCGAGATATTAGTACATCCAGGAATGGGAGTGAGTTGTTACTCTTTTCTCCATTGTGAACTGTATCGAAGGTCTTATTGAGTTCACATGGTCCAGAAGAACCTGGACTTCTTCCTGATGTGGCCAGAGTATGAAAGTGTCATCTACGTACCGTAACCATATAGTTGGCTTTAGCGATATAGACTCTAATGCCATTTCTTCAAAGTATTCCATGTATATATTCGCCATTGCTGGTGATAATGGCGAGCCCATTGCTAAGCCCTCATCCTGTCGATATATGTGAGATCCCATTCCGAAGTGTGTTGTTTGTGTACAGAAAGTCAACATCTCCATCAGATTATCTATTGGAATACTGGTCCGCTCCTCTAGGGAAGAGTCAGAGGTTAATCTATCTCTGACTACTGAGAGTGCCTCCTCCGTGGGTACCTTGGTGAACAGACTCACCACGTCCAAGCTCACCATCTGGTTGGATAGGATGGGAGCATCTTTGATTATTTCCACGAATATATATATTTGTTATGATGTTGATTTGGGGTTAGTAGAGACAAACGCCAAATAACACGTAACAATAAAAGGGTTTTAATAGGTTGGTAAAAAGGTACAGAAATCGCCTGAGTAGTCAATAACTAGCTCAGCTAAGAACTTCTCTGTCTATCTGTCTTCCCCATGTCAACTGACATGCCACTATTTAAATCTTTGTTCACAGACGCAGACAAGTTCACCTTCAAGAGGGGTGGTAGGTTTCCAACACAACAATATTATAACTATTTAAAAAAATAAAATAAAATAAAAAAAATAATTATAATTTAAGGTCTACTTTTGTTTTTATTTCCACATGAATTTCTTTTCATCACTGCAGCCTTGGCTCTCTTGATTGCAATCTAGTCCTCTGTTGGCGGAGATTTCTTTTTGCGAGCCATACTGCTGCCGTATGCGATAGGCAACAATAAACTACAGAAGAACTCAAAATTTATCGCTGTATTTAAGTATTGCATTAATATTTAAGCTTACCTTTTAAAAGTTCAACGATAATTCTTCTGCTGCCGCTTAATTTCAAGACAGATTGACGTGCGTAGGTCCTTATTTGCGTACAAGCAATTATTTTTATTTTATTTGTGACTTTCGCTGGATGTCAAAATTAATTTCGATTATTCTAAAATTTATATTTCCAAGTTATAAAAAATGCCATCTTCCAAAAAATGAGTCACAAATGATCATGTAAAAAAATCGCCCAGAACAATCGCAGTAATAATAACTTGGAAATGCAAAATTTCTGTAACAAGATCTGTTGAAATTTTGTGAATTGTGTTTCTTTAATTGAAAAATTGAGACACAGTTACAAACTGACATTCGCATTTATTATATAGATGGGTTATGACTTTTTGACTTTTTGTAAAATAAGTAATTTCCTGCATCATAGTTCAATGAAGTTTTCTTTAAAAGTAATCAAGAATGGTTTAATTTATTTTTAAAAAACTATATCACCCACCAACATGATATTTCTAAAATCTATATACTATAGCAGTCCTATTAAGTTCTGTGAGCTTCTACAACTTGAAGGAACCTTCTAGAACTTGTTTTTGTCTATTTGTAAGATTGTATATTATGCAATCGCTATAAACTGTTAAATGCGTTGCAAAATACATAAGTGCTATTAAATTACATCATTAGCAAATTCAAAAATAAAGCTTCTGCAAGTTTACAATTTTTGATTATGTGTAAGTCTGTGTGTTCTGTTACTGCTATAAACTGTTAAATGCGTTAAAAATATTTAAGTACTGTCCAATTACATCAAGCTTATAAAATATTTTTTGTTTTTTTTTTGTTTTTTACCCTTATTAGGTCTGGTAAAAACAAATTTTCGGTTTGGGGAAAGCTTTTTCAAAAACTAAAACTAATTAATGCTCTTTTCATTACTCTTGAATAAATGTTGTAGGAGTAAAGTTGGAAAAGTGTGAAACATTCGTATTTATTATATAGAAGACAACGGACATTTTGTGTCTGTTAATTTTAGCGATCGATTTTCTTCCATAATGAACATCGGACCATTTCTGAGAGAATTTCCTTCTTGTCTGAGAATTATTCGGAATTTGTAAAAGTCTGTCAGTAAAATTAATCGACACAAAATAGCTGATACAATACTGATGTAATGATACAATATTGTAATCCGTATGGAATTTCCACGGGGTATATAGATCCAGATTGTGTCTCACTACTGTGCTATTATACTGTACTAAACTTACTTACGTAAATATGTCAATCAAAGAGCCTATTAGTTTATATTTACTCTTCAGTTTTTTTATCGCTTGCATTTCAAAAATCAATAAGAAAACTGCGCCTCTCTCAGCGATTAGAACGACACTTTCGACGAGAGGACCTCAGATGAAATCAATACAATTTCGCATGCTCTATTATTGGAAGTTTTTTAATCTATCATTATGTTCTTATTTGCATCAGAATCTGTCCAAAAAAAAATTGTTAGTTTTGGTATGTTTATTTCTTCAAAGAAAGTTATTCTTCTATTCGATCGTTCGAATTCGCTAAGAGAAAATGGCGTTTCACTAAAAATCCAATTTTATTTCACAGTATGTAACATCGTTAGTTCGACAACACTTCTGTAATTTATGTATAATTTAATTTTATAGAGTAAATTACACATGGAATATATGATATATAAATCGATATTTACGTCCACGGTCATGCAACGTAGCACATTTCCTCAGAACATTACTGCTGATACAATTTGACATAATTAATGAAACAATAGCGATAATAATGAAAAAAAAACAGTGACAATAACTGAATGAGATCCACTAAGTTAAACAATTTAGATACAATAAAATTAAAAAAAAAAAAAACTTACATTTATATTTGAGCATCTCGATATCTTTAACGCTTTTGATGTAAAATTGTAACTGACATTTGTGACCTTTCTCCCCTCAGCCACTGGATAAAACTGACTCCATCGATAACGCCATATTAAATACATGTACGTAGGTCTTGTTATGCGAGATAACATACTGGACAATGTCCCCATTTTTCTATATGGCATTTTGTTTATTAGAGATTTATGTATTGTTTATGCAGTAAATGGAATTTTTTCTACGGATCTATGGAACCATCCCCAATATTTCTACAATCTTACACGAATGCAGAATGCGCTTTGCAGGACGTTGCTGGCGGGTAAAACACGAATTCCTGAGTGATCTATTATTCTGGACTCTCAGCCATGGAGCAAGACAAGTTGCTCGTCATGCACCCACTGATACTGACCAGCTGTGTTATGACACAGAAGGCCTCCATAATGACCGTGCAACTTTAATGCAGGACCTTGATGGTTGATGTGATAGACGCATGAATATTCGAGCTTATTCGAACGAATAAAAAATAACGGATCTAACGTGTTGGCCAAACTTCCATAGCTTTTGATCTCTCAACCAGGACTATCTCTGACAACGACTGCAATGTTTCTTTTTTTTTATTTGTTTTCTACTTTTTTTTATATGACCTCTTACCTCTGATTGGTTAACTTTTTTTCCTCATTCCCATTTAGCAAGTACCGAGGTTAGCCAATCATATGACCCTCAACAGCTAATCAGTTTTCTCGGGGACGCCGCTAATACAAGACGTGTCCCAGATCACTTTAGTCGAGATAGCGTTTGAAAACATGACGTGACGGACTTTTGTGTAAAGACAGCCTTTTGAAACGACCACTAGCTTTCTTTTTCAGTGTCGAAGAGAAGACTCCTAACATATATCTATATTTTGTTAGCGTCTTCTCTTCCTAGAAAATAAAGTTTTATTTACGTTCTTTCTTCCGACTTCTCATTTGCTGTCTCTATTATTTATTATTAATGTTTGGGTAGTTAACTGCTTTCACCAGTCACCCAATATATATTTGGCAACATAACAACTGAACATCTTTAGGCTAAACCGGTCCAAATACACTATTGTTTAGCGAGTTGATGTAAAAATTGCTACATGCCTTTCTCAAGACTAACAATGAATGTATAGAGCATTGGCTAAAATTTTAACTTGGTTCCGTGATTACAATCTGCTAAGCTAGAAACCCTAGGATCTTCAGCATTTCTTTTACCAACTTTACCCGTTCTTTAAAGAAAGTCATTGATCATCGGTTTAAATCTTTTACAAGCTCCTTTGCAACTACTGCTCTTGGTCTTTCTATAAAATGCATACTGTTGTAGAGTAGTTTTCATAGTGGAGGCTTGTATTTCACTAAGTCGTCCTAAATTAGGTTCGACGTACAAAACGTTAGGAACTTGAAATAAGAGTTAATGACGCAGCAATCTAGTTGTGATGGTTGATACTTCAATGTCCGACATCGACTGACTCACTCAATTCCACTGAGCCCAACTGGCGACCGCTACTACTACTACTACTTATTATGTGTGGGAGAATCTATTAATAATAGAATAGGTACGTTCAGGTATGACACATACCTATATTGCAAATGCATTGCTTTAACACCATTAAATGATACTGATTTGGTTGAAGCTTGCTCTGCGCAGTTTTCTAAAATTCATTGCACTGAGTGTTTTCCGATTTAGTTATGCAAGTCAATATTTTTATAATAAAATTAACAATAATCAACCAATGTTGGTAATATGTTCTCGATAGATTTATATGGACAAAATATATTTTTTGTTTTTATTTTTAATCGATTTCACCCCAAGCAAGGCAGTAAAGCCACGTTGACACATGGGTTTACTGGGTGTGGAGAAATTAGAAAACACAAACATTACTAAGTTGCAGCAATGTAATCAAGAGGATAGTAGATGGTGATTGACATTGCATTTAAACTTTTGAATATTGAAGTTGACTGAAAAATATGAACCCGGAAATTGAAATTGTGGGTAAATGAAGTAAAACCGATAAATAAAATAATAATAATTGATAATAAAAAAAGAAATACATTTTCCCATGATGCTAAGAGTAAAGGAACCGGAAATATGATTACCCCACTTGTCTTCGTAAAACGTCGCTAGATGGCGCTGACAAAGTCTATAAAAAGACAAACATTCCCCCGCCTCGACTTTCTCCCGATTGTTGCAAGATGTAGAACCGCGTGATAATAGGAACAGAAACATTATTAATAAGCGGTTTTGTTTGATTTGTGTAACGGCATATCAACTACATATGGGTCATTTAATGCTGAAATTTCATTTTGGTGGGAGCTCTGGTAATTTTCTTTCAAAAATATATTGCTGGTAATTTTTCTGTTCCTTTTCAAATAATGTATTGATGTTAATTTTTCTTATTACAAAAATGTATTTTTATACTTTTATAAATGTTTTAATCCCAGACTTTTTTGGTTTTTTTTTAGTGGGGGCGCAATATTTGCCCATAGCTTTGATCCTTAACAGGTGTCAGCACCCCGGGCCAGGGTGGATTTGGGAACAACAGTAAATAAGTGGTGGTTCCACGCTCCTCAAACCCTCCTGATCAGAGGCCTTGTTGCCGGATGTAGTTTAATCATCATTCCCTGGGCGATAATGAGCGGGAACAGAAAATGGTAATCAGGAGGTAGCGATTGACACTGCATTTAAATTTTTGGAGATTAAAGATTTGAATGTATCGGATTTTATTATGAAAACTAAATACGTGCAGCAGATTTTCGTTTTATTTATAAATAAATCCAAAATATATCAACTATAGAAACATATGTTTGATAAACACAATGTCCCATAGATCTGACTAAATTATTATCTTACATGTTAAGATATGTTCATTGGGCTTCTATGACCTTCCATTTTTCATTCTTTGATTTTTCTTAACTATTTGATTTTAACTTTACTTGCATCTGTTTTTATTCTTCCCAAAGATAATCTTCGACTGAATACTGTTTTCAATTCTTTTATACATCTATTTTAATCATAAACTACAAGTTTTCTATTGCATTAATATCTACAGAGGCTGGAGGACATTCCTTTAATTTGGTGTCTTTGATAATTTTTTGCTGGGAAGTTCACTTTTCTTGCGACATTCTTACAGATAGTTTTATTTTCTTGTTCTTATCTTCGCAATATTTTAAATTTCTTTCTTTCTTTCCTATTTTGTTATCTCAATTCAACTTTTACTGAACTTCCAATGATATGTTCCTATCGCTCAATAAATTTACGATATCATTTTTTTTTCTTTTAAAGTTAAATCATTATTAGAACCCATGATAACCTTTGTATATCTGAAATTATTGAATCAGAAGTAATAAATATCTCACAATGCTCATCGGAGGTCGACTCGAAGTTTCCTGATTTATCAATCGTCAGGTTTCGGATAAGACTTTCTTATCCGATTCCTGACGAGGGAGAAATCGCGTAACTCCGAATCGACCTCTGACAAGTCTTGCGAACTGTTATTTCTTTTTATTCAATAATTATTCCTCTAGATTATTACCAAGCACTTTATTGGCGGACTTTCTCTTCTCTACGTTAAAGTATCTCAATCATTATTATCTTATATTATTTTTATATCTGAAATTAAAAAGTAATCAAATATCACGAAATATATATTTATTTACAATATGATGAACAACTCACGACTTGCATATTAAAATCTTACGGCCCCAAATTAGTTATAGTATATAGTTCTAATAAAAGCAGTATAAAAAGGTGAAATTCATATGATTTATTTATCGTTTCAAATGGGCACCTCGGCGTGGTGTAATGGTTAGCAAGCTTGTCTCGCTAGAACATGTTACGACTGAGTAGTGAGTTCGATCCTCACTTGGTGCTCCATACTTCCGACCTTGTGCCATATCTAAGCAGCGCTTAGAAAATCACTATTTATCATTTAAAATTAAGTATGTCCTCGAAATCTTATTAATTAAGTTAATACGGATTTTATTGTGAAAACAGCGGTTTACAACATAACAACTTAGATTGTTTAATCACTAATGTTATTTATCACTGTCAGTTAACGTAGGAGAAAATCGTCCATTCATTTCGCGATAAAAGGATTGACTTGGAGTGTTGTTTCGACAACATGAGAGTCTAAAAACTCTGTCAGGTTATGTAAAGAGCGAATTTAGCGAACCAATCATAGGCTGTCGACTGATAGACATGTACTTAGCTTGACTCACGCAGCCACAATGGTGGGAAACCTTGTAAGATTGAGTTCACAATAGCAATTGGTCGAGAAAACTACCTCGTTAAACATCGCCCAGTTTCGTACGGATGATAGATTTTTCTTCGGAGTCTCGATTCTGGTAAAACTCACTTTAAAATTATATAGCGAATACATTGGTGACACGTTCTCCAATTCTTGTTAAATGCTTTTTTTTTTATTGTGAATTCCTTGATGTTGGGGAAAATTGTGACTGCATAGGCTGAAACCTATTTTGTATACAGTGGAGAGCAAAAGAAATGAACTACTTAGCGAAAAAATCAATTTGCTTAATTTTTTGCTAAGAAATTTTAAATATACGAGAATGTGCTTTTCAGTGTAGCATAGCTAGTAATTAAGAACTGTAAACTAAGCAAATTGTTGGGAAACAGAAATTAAATTCGTTTGAAACAAATAAAAGAGTCTGTCTATATTTCTGAGATGAGGTATGATGTACAGTATTTACATTAGTCGGACTATTGTCCTCATCTTTGTCGCCATATTTGTCACAACGTTTCGGCCGTTGTACGCTCCGGCCTTCTTCAGGTGGTTGGAATTTCGAACTGAACCCTTTATTTCGATCACTGGGGTAGACTCAAGGACACATGGCACAGTGGATAAAGGCGTTGGTTAGATCCAGTGACAGACCCAAAGAAGGTGAGTTCAATACCTGGTTAAGGCAGTGGAGAACTTTCAGAGGGAAAATTAGCAGGAGATAACTGATAACTGACATCCATCAAACATGGCACGTGGAACTAGAACAGTCTACCCCAATGATCGAAATAAAGGGTTCAGTTCGAAATCCCAACCACCTGAAGAAGGCCGGAGCGTACAACGGCCGAAACGTTGTGACTAATATGGCGACAAAGATGAGGACAATAGTCCGACTAATGTAAATACTGTAAATAAAAGAGTGCTGAATGTCAATGTGATATCAATCTTATATGAAAGTGAATGCTGGATAGTCTTCCCACTGAAAAATGGAGGCTATAACAATGTGAATCTACAGGAGGATACTGAGAATTTCGTGGACGGAACAAGTAGGCAACAAAAACGTGTTAAAGAAAATGGTAACAAAAATAACACATACTCAGAATGAAGAAAAGACATTCCTTTGGCAGATAATGCGGAAGGAGAGCAAGGAAAGCAGTCTTCAAGGGGCATATTGAGGGTCAGAGAGATAGAGAAAGAAAGCGAACTACATACGGGATGATCTTGTGTGAATGGAGGTCGGAATTGAGAACGGGAGCCTTAGCAAAGGGGAGAAAAAACGGCTATGGGTCACAAGGGATTGGAAGTTGTGGAGACGCATAAACGACAATGTGCTGAATGAGCGTGGCACTTAGAAGAAAATGCAGACTATTGTCCTCATCTTTGGTGTTGTTGTCGCATCGTTTCGACTGTTATACACCCCGGACTTTATGTCATTCCGGTTAAGCTTCAGTAGATTTTGCAAGTATTACCTTCAGCAGCACTCATCAACTGTCAGGTAAGATTCAAGACTTCCTCCCAAAAATGCCCACTACTGGATTAAAGCATTTGTTCGTGGATTTTAGTGACATAGCAATCATGAGTGCAATCCCTGCACTGGACAATATCTACTTGGAAACATGGCGATCAATGAACAGTACTAAATAAGAACTAGGCGAGATATCACTCGATATGGGCGGTGGAACGAGAACAATCTACTGCAGTAGATTTAAGTAAGTCTTACGTTGGAAGGCTCCTGAGGTTTATCCGGCCCAAAAACCTAATGTATATCGGAAGGAACAATGGCAGAAACTTTCTTTATCACACGCGATATTCATCCACGTCATCGATCATTTTGAAATATTCCACTTTCTTTTATATCTGGTAATTGATAGGATTTTAGAAAATTAAAAAAAAAATGTTTCACTGTTTAATGTTCCATCGATCTTTATCAACTCTCTTATATCCTTGTTTTTGATATAACATCAAATAATTAAACCCCTACCGCCGAATATTATTTGCATAATGCTTATAAATTTATGATCATGTGAATAGTCTAGCGATTTCAAAATGTTTTATTATTTCTTATAATAAAAATATAATAATAATATATTGCTCTACTTTGTATTTAGCACGTTTTTAAAAGTAAATGCTACAAACCGTGGCTTTTTACTCCATCTGTTCTTTCTCTCATTCGTATATATATATATATATATATATATATATATATATATGTGTGTGTGTGTGTGTGTGTGTGTGTGTGTGTGTGTGTGTGTGTGTTAAACTTACATCGACATAGAGCCGATTAAAAAAAAATAAAAACTAGAAAAAGTGTACTGTCCAAATCTTCCTCGTAGGAGTGGTCTTCTTGCTAAACTTTAAATCGCCGAATTTTAATTGTATAATGCTTGTTGAATATTTTAAATTGTTTCTCATACTAGATGGTCTAATGACACAGGTTCTTGGATTAGAATTCAATCATATAATCCTTTCGCCCCTACCTATTATGGTCTGCATATTCCCTCGTACTGTGATTATGTGAATAGTCTAGCGATTAAATCACTTTCTATACACTTCCTTTCTAGACAACTGTTTCTCTTTTAATCAAAGTAGCATTTTTAAATCAAAATTATGATCAGTCTCAGTACAGGGAGGAAGTAATCACCGAGTATGTAGTTCTTGTTTTTTTTAATATACTTTTTCTGTTCATATAATTTTTTATTTAAATTCCTCCAGGTTTCACCTATGTATTCTTCGTAGCAATTATTAAGGGTGATAAAGGAAATTCCTTCTTCAAGTATTAGCTTTTTATTTGTTTTATATTAAGCCATTTATTGGTTTAGTAGTTGTATAAAATGTTTATGCTAACCTTAAATGATTTCTTTTCAATTGAAGTTGTGAGTGTTGGTAGGTAGAAAGATGTATTTTGATAAAATATATTAACTAAGCCGA
>CAHIKZ030005170.1:2737500-2770000 GCA_903632075.3 Acanthosepion pharaonis | reverse complement strand
ACTGTAGACTAGATGCCAGATCAGGACCTATCCTCATTCATATTCGTTTCTGGATTTTGTCGAGGACCTCTGGAGCACCAGACCATATATGACAGCAATATTCCATGCAAGGACGGGTTTTATAGATTTGAAGGATGGACTCAGATGAGAAAAACTTTCTGGCACAACACAGTGAACCAACTTTCCTTGCGGTAGATGAAGCTATTGATTCAATGTACTTATTAAAGTAAATTAATGTAAAGTAGCCGGAGGAGAACCCTCTGTAGAACCACATTTCTGTTACATCAAGTAACAGTATCTCATTTCAATTACATATCTTTCTCCTGGAGTTTCTAGCTGACAATGATACGAGTGTGCTAAGGCATATTTAATTTATGCGGTACCGATGAGCGATGCAGGTACTTTGTGACAGCAATTCGTTTTCCAGTCCCGATATAATAATAATAATAATAATAATAATAATAATAATAATAATAATAGCATACATGGAAACAACAAAGGACTGGATGATACAATTAGTCAAACAACATGCAAACAGAAAGAAAATTGGAATACAAACAAGGTTTACACTTAGCAAATTCTGTAGAAAACAAAGCCCAAGAAGCAACTCTTGCAACGAAAAATATGTAAAACAAATCAAAGAATAAATCTCTTGAACAGATGAAACAACGCTGGCAAGACAAATCTCTGCCTGGCCAATATCCAGAACGAGGCTAATAAAGCCGATGTTGATAAAGTTAACACTCATTAATGGTTACGAGCATCTGGATTAAAAGCTGAAAGGGAAGGCTTTATCCTTGCAGCACAAGAGCAGAGTACTTTCAATGGGAACTTTCAGCCAAATATTATACATAATGGTGTGGATCCAAAATACAAATTCTGAGAGAAATATCAGAAAACCATTGAGCATCTAATCTCATGATGTCCTGTACTTGCACCAAATGAATATAGAAATCGTCACGATAGAGTGGAGCAATATTTACACTGGACAATGTGCAAACACTTAGGAAAAGATGTTAACAAACACTGGTAGGAACATCACCCAGCATTGGTTACAGAAACAGAAGATATCACTATTTTATAGGATTACACCATCTTTACAGACAGGAAGATTAAAGCAAATAGGCCGGATATAATTTTCAAAAACTGAAAATAAATAAAATTCCAACTAATTGATATGGCTTCCGCAGCGGATTGCAACATAGCAACCAAGGAATTTGAAAAACTATCATAGTATAAACTCCTGGAAATCGAAATAGAAAAAATAGAGAAATTGATAACAAAAATAGCACCAATCATAATAGGTGCGCTTGGAATGATAAAAAAAGGAACACAACAACACATTGAAAGAATCCTTAGAAACACCAGCTTAAGAGAAATACAAAAAATGTCTTGATAAGTATAGCCCACACACTAAGAAGAACTTTGTCCATGTAACGCTAGTGATGTTATGGGAGTTAGAAAAACAAATAATAAAATGTAGTCATAACAACACACCACTACCTGCCTTAGGTCATCCCACAGACTTGGTAGGTAGTGTGTCTATAGCAGAAATCGAAATGTAATAATAATAATAATAATGGTTTTATTTTTGCTGCACAGGACCAATGCTTGCTAAATAGAAATTACCAAGCACGCACACTGAAAAATTATGTTGACCCCAAATGCAGACTTTGTGATAAATATCAAGAAACAATTGACTATCTTGTATCAGTTTGCACAGTGTTAAAAATCCACTGAATATAAAATACGTCATGATAGAGTGAGCCAATATCTGCTCTGGAAAATTGCAAGAAACTAGTATGAACATCACCCAGACCCGGTTACAGAGATATGACTTGTGATAATTTATGGAATTTTACAATACACACTGATAGAACAACCAAAGCTAATCGCCTCGACATCATAATGAAACACCACAAGAACACGTGTGTTTTCTTATTGACATGGCAGCCCCAGCATGTTATAATTTATCTTTGAAGATCTTCAAAAAAAACTACCAAAATACAAGGATCTTAAAGTGGAAATCTCAAAGATATGGAACATGAGGACATCAGTAACTCTAGTTGTAGCTGTAGCCCTCGAATTGATTGGAAAAGGTTACAATAGACATACTAAAGCGATTCCTGGTAGCCCATGATTTAAAGAAATACAGACAATTGTACTCACAAGTACAACTCACAGATTACGAAGATCTTTATATATAAAAAAAAGTGTGTGATCTTAGTTTTTTTTTTTTTTAATGATCTGTGGAAAATATCATGAAGCCATTTTTAAACTTAGATCTCTATTTGGGACCTAGAAGGAAATGTGTATGCAAAAGGAACCTATGGAAATAATAATAATAATAATAATAATAATAATAATAATAATACGAAGTACTTTATCTATGTAAGATTGTGTGATCTTCGTGTTTGTTTTTAGGTATTTCTATTACAAAAATGATCAGTGGAAAATTTCATGAAGCTGTTTCTGAAATTAAGTCTCTGGTCCCAGAATGAAATGTGTAAACAACAGAAATCAAAAGAAATACTATTACTACTACTACTACTACTACTAATAATAATAATAATAATAATAATAATAATGCCCAGATTCTACACCAGGTATGACTCTCATAGCTTCTGGTCTTAGTTGATTGAAGGTGTTATCACGTACGTATTTTGTCTTGGTCAATTAAGATGGGCTAAAGAAAATATCCTGTTCAGGACCACAGATTTTCTGGTCAGTTGCCTTATTTAACCAATTAGGTTTGTCCCCTATCTGCTCAGCCGGAAAAAAAAAAACACGTCTTTGAAAAATCAAATGCAAGGACATCGAGATAGTAATCAGTAGAATGTGGCATCTCAAGACAAGAACATAACCTGCTTGTTATTGGGGCTTTGGAAATTATATCAAAAGGAACAAACAATTATATGGATCAAATGTCCGGAAGCCCTAAAATATGTGAATAACAAAAGATCATGCCCATATCTTTGATAGATTTCTCTCTATGCAATGACCAGAATTATATATTTCTTTCTCTGATTGCATTGCCTCGCATCTGTTTGTCTCTGCTGATATAAAAAATATATAATATAATATCTCTTGAGATCTCTGGTTGGAACATGGGATAGCTCATATTATACAAAAACAAAACAACAACAGCAATAATAATACTAATAATAATAATAATAAAATGAATATACCCACAAACATGTGGAAGATATGCAAGAAGCACAAAATCGAATCCACTGAGAGATGGTATTAATACCAACCAGACACAGTTACCCAAAATAACGATGTAACTATCCTATGGGACATGCTAATTCAAATTGACAGGGAAATAGAAGTCAACAGACCTGATATTATCCTAAAAGACAAGAAATCCAGGAAGTTTATGCTTATTGACATAGCAGTACCCTCTGAGAGAAAGACCGCCATGAAAATTATCAAGAAATTGTTCAAATAGGTGGAGATCGAGATTAACAGGATGTGGGGAATGAAGACTGAGACTGTACCAATAGTAATCGGAGCACTGGGCCTCGTGAGAAAATGAAGGAACAATTTTACTGACAGTGTACCAGGTAACATCAACATACAAGTTGCCCAGAAGATCTCCGTTCAAGGTACATCTCATATACTAAGAAAAGTGTTATCAATTAAATGACAAGAGTCTAAGGACCATAGTTTGAACACGGTTATACAGGGTAAAAAGCGGGGAACATAACATACACAAGTAATAATAATAATAATGACTAGCAGGAATCGGTTTACTAATAAATGGTTTAATGCTGCACTCTGTACTTTTCAAGTCTTGACCATTCCAGGATAATTATAAGAAAAGTGACATAGTCTCTCTTAAAGATACTGAAATGTCTTCAGCATGTCGTTAGGTTACTAAATATGATTTAACCACTTACTACAAATAGCTACCATTACCTACGATGCCCCCTCCCTCTCTCTCTCTCTGTCACACTCTCTTTTTTTCTCTCTCTATGTCTCTTCCTTTCTTTTTTCTTTTTACTCTCTGTGTCCCTCTCTTTGTCTGTTTCCCTCTCGGAATCTGTGATGTCAAGCGTGACACACGTGACATACGTAGATAAAAGGGCATTAATATATAGATGTCATTTGAGGAAATAATATTATTGTGTTGTCAACTTACGTAGACATGACCATCTTTCGTCAAGCTATAGCCTTAATTAGTGACCGGTGAGGATAGAATAGCCGTACGAGGGGCGGGGGGGTCTCAACTTCTCATATAAAACATATGAAGATTTTTTTTTCAAGCATTTATTTTTTTATATTTTTATACGTCGTCAAATATTTTTTTCTGTTAACTATACTATCAAAAATGATCATCGCTAATTCGAGTTCCAATTTCTTCTATTCTTGTTGAATTGCTGTAAATAAAATAAAAATTATTTACATTATTCGGACTATTGTCCTCGTCTTAGGCGTTAGTTAGATCCAGTGACAGGACCCAAAGAGTGTGAGTTCAATACCCGGTTAAGGCAGTAGAAAACTTTCAGAGGGAAATTAACAGGAGATAACTGATAACTGACATCCATTAAACATGGCACGTGGAACTAGAACAGTCTACCCCAGTGAGCGAAATAAAAGGGGTTCAGTTCGACATTCCAACCACCTGAAGAAAGCCGGAGCCTACAACGGCCGAAACGTTGTAATAAATATGGCGACAAAGATGAGGACAATAGACCGAATAATGTAAATAATGTACATAATACCTCATCTCAGAAATATATACAAAAAATCTTTATTTCTGAAATGTCTTCGACTTAATACTGACTGGATTGTTTCCCAGAAGATTCTCCATTGAGTTGAAGTCTGAAGGTTATCGAATTAACTTAACTAATTAATTAATTAATTTAATAGTTAACTGTTATATTATAATAAAGAAACTGTTTAATGAAATGTCAAAAGAAACAGTTTTACCACGACCTCCTAATATTCTTGACGGCTGTTGTCAATCTTCTGTGAATGTTTTAATTGATTTTTTTTTCGAATATACACGATGACCCTACTCTGGATGCAAGGGAAATCTAGATTTTTCAGAGCAGTTGACAATCTAATATAAATCAGTCTTTGTTCTTTTAATCATCTGTAATTTTTTTCTCTTAATAAATTTCTTCTTTGATAGGCCTTCTTGTATAAACCCTACTTGAAATGCCAATTCCTACAATATGCCTGGAGATACTTTTGCCAGAAGAGATATTCTTAGACAAAAATGTGGTTAACTATTTCCTCTTAGTAGAATAAATGTTGGTTAGTTTTTCCCTCTCTTTAATTTTTTCTTTCGGCTCCAGGTTTTCTGGCTGCTATCTGGTGGAGAATTCTATGAAAGGCGTCCAATGAAATATTCGAATTTATTTCTTTAAGTTTTTCCTGATGGTTTTGAAGTTTCATAACGAAGGGAGAGAATCCTTCTTTACTTGGAGAAAGAAATCCTTCCCTTCTTGGAGTAAGCAAATTCCTATTTACTTTATTGGAAACACCATGACGAAAATAGATTCGAGCTGGGTGTAAATGACATGTAAAAAAGAAAAATCAAAGTTAATAAGTTCAAGTTTTGGGGAGGGTGAATTTTTCGGTTTGTCGCTTTTTATAAAAATATGAAAAGTTAATTTGAAGGATTTTATAGGGAAAAATAGCATCAGAAATGAAATCTCAAAGTGCTGTACTAAATTAAATGCTCTAAAACCGGTTCTTAAGAAAATAAGCTATAAAAAATTTCCAAATTAAACAGAATTTTATAAAAATAAAAAAATTTATAAGCCCGAAAACTGATCCGTTTAATTTTTTATTTTTTTTCAATTCGAAACCAATTAAATTGACTTCAATAATTAACTTTTGACAAACAAAACTTTTTTAATGATGAATTAAAAAAGTGGAATAATCAAATATTTTGCAGGTGCTTAATTTTTGAATGTTTTCTGCAGTGATCTCTGTGTGTAAATGTGCGTCTGTGCATGTGTGTGCGTACGTGCGTGCGGGAGTGTTATAGATAGATAGATAGATAGATAGATAGATAGATAGATAGATAGATAGATAGATAGATAGATAGATAGATGTGAACAGGTTGAGATAGATAGATAGATAGATAGATAGAGAAAAGAAGAAGACGCAAAGAAACAAACAAAGAAATAAATAAGGCTGAAGCAAGAGAGAAAGAAAATGAAAGGAAAAGAAAGAAAGAATAAAAGGAATTCCAAAAAAGAACAGGAAAAATTGAAAGATAAAGAAAAATAAACTAATTCTGAGATACACATTTTTATGAGTCCAAAAATAAGAAAAAGTACAAAAAAGAAAGAAATAAAAGAAAAGAAAAGAAAAAGAAAAAGAAAAAGAAAGAAGGAAAGAGAGGGCGAGAGACACCTGCTTAAAAATATATAAGAAAGATCAATCAATCGTAAAAGAAAATTTGCTTCATCATAATTTAATATTGAAAGTAGATTGTCATTTTGTTTATCGCTTCGTTCTTGAGGAACTCTTCGTGACAAATTCGACATCAATGATTGTAGAAATTGGTCCTTGTACCAAAGTCGACATTTTTAGTTATAATCCACTCCAATGATTAGTCATTTAGCAAATTAAAATACTATACTGATAAGTATCTGTTTTATTTCTTAAATTATTTGCTCTGGTAAAATAATTAAGAAATGTGTCTGACTTTTTGGCGTCCAGTGATTTACAATCGGAATTTACCATTCTTATCTTTTGCATTCTGTATCGATAAATAAAGACTGTCGACATAATTATATAATTAGCATGAACAGAATCGAGATTAGTCATTTTTAACTTCACTGAATCTCTCCTAAAATTAGTGTCTGCGTACAGGAAAGACTTTTTTTTCTGGATTTGTGTCGGGAAGATTACAAAAGCCTCGTTTTGATCAATTTAGGTTCATTTTGTGTTCTTTGTACTTTCATTATACCATATTGTTACTGAGCTTCATTGTAGTTAACCATACACAGTGTGAGTTCCAATCAACTTTCACTAATATTAACAGTTATAAAGTAACTTTGCGATAAAAAGCAGAAAAATAATAGGAAAGATGAATAAGAAAAATATGAATAATAATAACAATAGGACAGTAGTTGTAATTAAGAAATAATTACCACCCAATATTTAGAAATCCGGTCAATATTTAGAAAATAAATTTAAATAATTTACTCAGGCGCGTCAATACATCGGGGTCAGCGAGATCTGATTCTTTAAGTAATAAGTAGCGTTCCCGGTCTTATGATCATGACATGTTCTCGGTACTGAGATTTTCATTTTAACGTCTTAGATACTATATATATGAAATCTTTTCAGCCCTTCCTCTGGAAGCAGAAGAGGCTTCTATGACTGATGATTGTATATTTAATATATATATATAACATTCTGACTTTGTGTTTTCTATATTATTCACAGTGCATATTTTTCATTCCTCGACAGAGGTTTCACGAGAGTGGAATGAAAACCAGTTAATCTTTTGTTTCTCACCCTTCCTTTTTCTTTTTCGATTTACCCCTTTAAGCAAACTATAAACTTTTTATTAATATTTCCTTTTGTTTTTAACCAGACTTTGTTATTGCAATTATTATATTGTGAAACCATTTTTAAAATTACTGGAAATGCTTTTAAAAAATTGTTTCCTTTCCTTATGTTTAGTTATATAATAATTATAAGAAACATGGCCTTTCAAATTCAGATTTTATATTTTTTTAGACCATACCGACTAATATAACAAACAAAATGACTTCTAATTGAGAATCAGTAGTGAATTTATGGAAAATACCTTCCAAAAAATTATAGACCAAAATTATATACATTACAATACACCGACTGCACTCCTACCGACAATCAATAAACATTATATCATAAATAAACGGTTTAAAGATAAATATACATCGTAAATAAATAGGTACATCAATAAATCCGTAGCCTAATGATGATAAAAAGCATTTGTTTTTCAGAACTGTTTTTCAATAAATTCCTTCCCTACAAATACACTTATATCAGAGCTTCTCAAACATAGAAAATTACCCAATGTTGTATAAAGTAGGTATATTTATTTATTTTTTATTTATATTTTTAGGAACGACGCATCATGGAAGGGACATTAAAATTTCCCTAGCAATTTCAACAAAGGGTAAAAATGTATGCATATTCACCAGCCTTAAAACAATGATTCACCAGAAATTAGAATTCAACTTTTATTTTTAACCTCCAAACAACGTTCAAAGCATGGAGCTTCGACGAGATTGAAACCGTTCATTGTAATTGGGGATTCTTTTAACAAGAATGATTCAATTATAATTATATATTTTCTTATTATAAAACATTGTCATGAATATCATTGGCATTTAGTTTGTATATACAGGGTGGCAATAAATTCACTATACAGTTACTTACAATAACAATTAAGACAATTTAATTAATCAACAGTACAGAAATTTATAATTAAAATGGGTCTGGTTAATAAGAACCATTTTAATAAAATAAAAATGCTATACTATAGCATTTTAACAATAGTAAATTAATTAGCGATACTGTTCGAAATTCGTTCAGGCCAACTGCTTCAATGCTTTTATTATAAGTAACTCCGAGTTTCATACCAAAGCAATTTTTAAGTGCTGGAATTATTATATTTATTTTTATTTCTATTTTGAGTTGACCACGGGTTTTTTTTTTAATATTTTCTGGTTCTCACGGGATAAATTATTGTTGGGGTGGAATATTATTGCAGTAAAAGTATTTAAATGAATTGTAGTTTAATTTTGAACTTGAATTTAAGCCCAGATTAACATTTAAAATGGAAAATAATATTGGAAATAAGAAATATAAATTCTAAATTAGAGACATTAGTTTCAAAGATGTAAGTAAACATGAAACTCGGAGATGTGCAATTAATGTAAGATGTTATGCATATTTCTTAATATATATATTAAATAGCTCCGTTACTTAACATTGAGCACTGTTCTTTCTTACACTATAGAGTATTTATGTATTTGTATACGATCGCTTGCTTGTATACCTACCTATATTTACCCATTCAGTTCACCCTCTCGTAGATAAAGCACTTTGGAAGAAAGAGAATTTGTCGGTTGCTACTAATCAAGCCGGTAATGCTTATGTCTCGTATATAATGCGTTAGAAATTCTCTTTCTACGCTGCGTGCGCTGATAACCTAATGATGAGAGACTCCGACTTATATTAGTCAAGTTTCTGATCCCGGCTTGAAGCAATTGCATGTCTAGCCACACTGATGAGTTGTGATACAGTGAAACAGTCACTATCTGGATGATTATATATATATATATATATATATATATATATATATATATATATATATATATATCTGAAAAAGAGTTCGGTCTTAAGAGATGAATACATAGAAATATTGAGGAAATAAATTATAACCGAAATGGAGTCTTTATTATATATGGATGCGAGGATGGAATAAAAGATATATGAGTGTAAAGTGGAATTTGCGAGCCGAGTTGAAATTCCTAGTTAGTCAATATCGCTTTCACTTTCGCACAAATGTTCGTGGAAAGAGCAAGATTCTAAGTCTTCTCTTTCGCGCCCAAACTATGGACTAAACAGCCCATTAGCCTTGACACTCTAGTGGCAACCAGACAAAGAGAATGAAAACTCTCATTACGAAAACGTCGAGAATACAACGAGAAACCACTCTATTATCCCCAAGAATGCGTGACAACTCACAGATAATAAAGAAAAAGAAGATGTGGAGAGTCACGACCCTCTATAATATGACATTAAAATACTAAAATATATAATATTGAAAATATATAAAATTAAAGGCACATTTCATAATCGTTTGATAACGATTTAAATATGTAACATGCAGGGTGCGATGGAAAAACTGTCGTCTAAATTACGCAAACATGAAAGTAACACTGACATCTCATTTTAACAGATATATTAACCAAAATTACACAAAAATATCATTCAATGAAATCGACATTGGCTTCAACCACGACCGACAGACGTCTTCGGAATCTCATGAAACTCTTCTGAATGTTCTCCTTGTTTAAATTAGTGAATGTTGCCATAATTCTCACCCTCAATTCATCTTTAGTATTACAAGGGGTTTTGTTGGTCTCTTGCTAAACTGCACCCCACACATAATAATCAAGGGGGTTGCAGTCTGGGGAGTTAGGTGTCTAGATGTAAGAGGTGATGTGGTTTCAGAAATTTTCTGACAGACAGGACTGGATTCTCCTGCTTTTGTGTTATGGCGTAGAGTCCTATTGCTTGACATAGGGTCTTCTAGTAGCCACCTTCTTGATTCAGGGCAGCACTGCACTTAATGTAGGCCTCCGTGTTGAATCTGAGGCCCTCTGGGAAGATGAATGGAGGCATAACGTCGCCATCACTAGTGACCACTCCAAATATTTTCGTAATCACCATTAGACTCATCCAACTCTTCCTGAATCACCTGCATTGTTACCAGATTGACACCCACCACTCTGAAATGTTTGTATTGAAGCTTTCGGCGCGAATGACCAGAAGTACAGTATGACGTTTCAAAATTTCTAGCGGAGTGAATTGCGTCATGGTGCTCTTTTTCTTGCTGTCAGTGTCTAACTGACCCTACTATACTGTACAGCCAACAAAATAAATAAAAACAACGCGCATGCGCGAAATTAAAAATATATATTGGCGACAATTTATCAAACGCATTCTGTATATCTTTTTAAACAATATTTGTCATAGACATTATCACCATTCAATTTTATAACAATACGAGAAATTAGCTTTTAAATTTCTTTACTTGATAATAAAATGAAATAGGTTAGCTATGTTTTGCCTATCTCTCTGCGTAGTAGTAGTCTTACTACAGTTCTCCGTGTTCGGAATAGCAACCGGGTTTGCTAGGTATAGCTGTCCCCTATGTTCACCAGTTGTTCTCCAATTATACTTGTCTATCTAATTTGCATACGATACTATAAGGTTATTTATAATATTTTTATATTAAAATCCAGATAGTTATGTCGGGGAAAATCATCAATTGTCTCCAGAAACTAAAGCAAATTTCGTACAAACCAGTTCAGCTTAAACGTTCGTATAGAGCAATAACTACTGAAAGGACGTCCGAAACATAATGTCTACAATCGGACAAACATCTATAGCACAACTGGCCACTAAGAAAATCCGATATACGAATGGACAGTTCCAATAATTGATTTCTGTTAATCAATAGGAAAACGATTATTATTTATATACAAAACATAACGTAAGCTAAAAATATAACTTGAAGATAGCTGTGATCATCATTAAAAGATCGCTAAATGGTTATTTAATGTATAGGTGTGTACACATCCAGTTTGCCAATGAGTATAATGACAGAAGCTTGGAACCTTGGTCTAAAGTTAGTTTTTTTTTTTTTTTTGTTTATTTTTAATTATCATTTTCATTATTCGATGAAGATTGCACAACATTTTATTCATCGTCTTATGGAATTATGATAATATCTCTTTCCCTATTTCTATTTGTTGTTTCTTCTGTAAACTTCATCAGGTTCAAGTTCATCTGATTGTTAAACTAAACAGCACGAAAGTAGAGTAAAAAAAAAAAAAAAACAAAACAGCTTTCGACGAAATGTGAGCTTACATCTCGTATCGCCTCGAACAGACGATTCCTTCTGGGGGACAAAGGCTACCGACTAGAGACAGACACATCCCTAACTCTTCTTTATTTCATTTTATTCATTTTGCAACCTTCAAAATAAAGTACAAGTACAAAAGAAAACAATGTATTTCCCGCTATAACATTTTGTTTTCAATAAAGAAACTTCCAAAATTCACCTCGACAATCACTTTCCCACAGATTTAACATCGCAAGTCTCTCGTTGTTCTATTGCTATTACATTGGAAAATTTTCAGACGAACTACATTCCTTCGTTCCACCAGTTCTAATTTTTACGGCTAAGACTCGCCGACCACGCCCATTGTAGCGAACCTCCCTCATTCCCTTCGTATTCCATTGGAGAGATGTAAGTTCCACTCAAGACGTTTCTTCCCACGAACCGCTACTTTTTGGAACCGAATTATGGTAAAAAAATGAATTTATCAGATGTGATGAAGTAAGCTTTTCATATTTAAGAACATTTCTTTTTTGAAAGACGCTTTTGAGTTGTAAATATTAAACTGTCTTGATTACGTTTCTTATATTAATTTGTGAAATGCACTTTTCTTAAATATTTTGTTACCACTGTATATTGATGCATTTTCCATTTTTTAACACAGTGTTTTGATGTCTGTACTCCTCAGCTTCCTTCACGTATAGTGGAATTTTCAAATTCAGTCGAATCAAGCATGCGTTTTTCCTCCCAGACATATATTGCGATTCTTTTTTTCAGTTCTTGAAATTTATAACAAGAAGAGAAAAGCATATTAATCTCAGATCAATTTATCATATTCCAGAATGTTGATTTATTGATTCGTTTTCTACGGCTTATCAGCCCTTTGCAGGTTATTCAAAGGCCAGAAAATATTTTTAGATTTTAAGAATTTGGTGGGAAGAGATAATAATGATTTAGTGATACCAAATTAAGTCTTACTAATTAACCCATAGCTGGAGGGGAAGATGTAGATTCATGCCTAATCAGAATTTGATAAACAAGCAAGAAATTATAATGTGGATATGAAGTAGGGATCAATTCTATATTGCAATCAATAGATAAACTGAATTCTCACTTTGTGTTCACGGTAATCTCCGTATATTTATATTCAAGAGAATGTAAATCAATCAAAAAAGCAAACCTGTGTAATTAATCAATAGCTGATTGATTGATTGGTTTTCTGCGGCTTAACCCTTTGCAAGTTATTTAAAAGCCAGAAAATACTTTTAGATTATAAGAATTTTGTGGGAGAGAAATAATAATGATTTAGCGTTAAATGCCTTGCTAATTAACCTTCAGGGTTCCAATTCTTAAGAGAAAATTCCACTCAAAAAGCTTTTTTCCCAATAACTACTCTGTTATGGGTCCTTACCTATAACTACAGAATGAACTCTTCCTAACACTATGTATACTACGCCTCTCAAGAGAGAGGGACGAATAAAGCCGAGCTTCTCGGCTTGACCGTTGAACTCTCTGCCTCTGAGCAGAGAGGAACCCGGACGAGGCTCCGCCGAAGGACAGAGTCTCGTTCGGAGTGGTTGACCAACCCGATCCCGTTTATACGGGTTCCACGGGCATTTTTTGCCGAGCCTACGGGCTCGGGAAACCCACGTTAAACTCGGCCTTGTGCCACATGCAACCCTCGTGGGGGGGCTCGATATCGAATCGAGTCGAGCCGATAGTGGTTCACTCCAAACCAGACTGACAGTCATACTAACACCTTCCACATCTTGTATTATTATTTCGTGTAATATACCTTCGTTATATCTACTCTTGTGTTCGTGTTGTTCTTCCTTGGTCCGAACCAGGACCATAACATACTCCCACCTGAAAGGTTCCATGAACACAGAGATCTTATCCCCTTCATTTCCATAGTCAAACGTTATCTATCCTCATAGTCTTCACTTCCTACCACCTCCTACTTACATATGTGTAAGCTACCTCATTAAGTAACCTTCTACATTGAGTGGTGCTCGAGCTTTATTTCAGTGTTGTTTAGAATTAAAAAAAAAACGAGTAAAGCTGAAATCTTGTTATAAAAAAAGAAAAGCGTATTACTAAGATATTTTGACAAAAATCACCCTCTATAAACGGGAAAGGTAGAGTTGCTTTTAAAAATATGTTGTCCTGCGTTAAGTTTGACACATCTTCCGTTACGAGGATTGCTTTTCAACAGCATATTCCCCTGTCAAATTCCATTAAAACATCTTACATACGCTTGTTCACTGATAATGTATGTTAAGTGCAATTATATACATAGATTTTTTTGAAAGGATTTTATGCCTTATATCTTAAGAGAAATATGTCTTTTTGACGTGTTAAATAAAAAAAAAACGTAGAAAATATGACGCCTGATTGGAAGCAGTTAAAGTTGAATGGGAAGATTATTTCTTTAGTATTAAATGCGTGCAAAAAGGTTCCCTGAATAGTAATCTTTTTTCTTTTAGTATTTGACATGTTTATTTATTTTTTGAAAACTAGTAAAATGAATACACACTAAAATACCTTTAATTTATCATATTTTTTTTAATAATATAAAAGCCTCTGGAATTTTTCACACACATCTGATATCCGAATACGCAAATAGCGTAATAGTTATAGGCGAGGTAAAAAAAAATAAACAGGTGGACGCAGTTCAAATTCCGGCCGACGCTGTTACGTTTATTTCGCATTAATAAGCGTGTGAAAGCATTTATCCTTTAATTCCTCTCTGTGTCTATTCTCTGGATAAAACAGGACAGCTGGGAGTTTTATTCTTGGTAGAACATAAATTCAAGGCGAAAGGCAATTCTGAATAGAAAAGCCTTACCAGCACGTCCTAGATCAGTGGAACTGATTAACGCCCATTTAGTTACTTACCTACTATCGTGAATTGGCTGTCAGAGATAGAGCGTGTGTAAATATAAAAATTGATGCTAAAGACAACACCGCGTCGCAACTGTCTGGTTCTTGCTTGAACACAATCTTCATGGCTTGAATTTTGCGTTCCTGAATTAAACAAACTATCGCCACTCAGCTTTCACTGAGTTATTATTATTATTATTATTATTATTATTATTATTATTATTATTATTATCTTGCGCATTTATAAATCTACCATTCACCAGTGCATTGAATATTGGTGTCAAATCGCGTCTGGTGCTTCTACTATATATCTAGATTCTTGACAATATTCAAAGAAGGATCTGTAATGCAACCGACCCTGACATGGCATCTCGGCTTCAGTCACTTTCCCAACACCATGACTTCCTCTGTCTTTTCTACAAATATATTCATGGCAATTATTCTGGTGAGCTTTTCTCCGGGATGGCTCGAATGCATATAGGCGTTCTACTAGACTGGCAAATAGATTTCACAGTTTTACTGTTGAAATAGCTAGATGCAACCATAAGTTCTATTCTAATAATTTCTTTTCTCGTCTGTTGAAATCTCTTCAGGATTCTTGCTCTCCTTCTACCCACAATCTTCAAAAATTTAAATACAACGCCAATCGTCATCTGTCTTCCTGGGGTCCTGTTCTTTTGTTGTCCTTTCTCCCCACTAAACTCTACTCATTATCTTTCACTGGGAGTAACATTTTGCGTCCTAGTGGCATTATTTCCTTACTTGAGGTGAAATGATTAAAAAAAACTTTCTCAAAGAGATTGACGATATCCTCAGCCCTGTAAGTAAACTAAAAAAATTACTGAAGTTTTTTTTTTACAAATAAATAAAATATAATAAAAAAAAAATAATGAAGAAAAGCAAACGATTTCTTAGAATAAAACTTCCCCAGTTTTATTTACTTTATTTGATTTAGTGAATTTTAAAATAAATGAAAGTTTCTTATGAGTTTTATTTAATAACAAACCTGGTTAGTTACCTGTGGAGTCATTTTGTCTTCTTATCGTCATCAATAAATATCTACATTGTTTTCTTTATTGCATACGTTTATGATATTTATTATAGTATATTGATTTTCAGAGTTGGTTTTCCGGAGAAAACATTGCTGCCATTTATATATTTTTAAATAAAATTAAATATATATATATATATATATATATATATATATATATATATATATATATATATATATATATATATATATATATATATACGTTTAGTATGTGTCTGTGTATTTGTTTACTTGTATATGTTTACGTATGCTTATGTACGCATGTAAATTTCTATACCGTATTATTTCCGTCTGAAAATGATTACGCTGTCTCCTTTTCTAAATTGAGTTTGATGGAATCCTATATTCTTCAGTCCAGAAAAAAATAAAACAAGCAAGCGAAATGCTCTCTAACTGTTTATAAATTCGGAATTCTATTATTATCGTTATCAACTACATTGTATAATCCCCCGTCTAACCTCAAAACTGATTATCTTGTATATTAAATTGTTAATTGACACCTGAATTATGAGAGATCGAAGTGCTGGAAAATTCCATGAGAGGAGCATACATGAAACAAAAATAAGTACCTAAATTGTATTTTGAAATGAGGCTTGTACAAAAACCTCAATCTGCACCGATCAATTATACCCAAGGATTTCTCCTCTAGAGGATTATCACACTACTACAGCCGGTTTGTTCACCCACCTAAGAGAGGGAAACTCCAAGAGAAAACATACGAATCTCGGGACCTAACCACCGACATGTCACCAAGTTGATCTAATGCACGTAAACCCCTACTTTAGAGTAGGTTCAGTAATGGGAGCGCGTCACACCACTGGAGGCTTTATTATTTGTCACGATACAAGATCATGGAAAATTAAATTTTAATTTGCAAAGCCCAACACACATCATGTGTGCGTGTTTGCTTATGCGTATATATCTGTGCGTTGAAATAAGTGTATATATGTATGTATATGTATTTTTGTATTTTAGTATGTGTATATCTATTTGCCTTGAGATAAGTGTATACATGTATCTATTTGCGAATAAGTGTATATATGTATGATTTTGCGAATGTATATGTGTTCGGGAATCGGTATATGTATGTGTATTTATGTGTATGTGCCTATGTATGTTGGTATATTTATGTGTATACATGTTAGTATGATATGTAATCCGAACAAAAGTTTCGTATTCGTGTGTGAGGTTTGCGTCTTCAAGTCTGTATGAAAGGCAAAACTGTGAGTCTTTTTTCTTTTTTTTATTAAAGCCGCTAACGTCTATTTGAAAGGTTGATGTCTCCCAGTCGGAATGAAAGAACAATTTCAAATCCAAAAAATAAAAAGGCTTTAAAAATAATAACGGCTTTAATATACAAGAAATACACACAAGTTTGTACTTTTATTCTGGCTTAACACACGAAGACTTAACGCGTTGTCATTAAAATAAATGTGCATGTATTTGTATCGATCTAAAATACATCTGATTGGGAGGTTTTGAGGAGCGTGGAATCACCCCTTAACCACTTACTCGGCATGGACATGTCAATACGTTTTTATCGAAACGGTCTTTTTAAGACACGGACGAATAAACACGTCCAAAACATAACGTTCAAAAACCAGCTACAGGCGTGTTTATACGTCGATCTATATTCTTTTTATGTTCTTGCGAGATCGAAACAAGTCTAATTGTCAACTCATACGTCTGGCAGAGGTATTGTATTTCAAGGTGCCTCAGTTTCTTAGTTACTATCTTAAAAACAAATAAAAAAAGAGAAACATTTTCCTAAAATAATTGGCGGAGAAGGGGTAAATTGCTGTTGTTCCCAGGTCCACCCTGACCACGGGTGGTAGCACCTTTTAGGGCCCCAGTTATGGGCAAATAGGTAACCCTCAAACTAGTTCCAAAACACTATGAAAATATAAAAATAGATTTTTATAGTAGAATTGCCAGCAATATATTTTTGAATAATAATATTATCATCAATACATTTTTGGAAAAAAAATTACCAGCAATACATTTGACTCTCAAAAAAAAAACATTTTTACAAAAATATATTAATGAAACCTGATCTACAAAATGATTTCTTACAAAAATATATATTCTATTCATACATATTTATCCTAAAAAATCGTGTCGGCATGCATTGAGGTTGATATACCGTAAAACAAAATCAACTAATCAACTTACTGCTCCAAACCCTTATGTGGTTACATATTCTCTTAATATATGTTCTTGTATTTGTAACATACGCGGGACGAAGACAATGTCTGTTGATTAAAGTGATGAATACAGAAATCAACCATGATAAAACAAAGTCGAATTCCTGCAATAAAAAAGTCTCCTAAGCGAATCCTTCCTCTCGACCAGCTTTCACCAAATAGAATAGTCTCTTTTTCGCTAACAAATTACAAATATCAAAACCACCAAAAAAAAATATATTTCTTACTACGTTTAGCGTAGTTTGACACAAGTTCACCAAATTGGAGCACCCATTGAGAACTGAAGTCACTGTAGCAGCATATTTTCCGGCTAATTTTTTTTTAAGCGTTTCACCCCAATCAAGGCGAGAAGCCACTAGGACACAAGAGGTTACAGAAAATTTGGAGCAAGATCAGATAGGAGTGATAGAAGAAAGGATGAGGAGAAGGTTAGTGGATAGATCAAGGCAATTGGAGATGTCGATTGATATTACATTTGAATAGCTGGAGATTATAGCTCTCATGGGAACTGGAATAGGGAAGGGAGTTCCACAGGCTAGAGGTGCGAGACATGAAGCTATTGGAGTAGAAGAGACGGCTACATTTAGGAGTTTCGACAGTGAAAGGGTGAGAGCGGGATACCAGCCTCGTAGGGCGCTAGAACTCATGAAGTCTGGGAACCAGCGAATGCAGCTCATCGGAGCAATTGCCATGAAAGTATTTGTAAAACAGACAGAGAGAGGCGACGGCGGGTCTGTGGGAGAGCGGCTGTAGACGAGATGCCATAACAGGGCCAATTATATTGCATATCCGCCTCTGGAGCCTATCAAGAACCGCGGGGTAAACAGAAGGGGCTCCAGACCATATATAGCAGCAATACTCCAAACAATAACGTATTCTAGCAACCCCACATGGATAATTTTGTGAAGAATACAGAAGTAGCAGCGTTATTATATTTCTTTATTATTAAAAGAATTGTTAAATATTATTCATTTCTAATTAATGTTTATTTTCATCTTTTTTTTTTTGCAATAAAGCACAATTCGAAATTAAAAGTACTCATCAATGAATTAATTATACGGATTTACTTTGTTTTCAACAACGTTACCTGCATTTTGTAATATCATTTGCATTATTTACACTGTTCATGCAGTTGTCCTCATCTTTGTTGCCATATTCACGATGTTTCGGCCGTTTTACGCTCTAAAATTATGTTTATTGTGAGGTGAATGCAAGTGGAGACAAACAATTGTTTATGGAAGAAAAAGATAAAAACCGTTTGCTTTCAATAATGATGTTCGCAGCTAATAATGAAATTAAGAAATATTTATCGAAATTTCAAGAATGTTTTATTTCATTTGATTGATTCTTATTTACAGCTTATCAACCCATTGCAGATTATTTAAAACAGGAAGATATTTTTTGATTGTAAGAATAATTTAAGATAATAAGGGTTTAGTTGGATTAGGATAGCGGATCGGCTTGAGGAGCCGAGTTCGAATTCCAGTCAAGTTCATTGCATTCACTTATGTGCTAATACTCTTGGGAAAGGTATGAAGCCATCTTTTCCTGCCAGTTATAGGTAAATCGTGGGACAGTTAGCAACCTATCTAGGAGGGAAATAAGTCTGAATTCAAACCACCCGCTCTCTTGAGGGTTCTGCCTTTTCAACTTCTGACAGGAGGGAAAAGGTAACCACAATATGCCCGATGAAAAGAAACGGCATAGCATTGCACTATTCTGCTTTAAATATCACCATATACCAAAATTGTGGGATGAAGGATAATGGCGACCACAGCGGCAGAAAATGTGCTAACTGAATAAATGATGATAATAAGTGTTTTAGTGACAAATGTTCTACTAATTAACCCATAGCTGTGGAGAGAATAATTGAATTCATAGCTTTCTCAAGGATATTTGCGTATAAGTGAATATAATGAACCCAACTGGAATTGAAACACGGCTCTCCGATTAACAATTCGGAGTTATTATCCACTACACCACCTGCACACCAAAGTTTACAGCACCTGGTATCCCCAAGCAGTCATCCATCTAGGTACTGGCCATGTTCAACATTGCTTAACTTCGGGGATCGTTTCAACGTTTTAAGCTCATAAAATCTGAAAATTCAGAAAGTAGGTTTCAGACACGATTTCGGTTTCTTGAGTTACGAAGTTCTCCTTAGTCAGAATCTAAGAACACTAGCTGCTCTAAATAACGATTTTTACTTTTACATTGCCAAATAATGTTCGGGTGGTCTTTTATTTTAAGATTTTAAGCAGCATATCCTACCTAATTTATTTCACAGGTAAGAGTTACACTTCTTATACTGTATTCTTTCATGTCAACTAAACAGTAGGGTACGTTTATTAAAATTTTGAAAAATAAGTCGTCTCCGCCACACATACACAAATTTTATTTAGACCCACACTTTTATTCGAAGGGTAAGAATAGTAATCGCCCATTGAAATAATGAACAGATTCGACATTGCTTAACTTGGAGGATCAGACGATAACGGATGTCTGAAACATGACTTGACAGGAAAATCTTAGACATTTTTAAAATGGTTTAAAGCAATTAAATCTAATAATATTTAACTTTGTATAGTTCTACGAAATATATCGCTTCATGTTATATTCATATTTACGAACTTGCAGTAATAGAGCGTGATCCTATACTAAAGAACTAGTCTGCAAGAAGTTTCTGGTCATTACTCCACGGTAGACACTCGAGTCGAGTTGACACTTATTAAGCTCATCTTAGTTTCAGATGAGGTAACAGAATTCGTGCATCCATTGAGGATCGAACTCACCATCAAATTGATATCGGGGACTAGTTCATAGTCGCGTTAAATCAACTGACTTTCGTTTATGTGTATGCGTGGGTTTAAATACGTTTACTTTTCTGATTGTAGATGAATATGTTTTTCGATAAAATTCTCTCATGAACGTACCAAAATTTACCATCATTTATGCAGTCTGGCACAAGGCTACAAAAGTAGAATGAGATTCTTACGGTCAGTTTTCGTTTCAAGACATGCTTGCTAATCATTGTACAATGTTTAGAATTCTGAAAGTTGTTTACTAAGCTTAAACAAGTATGTCAGAGTAACGGGGCGCCCAATAACATTATTTGGAGGTGGGATGCAGTTTGATCCAATATAAAGCCTCAATAGTGAGACATCCATAGGGGCCAAACTCGCTACACCAGAGTAATTGACTGCAAAATGACTGGTAACCTAGCTAAGGCCAAATATATTTTCAAGTAACGAAATTTTGAATTAATTTTTCTTGCACTTTCATATTCTACAATTAAAACGTATTACACAGAAAATCATTAAATTTCTTTGTGTAAACTTATTCGAAGGACTTACTTTGAACTTTTCTTTAAACGGAGCAGACAAATATCACAGCCCTCCCTTTTGTTTTGAAAACTAAAAATGTTCAACTAAATATTTGTTCTTTTTATGGGAATCTTTAAACATATACAGAAGTTTGACACGACAAAACAGACGAACAAGATAGGCAGGATGATTTCAGGTGTTTTCATTGAGTCGTTTTCTTTACGGCTTATCAACCTATTGCAGGTTATTTTAAACCAGACGATAATTTTAGATTGTAAGAATTTTTTAGGAAGATAATGGTTTAGTAATACAAATCTTACTAATTAACCCATAGCTGGGGGTGAAGGGATAGAGTCATACTTTTCCCAAGGTTATTTGGCATAAGTGAATATAATGAACCCAACCGAAATTAGAACTTGGCTCTCCGACTAACAACTCCGCGTCATTATCCATTACACCACCAAGCTTACAGCACCTGGTATTCCCAAGCGGTCACCCATCTAGGTTTTGATCAGGATCGAAGTTGCTTAACTTCTGTGACCGTATATTTCAAGTGTGGATAGCCTGTTTACTTTGAAAATCAGTATTTAATATCTAATAAGCGTAACATGAGGTCAGTTAAAACAAAATGTGTCAGAAAGACTGTGTTGCGACAATTTTTCAAGTACTTTAGTTATGATTGTCTTAAAAATCAGCATTTGATATCCCAGTTTTTATGGAGTTTGAACATGATTACGAGTGTCAGAAGTCTGATTTATTTTCCTTTCTCAGTTTTTCCAAGTCTGAAATCAAATTCTTGTCATAATAAAAGTAAAAAATACTTTAAAATAAAAAAAAAAGATATTGTAATAATGATATTGAACATGTTCTTTCTTTTCTAGTCATAATTGCCTTAAGGCAATTATGATTACGAATGACATTAGGAAGTTATTGACGCTAATTTCTTTGATGTAAATGAATTCACGCACTTTAAAACACCCAACGTAAGAAAGAAAAGTTTACCTTTCATGCGCCTATAGTGATTTCCTTTGTGTTTTCTTCTTGGAGATTTTTTTCTTCCGCAAATAAGTGTAAATTTTCGTTATGGCTCTTGAAGAATGTCCGAAATTCTCCAAATATCGTCTAATATTGGATTATTTGCTTCTGGGTTACTTTTTTTTTTTTTTTATTTATTTTTTTTTTTTAATTTCAATCAATATCTCTCAGATACTTTTTTAAAATTATTTTTTGATTACCTTCTTTTTTTATATTTACAGATTAAAATCTATTGCATCGTATACTTTAAATGAGAAAAAATATTGCAACCATAAAAAGAATGAATAAATTCTCAGGATTTCTTTGATGAGAAATAATCAGGCATTTTTTAAGGATCCTTTAAATATTTTCTTTCCAAAACGTCCTGATTCCAATGAAAATTGTTCACTAAAAAAAAGAAATCTGTGTTTTAAATTCGATTAGGTGATGGACGCCGTTTCTGTCACAAAAAGAAAAATCCTTTTTCTTGGATAACCCAATACAAAGTTTTCTGTTCAAATTCCTGGATAAACCGGAGTAGTTTACCCCTGCGATTGCTAAAACTAATAGTTCTAGAAGAGGCAACACGCCTGCTTCGTGTTACCTGCTCACCAAATTGTCTGCTGCTGCAGCGGTAGCAGCTACTGCAGCTGCTATTACTATGCTTCACTCCCGTTTATCAATACTTTCTGTTTGAAGGAAAGGTAGTCAGAATGGCGGAGAATTACATGTTTGTTTTCTGTTATTCAGTAGGTATTTCTTTTGAAATCTGAAATGCATTAGGAGAATTAATTCGCTTTCATTGCAATTATTACTTTCAAATAAATGTATTCATTTTTTTCCTAATTAAATTAGAGACATATTTCTTATAAATTTCTATTTTTGTAAATAAATATCTCAGTCGATCTATCTTTTTTCTTCTTTTCTCTATCTCCCTCGGCCCCCACTAAATTCGATCTCTGTTATTTTGTCTTTCTTGCCCCGCCCTTTTCTCGAAATCGTTCTCTACCATTCTCTTTTTCTTTCTCTTATTCTTTCTTTCCTTATTCTTAGTCTTTCTTTACACCTCCCCTCATTCTATCTTTTGCATACTTTTATCCCTACTCATTTAGCCATACTTCTTTTCTATCTCTTTTTCCTGAATAATATCATTGTCTTTCTGTCTCGTTTCCTGTCGCCTGCTTTCCTGAATTTTATCGCTGTTATTTTCTCTCCTTTTCTCCTTCTATATCCTCAATTTTCTTTCTCACATTCTCTCATTTTTTTTTACTTCTAAACCCACTATATTTCTTTCTCACTCTCCCTGAATTCGATCTTCACATTTCAGTCTCTTTTTTAAAAAATCTATGTTCCCCTTTATTTCTCTCTACCTTTTTCTCTCACTTCTTCTCTCTCCATTTTCTCTCCTACCCCTCTCTCTCCCTTTATATATATATATAATATTGTTTAAAAGTCGTTATATTTATATATTTAGTTTACATATAGATAGATATCTATTGTACATGCTTCCCTCCTATACATATATATATATATATATATATATATATATATATATAGATAGATAGATAGATAGATAGATAATACAATTTGTATACTTTGACATGTTTCACTGTTGACACCGGTTTATTCACGAAACATGTCATAGAATCTTTACAAACTGTTGTATATATTTGCCATATTCTGTCGGATTATCATCCTACTTTATATATATATATATATATATATATATATATATATATATATATATATATATATATATATATAATATATAAATATATAAAGACCTTATTTTAGCCAACACGTTTCTTTCTCTAAGGGACTTTATTAAGGTGAATCAAAGAATGAAACGCGTCGGGTAAGATAAGTTTCCTTTGTCTATATTCATATTTTCCCTTTACAGATGTATTATATCTGACAATTTTATACACAGAGATACAAGAAAACAAACACACACACAAACATATATATATATATATATATATATATATATATATATATATATATATGTACACACACATATATATATATATGTAGACACATATATATATATATATATATATATGTGTGTGTGTGTGTGTGTGTGTGTGTGTACACATATATATATTTCTTTTTCCTCAGTCATTCTCTCTCTCGGTGTTTGTGTTTCCGTTTAGCTCTTTTTCCCTAAATTCTCCCTCTCTCTCCCCCTCTCTCTCTCTCTCTCTCACACACACACATACACACACTTCCATTTTCTCTTTTTTACTTTTATATTTCTATCACTATCATTGAATTTTTCCTCTCTCCTTGATGTTATCAGTATCGCTCTCTCTCTCTCTCTCTCTCTCTCTCTCTCAGTCTCTCTCCCACTGTCATACAAATCTCTTTTTTTATCTACATATCTCTACCCATATAGACTATCGATTTTTATATCAGAGTTATTTTTCCACATTGAACAGTATCGAAATGTTTAAACTGTTCCTTGGCAGAAAAGATGCACTTTTGCTTTTTTACAAACGGGGAAAACAGCCAAGTGTTTCAAAAAACACCAATAAATGTTTTTTTTGTAAGGTATTCCTATAAAGTTATTTTTTATTATCTTGTAATAACTTCTTACTACAATAAGAAAATAGATAAATGCTTTTTGCTGCTCTTCACCTTAAGTAAACGTGACGAGACCATTTTTTTTAAGTTAGTATATATGTATACTAGCTTAATCAGGCGGCATTTAAGCAAACATGCTGAAGGCGCTTGATTGAGTTTTCTTCGCAACAGGTAGGAAGGAGAAAATGCGATAGACAACAATAAACTACAGAAGAACTCAAAATTGACCGTTGCATTTAAACATTGCATTAATATTTAAGCTTACCTTTATGAATTTCAACGATAATTCTTCTACCGCCACTTAATGTAAAGACAATTTGATGTACGTAGGTCTTTATTTTCCGTACAAACAATTATTTTTATTTCCTGGGGAATTTTCGTTGGATTTCGCAATTAATTTCAATTATTCCCAAATTGATTCCCAAGTTATAAAAACTGTTATCATACAAAAAAATGTCGCAAAAAAAATATCGTAGAGAATCGCCAAAACAATCGCAGTAATAAAAACTTGGGAATCCAAGATTTCATGATTGAAGGTCCGGATCCGAGCTGGAATGTTTTTAATTTTCCTCACGGAGTTCGTCTGATTCCAAAATGGTATATGTTAGGCTACGGCCTCTAGAAAGTAGAGTTGAAAAACTTTGACACAGTGACACAGTGACACAGTGGCACATTGATATTTATTATATAGATATGCATGTTATATATCTATGCGTTAACGTATATCCCGGTGATTTTCAACAAGTGTACTATTGATCATTCGTGAATCGAGGCTCACTAGTGTGCCGCGAAGAGTCAGTCGCTGTGTCCTGGGTTTCTAGATGAATCATTAAATATGAATAAAGAATTCGCTTTGATTCATAGCTGCAGTTGTTACGCATCTCCCTATCGGCACCAGTGGACGATGGTTCGAGCCCAGGTAAGAGCCTGGATTTCTTGTGCTGATTTTCATGTCAGATAAGCTTTCCCTACCAGTACGATTAACAAACAATTCCCTCTAACTTGATTTTCTCCCCCAGCTGTGGATTAATTAGAATTTGCTTTACCAAAACCATTATTATCTCCAAATTAATAATAATAATAATAAATTGCGTGTAGAAATATTTAGATTTCGGCATTAAATAAACCATAGAGGTGTTGATATGCCGGTAAACAAAAACAACCAACAAACCAACCAACCTAGCCTGCATTTTCCATACGCCCACCTCTGTTTGACACCATTTTTAAAATGTGTGTTCCACTATCAACATGAATGTACATTTGAAAAATGAATGAACATTTCTATAGAAATAACACAATCATTAGAATTGATTAATTAATTGTTACATTTTTTATCACAATCTAATTATTGTTTTTCAGATGATCAACTTTCTTGTCATCGATTCACGGATGCACCTTGACAATTTTAACGTTAAACTCTAATACCCTAGCTTACGACCATATCACGTTGAAACATGGGTGACCGCTGGGTAATACTAGCAGCTAGGTGACAGGCCTAGCAAGCCGACGACGGACACAATCTCGCTACTTATACTAACAGAAGATGGCGTGGGGATTCTGGACTGACAGTATAACTCAAGACTTCAAATGTTAAAATAAAACAGTATTTAATTGCAACCGCAAATAAATACTTAACAAAAACTAAGAAGTAAAATTCAACCAAAAAACTTTTAGTGAATACCTTGTTAGTAGAGCAGCTCGGCGTAACGTCCGGTAAATCCTAAATCAAAACCCAAATCATTGACGCACAATAATTCACACTAATTCGACTGAATAGTTCCACTCAATAGTCACTCAATAATCACTCCAGTCAGTAGCCTGACGCCGCTAATTATACACCATAATAATAAGTCCAGAGGTTCACGCTCGAACCTTGGTGTCCGTAGTTACTCATTTTCTTCCTATATGACAATATTCATATTCTATATGAAGTCTTCTATAATTTATACATGTTGGGTAAATTATAGAAGACTTCCATGTGTCAACCATTTCATGATTTTTAGCCAGTTTGCCGAAATTTCAAATGTTTAGCCAGGTTATTGAAACTGTAATATCTTATGAAAAATTATTACATAATATGACCAGTTTACAAAGAAATAGTTCGAAAAGAAATTTAAAAAAAAGAAAACAGTGTCATTTAATGACGAAAACGTTTTGAAGTATAAAATTTATGCTCCATGTTTTGAAACTGGTTTTAAATGTCCTCTATTCATTGATTTTCTGAGCTCTTGTATTTGGAAAAGGTTACTGAGTAGGGAATATGATAAACCATGGGGGGGGGCCTACAGCTATGAATTTGTGTAAAGTTACACTAATTATATGTATATGAGGCGAAAAGTATTTAAATTTGATTTTTTAATGTTTCGTTATATAGTCTCGCCGATTTTATTTAGTTTCTCTTGTTTTTTGTTTGTGTTTTTATCGCTTTTGTTTTTACATATCGCACATTGTGATAATAAGATCTGCTAGGAGATGTTAAATGTTGTAAAACCTGAACGTAAATCTACTAGATATTTTGTTCTTAGTAAATTGTTTTTTCTTTTAATTAAAGTACATTTTTTATATCAAAATTAGAGTCAGACTTACTACATTGAGCAACTAATGCACTGTGTGTGTTGTTTTGTAAAATGTCTCCTTTGTATTCATGTAGTATTTTATTTAAATTCCTTGCGGTCTCTCCTTTGTATTCCTTGTGGCAATTATTACAGGTGACAATAAAAAAGGAAAAAACTAAATGAAATCGGCTAGACTATATACCCGAAACACATACTTAAAAAAATTGTTTAAATTTAAAATTTCAGCGTCCCCTCTCCTTCAGGCGTATGTGTTATCACATCAACGTAAACATCACTTTATGCGATGAAAACACGAAAGAAACTTCCACTTTTTCATAGATTTAAAGGTTACACAGATGATCGAGCAAGTGATATAATCCGTCTGCGCTTCGATAAACCTGATCGTCGGACGCTTAACATGAAGTTGGTTTCATTATCCAAGCAGTATTTGTCTCTCTCCTCAAAATACTGATTGTTGTATATAACAAAATCTATGATAACCGGTATTTAATTGGAATTACATTGCAATTACGTAATCAATTTGTTTATACTGTATATATATTTCTTATTACTTTAACCGTTATATTACACATGTTTGAGTAGACGCCCTTTTCCTTTGTAACAATGTGAATTATATCTACCGGCCTGTGCATGTGAGAATCTTAACAATGTAGTCAATGCCGAATGCACAGATGGGTAGATGTAATTCGCACTTTAATAAAGGCGAAAAAAAAACCAAAGGGACTGCTCAAACAGCTGTATCAGCTAAAATATAATGGTTAAATTAAACAGTAATGTCAGATAAAAAATAAAATCCATTAATTTCTTTGAAATTACTATATATATATATATGAGTACACTAAAATATAACGTTTTAAGTAATAATAATGTCTATATATATATATGTGTGTGTGCGTGTGTTTGTGTGTGTGTCAAATGGCCGGAAAATTACCGTACAAAAAATGTTCAATGCAGCAGCTTGGAAAAACAGACATTCAGAGCAAGCTATTAGCAAGATGTATATATATATATATATATATATATATATATATATATATATATATATATATATTGATTTTCCAAGCGTAGCTTAGATGTGGCACAAGGCCGAATGTTTGGGGACCCCTGTGAGGATCGAACTCACTTCTTGTTCGTAATTGTTCTAGCGAGACAAGCTTGCTAGCCATTACACCCCCACTCTCTCTCTCTATATATATATATGTGTGTGTGTGTGTGGTCAGATCAAGGGCAATTCGTAGCTGTGTCGGTTGGCTACGTTCTACAAATGGTAGTACCATAAAGTTCGGAATGAAATATTGAACCGTTGGGTGTAACACTTAAATGAGTGGCTCAACTGTAACATGAGTTTGTTGATCGTTTGTCAACACTACTCCTAATGCTGATCTTGACGCACAGCCGTTGTTTGTGCAAGTGGGTAGTGCCTCAAAGCATTTTAAGAACAACAATGTCGTCAGCTCCAATTGTCTTCCAGAAGTATTTAAACATGGGGATAGAAAAGTCAATAATCGCCTTCATCGTTTTATCCCTGATGTGTGTAGCGCACAGTGTGTACCCCAGCAATGGAAAGAAGCGAACATTGTCATGGTCTACAAACGAAACAGGGGAACATCTGATTGAGGAAACTACCATGGGACCTCGCTGCTTGCAGTGGCAGGAAAAGTTTTTGACAGTCTCCTTGCGAAAGTCAGCCGTATGCTCCAACTAGAGACACAATGTGGCTTTCGTAACCTTCGCAACGCCACAGACATTATTTTTGTGTCGCGTTTATTTAAGCAAAAAAGTAGAGTACAGCACATAGATATCTACATCGCCTTCATCGACTTGGCTAAAGTTTTCAATATCTTTAATCGGGATATACTCTGGCGCATTCTTGTTAAATGTGGTTGCCCACCCACGTTCAGAGCTATTATAAGATTTTTCACACCCAACATGTATGCACGTGTTGTATCGACAGGCCTCGTCTATGACGCTTTTAAAGTCAATGTGGGAGGGAAGCAAGATTGTGTCTTAGCGACAAACTTATTCAACATCTATATTGCTGCTTAGCCAGCAAATTTTACAACTGGAAGATGGCGACTGTCTCCGCTATAGCCTGGCTAGTAGTGTCTTTAATATTCGTCCGTTTCACGTTCCTACAAGGGCTAGCACAAAAAATGCTTTGATTTTCAGTATGCTGAAGATGCTTCCTATCCAAGTCTGCATCATAATGCCCTGCAATGCAACACTGATGTTATGTATAGAACCAATAGCATCGCTAGTCTTATGTTCGAAAAACTGAAGTTCCCGTCGGGACTGGTACACCATAACACTGATGCTTCATTTTCAGCTAGTAGTGAGGACATCAAATGCGTTGTTAACTTACCGTAAATTGGAACAGTACTCTCCTCCACTTAGAGTAATGGATGGCGAATTACAAAATCGCATCCATCAAGCGTCAAAAGCTGTTGGGCAACTTTGTAGTCGAGTCTTTCTAAACTAGAACTTGTCAACTACCACAAATGCCTCATTGTACAATGCTATATGCTTATCCATACTTCTGTATGGCTCTGAATCTTGGACTCCATATAGAGCTCACATACAAACTCTTGAAACCTTGCACAATCGCAGTCTTCAACGTATCATCGGATTATCATGGCGTCATTGAACACCGCATGTCAATATTCTCTAGCAGAAGCATTGAAGCTCTTATCATCTAGCGGCAATTCAGGTAGATTGGTCATGTTATCAGGATGCCTGATGACTGTCTCCCAAAGGAAGCGTAAGGTAAACGCTATGCTGGATGACCAAAATAAAGCTTTTCAAAGACTACATGAAAGTAATGTTAAAACAGTGCGGTATCAATCCAGCGCAACTGGAAGTTAGAGCTGCCAATCGCAACCACTGGCGGACACTACGCCGTCAGGCCATCGAAAGAGTTGAAACTAGCCGAACTCAAGACCAGGAATGTTGCCGGCAAAAACATCATGATCGCTTAATGCCTGGGTCAATGCGACCAGGTGTCGGCATTCAGTGTCCAAAATGTGGACGGCAATATGTCTCAGTTGGGACTTCGTAGCCATAAATGTCATCATAATATCATCAAGCATTGGGTTTTTTAATTCTCATTTGAACGAGCAAACGACACCTTCGTCGTTGACGGACTTTATAAAGCATAGAAATCACATCATTATTACAAAGTAGTCAAAATCGTGCTTCACCGTCTCATCTGGCTCACCTAACTCTAGACTAAGTAAACAGTTTTATATATATATATATATATATATATATATATATATATATATATATATATATATATATTCGAATGTAATGAGAACGAAAATAATATATATAAATTCTAACGTTCACAGCATTAATTCAAAAGAGGGCTCGATACCGATAGTAGAGCGATAATTATTTATTATAATTTTATCATATGGACAAAAGCAATTTACTCACTACAAAGATGCAACTTCGTTTCGGTGCATTTCAACTGCAACTCGACGAGTGAGAACCGAAAATGTTTATATATATATATATATATATATATATATATATATATATATACCTTGTGCAAATTATTTGAAACAAAACGAATAATTCTGTTATTATTTACTTTTTAAGTATTTTTACAATGAAACATGACCCAGTGCACATGTTAGTACTTTTGTATGTCCATTCCACAAAGTTGTTCCTTGCAGATTGACCACAGATTCTCTCGATTGGAATTAAATCAGAAGAGTTTACGAACCAGTCTAGAGTACTTTAAATTGCTCACTGGTAAGGCTTGCCAGTGTGTTTGTGCAGCGTTACAAATTTACGCCCTCTTCCTTAGGGTAACGTGCATCGCAGACAATGGCCGTAAGACAACTCATCGACAGGCGAGACAATATTGTCTGCGCGTGATGAAAATCTGATGCAATCACAGATGACGCAATATTTTTCAAGGGGAAACAAATTTCATCATAAACCTCGAAAATAAATTCATATTACTACACACCACTGAAAATTACCTATTCTGATGAAATCGATTAAACCCTGTCACACGAGTAGATCTAAAACTGACGTATGGTAACGATAACGTAACGATAAAGCGGTCGTTTCAATTATTTTGTACAAGGGTATATATATATATATATATATATATATATATATATATATATATATATATATATATATAATATACTATATACTATATTTATGGGTAACAGTACCCAATATTAGAGATAGAGCGTATTGAATAACAAGTTGACATTTAGGTCTACTCCAAAAGGCGACAGCCTTGTTTCATGCTTCGATGCAATCCTCAGGCCTGAAGATTGCGTTCAAGCATGAAATATATATATATACCGGGTGTAATTGCGAAATTGTACAAATAGTGTAACAGCATAAGTATCCATCCCACAAAATGTTTAATATATGAATACTACTAAACTAATTCAATTTCTTTTTCCGGGTTTTCATGTGAGGCGCTTAGCCATCTTGACAGAATTTTCCGTAAGGATCACTCAAAAACCTTTGAGTAGTTGGGCTAAAATGAGAGCAGGTTAAAACTGTTTTGTGTCAGACTCACTGTCTTCCAAATGAGCAATGGCGAGAGGAAAAATATCATTCAGACTTCCATCTTCAGAGTCCATTCAATAATCACCAATGGTGAATAAGTTTAAAAATGATGGAAGAGTAGAGAGGAAAACTGGATCAGGAGGTCACAACGGGAGGGGGGGGGAATCATTTCAACTTAGAGCTAAACAGAAAAGATCCACCTCAATTCATAAGATGTTTTGCACGTGAGAGAGGAGTTTCAGCTATGACAGTCTAAAGAGCAGTGAAAAATAACTTGAGAATGAAATCGTTCTTGAAACCTATGAGACAACTTGTTACTCCAGGACAGAAAGTTAGAAGGGTAGAGAGGACGAAGATCATCTTGAATAAGTTGTAAAATGATCCTGTCATAATATATATATTTGAACTTTATTTCAATCCCTCATGGGATTCCTATCCTTAGCTATGATTAATTAATGTCATCTTCGCTTATAATCGATTTCATCACAATTCTTCAGTTAAGCTTGGGGAGTAATTATACATTCTTATTGCTCAAAGTAGAGTCTAATAGTGTTATGCAATTCTTGGAAAATTCCAGTAAGATATCTTTAATCATTTCTAAGATACAATGATTAATATCTTAATTTTGCAATTGGATAATTTTGCTTTTACACGATTTTGACAATTTTGTTGTTATTCCCGCCACACATACACACACATGCACACACACACATCATATATATATATATATA
>CAHIKZ030005170.1:2545000-2735000 GCA_903632075.3 Acanthosepion pharaonis | reverse complement strand
CAATACTTTACCCATTCTTATTCCATAATTCTGTAATATTAACTGTAAATGGGAAGCCTTATATGTCATTAAATATTCTGAAACCTTCCAGAAATCATTATCCTTTTAATGTGCTATATTTAACGTTTACTCTATACTATCAGACTTTCTGGAAAACTTGCAAGCATTTACAATTATGATTCTTCTTGTTTTTATCTTAAAGAGAATTTTCAACGGCCATCATGGCGAATGGAAGAATAAGTAAATGTAAGTTCCCTTGAGTCTCTACACGATTTTTTGATATCTTCAACAGTGAGTTGGTCTTTAAACGTCAACACCCGTCTTCATATCTTGAAATTATCGAACCGAAACGTTTTCAAAATGTTTCTACAACTGTAATAATAACCGTCGTTCCTATAATCCCAGATTTTTAAAGCTTTCTCGCAAAGACATTTTATACATTTAAATTTTTGCACTATGACCTTTTAAAAGGAAGTAGATGGACTATGAACTTCCGAAAAAAAGGAGGTGATTTTCCTTTTGTCATTTTATTTTTTTTATTGTCAAACCCAAGTTGTTTGAAGAACAATAAATCAATAACACTTCATAACCAATCATGTCTGTTTTGATATAGTTTACAGTATTCAATATTATGTAGACTGACTTCGCAGTTATCTTGTGTTGTATTGAAGTTGTTTATACTTTAGTCTCTTTCTTTTGTTTCTGGTAATTCTTCTTCTACAGGCAGTAGGTGATCATGGTTCTCCACACTTTCCTGTCCAGTGCAGTTCTAAATAAATTCTGTCTTTTCAATATTTCTAAACTCTGTTCCGCCATCCATTTTCTGAAGCTCGTCAAATATGTTATGTGTTTGTTTTCATCTGTCCCTCTTGTCCTTCATTTGTCCTGTGAGTATCAGATTTCCCAAGCCCTCCTTCCTCATTATAGACCCCAGAAACCTCAACTGTTTCTTCCTGATGTTAAGTATGTTTTCTTTTTGTTTCCATTTTCTCAAAAACCTCGCCATTGCTCACATGTTCAGTCTATGATATCCTCAGCACTCTTGTGTAGAACCACATTTCTGTTGCTTCAAGTCTCTTCTTCATCTTTGAGGTGATTGAATAGCATTCACTGGCATATCGTAGGACAAATATCACGTAACAGTCTGGTAGTTTTTTTGTTTTCTAACGAAGTTTTTTTTTCCGCTTCTCAATCCTCCTGTGTATGACGATAAACTACATCCGCGTCCTGGGTATGACGATAAACTACATCCGCGTCCTGGGTAAGACGATAAACTACATCCGCATCCAGGATAAAACGGTAAACTACGTTCAACAGCAAGGAGGTTTTCAGGATCGTGGAACCACCTCTTAATTGCTAGTGTTCCCAGGTCCACCCTGACCCGGAGTGGTAGCACCTGCTAGGGTCCCAGCTATGGGCAAATAGTTAACCCCCAAACTGGGGTCAAAACACTATGGAAATGTAAAAAAAGGTTTTATTACCTGAAATACTTTGTAAAAAAAAAGTTATTACCAGCAATAAGTTTTTGAAGAAAAAATTATTACTAGCAATACATTTTTGAAAAAAGATATCAGCTATACTTTTTTGAAAAAAAATTACAAGCGTTACATTTTTGAAGAAAAAATATTGCGAGAAATAGATTTTTGAAGGAAAAAAAATACATTTGAAAAAAAATATTACCAGCAATAAAAATCATGTTGGCATTAAATAACCTATTGAGGTGTTGATATGCCGTAAAACAAAAGAAACCAAATCTGCTTCTCAAGACACCGCTTCACTTTTGGTATGTGTCTTTGGCTATCCAAATGCGTCTTCTTATTTCAATGTCGCACTTCCAGTCCTCTATTAGAACACTTCCAAATATTTAAAATTTTGTTCTTGGTTGATTTTGGTACAGACTATTTGTAATTTACATTTTAGGGTCATCCTTTTGCTAATAACCATGCATTTTGTCTCCTTGCAATTGATGCTTAGTGGTTTTTTTTTTTTTTGTTTTTTGGGGCTTTTTTTTTTGTTTTTTTTTCTCGCTTTCCTTCACTACTTTCTGAAGGAGCTTCTGGGGTTTCCTTTCCGTGTCTGCTATCAGGACTGTGTAATCTGGATATCTTATGTTGTTAAGATTGTAGTGACGAATACTGAATCCTGATAGAACATCTAATTTTCTCAGAATTGCATCACTCAGAGGTTGAATATATCCGGTGAGAAGACACATTCTTGTCTCATACTCCCGTTCTATTTTTGTATATAACTGAACTCATTTTCTATCCGCAGTTTTCTGCCAGTATATATTCTTGATTATTCTAATGCCTTTTCCAAATATGTCAAGGTTGCTAAATAGTTCCACTTGATCTTTTTGGCGCACTTCATCAAATGTTCTTGCGTAGGGTATTGAGCGGGGGGGGGGATACGGGTAATTACCAAATGATTATTAAAAAGATTTCCTTCCTCGTTTTAAGTGTTTTCCGTGTCGTTACCTCCAGTTATTTAGTTCACAATTTATTCGCCCTCAAATTCTTTGTGAAACATATTGTTGTCTTCTCTCACTGAGTATTATTTTATTCGGCTTGTTATTTTTTCAATTCTAAATTTTACAGATTATCTCCTCTCTCTCTCCCTCTCTCTCTCTCTCTCTCTCTCTATATATATATATATATATATATATATATATATATATATGTGTGTGTGTGTGTGTGTGTATAGTGATGAATGTGGAGTCCTTAGAAATCCATAGGTAATAATTTATTACAATTAAATTTCGGCATTAAATGACCCGTGAAAGAGTTATCGTTAAACAAATAAATCATATCACTTATTCACCCAAGCTCGTCAGGTAGATGACTCGCTGCTCTTCTCTGTCACTTTTGCCTTCAAAATGTCCTGTGAGTATCAAATTCTATAAGCTTTCTTTTCTCATTATGTGTCCAAGCAATTTCACATGTCTATTTTTGATTCTGAGAACAATTGTATCCATTTTTCTTAAAACTTCCTGATTGCTTACATGCTCCGTCTGTGGTATTCTTGGCATCCTTCTGTAGAACCGCATTTCTGTTGCCTCTAGTCTCTGAGGAAGTTGTCCAGCGTTTACTGGCATAAAAGAGTTCTTTAATAGTACGTTTGAATCATTTTTTCTTAAAATCGATATTTTTTTTATTTATAATGTTGTCTATATTGGTAGTGATTAAAAATTAAAATAAAATATATTTTTAATCTTTTTAATCTTTAATCTTACTTTTTCTATTGATCTGCTTTCTAACATATATATATATATATATATATATATATATATATATATATAGAGAGAGAGAGAGAGAGAGAGAGAGAGAGAGGAGATAGAAGGGGAAAGAGAGAGAGAGTGCGAAAGATAGAATTTGTATACTTAGGCAGCGTATCTTCATTCAGACAGGTTTCATTGAATAATATAGGCAATATTGTGTCTACTTATTTTATGCAGATCCTTTCCAGTTGTCTAATCATTTTCTTGATGTTAACATGAAAATCATCAAGGAAGGCGCTGTAGTATTTTTTTAACCCAAGTACTTTCGACCTTTTCTAGGATCATCTTAAAGAGTAAATTACAACGACAAACTTATTGTAACAGCGATAAAATCTGTATTCCATTGTGATAGTGATTTTAAAAACATGTATAAACGCGCTCTTATAGATTTTAGGATTTTAAAATGTACCCGTTGTAGTTGTGGCATATACATATATACAAGCTGTGATGGATAAGATGCCGTCTAAATTACGCAAAAAATGAAAATAAAATCTTATTTTATTAGATATATTTACCAAAATTACACCAAAATATCTTGAATTACCAAAGAGTACATTTATATATGCTCTCTCTCGCACTTTCTCTCTCTCTCTGTCGCTCTGTCCCTCTCTCTCTCTCTCTCTCTCTCTCTCTCTCTCTCTCTCTCTCTCTCTCTCTCTCTTAATAAAATCGCCATTAGCTTCAACCACGGCCTCCAGATGACTTCGGAATTTTTTGCATCTCTTTTGGACGGTCTCCTTGTTTAAGTTGGTGAATCCTGCCATAATCCTTACCTTCAGTTCATCTTTGGGGTTACAAAGAGTTTTGTTGGTCTTTCACTCAATTACGCCCCACACATAATAATCAACGATGTTGCAGTCTGGGGAGTTAGGTGGCCAGATGTAAGAAGAGATAGGGTCGCAGAAATTGTCTGACAGCCATAACTAGGATCTCCTCATTATGTAATATGGGGCAAAGTCCTATTGTCAGATATAGGGTCTTCCAGTAGCTACCCTCTTAGCCAGGGTAGCACTAACTCCTCAAGGCAATTGATGTAGATTTTTGCGTTGAATCTGAAGCCCTGTGGGAAGATGAATGGAGGCATAACGTCGCCATCACTAGTCATCACACCAAACACCTTCGTAAACATCCTTTCAACTCTTAATTCATCTCCTTCCGAATCCTCTGCACTGTTCTCAGATTGAAACCCAAACACACTGAAATGTTCCTACTGGGACTTCCGGTGGTAATGTCAAGCAGTATAGCATGCAGTTTCCAAGTTTCTGGCGGAGTCAATTGCATCATGATGCTCTTTTTCTCACAGACAGTACCAAACTCACCCTACTATACTGTGCAGGCGATAAAATGAAAGACAAACAATGCGCATGCGCGAAATGGAAAATATAAAATGGCGACAATTTACCAATCGCACACTGTATATATATATATATATGTTTCTGTATGTTTGTGTTTATGTATTGGCCGGCATTTTGTTTTTATTTGTTTATACACGTTTGTTTAAAGTTCAAGAAGTTTGTTCTATATTTCGGACTATTTTAGCTAAAAAAATTTTATAAGACTCCGTTTCTCTCGCGAGATAAAGGTAGCGCCCCTTTTGGTCAAAATTCAGTCTATTGGTATGGAGACTGATGTGACTTCTCCAGGGTGCAGTCTAAAAATAAACCTATGAATTCCTACTGCTATCTTTAAAATTGTTAAATCGTGCCAGGAATAATTGTTCATTCTGATATTTGCTGAATTTTCTTTCTCCAAAGAATTCAATTACTTTGAAGACTTCAAAAGACATTGAAAGCATTGTTTGGCTAAAAAGATAAAAAAAAAAAGATGTTTAAAATATGGCAGTATAAATTAAAACAAAAATATAAGCTGATGTCTAATTTTTTTTTCAACTTTTACTTAATGCTACATAACCGATCTATTTTTCTTCGAAATTGATATTGTATTTTCAAGGACGAGATAAAATCGGATGCCAGTGGGATTAAGTTCAATTTCATTTGTCACTGACGGACGTGATCTGTGTTATTAGCAATTACAGAAGGCGAAAGTAAAGGAAAAATCCCATTACCCAAGGAAAATCTACAAGTTTTGATTGGAAAAGCAACAGATCAGAATTAACATTTCTGAATGTAGAAGAAGATTATTCATGCGTTCATAAACCCAAAAGCAGCCATTTCCAACACCTGTAACAAATCGCGGAAGTAAAGGTCATCTTTTGTTCTTTGTCACTAAACGGTTGAATGGTTTTTTTGAGAGGAGCCCATAAGGGAGAACAAATTCCCTCGGGTTACTTTCAAACCTGTTTAGGATATTTATATTTGACTGAACATGATGCATTGTTATTTTGCTAAAAGAGCTCGTGCTTTGATTAGGATCTGCTACAACAGATGTCATCCAAAGATGATTATCCAAAGTATTTGACCTTCCGAAGATTATTTATCATGTGCCAAGTCCTTTCACGACGTGGGCGACTATGGCTGTCCTTATGTTGTTCTCTGTAACATTTATTCTTTTTAAACTTTAACACCAAACCTATTTGTTCTTGTTGTAGCCATTTATTCAATTTTCTCGCTGCTGCACCTTGCTTTCAATATGTGTTAAATCGCCAGGTCCGTTTTCTTCACATTTCACGGATATTTCTTTGACTGATTGTAATTTTCCTTATTGCCCATCTTTTTCATAAAACTTTCTCGTTGCTCACATGCTCTGTCCATAGTATTCTCAGTATGTAGAACCACATCTCTGGCACTTAAAATCTCTTCTCCGTTCACTAAGAGTAAATATAGAGAAAATACTTAATATGAACGGACTGATAGATAGATAGATAGATAGATAGATAGATAGATAGATAGATAGATAGATAGATCAACAGGCTAAAACAGAGAGATAATATAAATAAAGTGAAAGAGATAATATGAATAGATAGAGAGATAGTGTGATAGAAATTAAAAAACTAAAATAAAAAGATAATATAAATACAGTGAGATAGATAGATAGATAGATAGATAGATAGATAGATAGATAGATAGAACAGGCTAAAACAGAGAGATAATATGAATAAAGTGAAACAGATAATATGAATAGATAGAGAGATAGTGTGATAGAAATTAAAAAACTAAAATAAAAAGATAATATAAATACAGTGAGATAGATAGATAGATAGATAGATAGATAGATAGATAGATAGATAGATCAACAGACTAAAACAGAGAGATAATATGAATAAAGTGAAAGAGATAATATGAATAGATAGAGAGATAGTGTGATAGAAATTTTAAAAAACTAACATAAATAGATAATATAAATACAGATAGATAGATAGATAGATATAGATAGATAGATAGATAGATAATGAACAGATGTATAGATAGCTAATGATTAGATATATAGATACCTAATGAGCAGATAGATAAATAGATAGATAATGAGCACATAGAGATATAATGAGCAAGTAGATAGATAGATAGATAGATAGATTGATAGATAGATAGGAAGAGACTAAAGCAGAGTGGCACATATAGGAGATTAGACATTACATAGCCGTTCAAAACTTTTGTCTTTGTCTTGAGCGATATTTTTCCTGTATCTTAATACTTTCCTGAAGGAGAAAGCATATTTTTTTTCTATTCCTATCTTCCTTCAGATTTCAGTGTCACATTTTCCACCGTTTGTTAATGTTCTGCACCACCTACCAAAATCTTCACACTTACTAAACTATCATCGCATTTATAAGCATCTGCTGCATCTGGATACAGAGTCCGGATTAAAGTATACAATCAAAGGTTCCACAATGATAATTGCAGCAATACTTTTACATATTCGTTGATGTCGTATCAGGTGGTTTGTTTCCAAATTTGCGCTTTTTAAATACGACCTTACGTTCACATATCCTGTTTTATCTTTATTTCCATGGAAAGTTTTCAGACGAAATGTATTCCTTAGTTCTACTAGTTTTAATTTTCCCGGCTTAGGCCAGCCATGTCACGCCCATTCTAGAAAACCACCTCCATTCTCTTCGTATTCCTCTCATGAGATGTAAGATCCACTCGAGCCGTTTCTTCCCTCGAACCGATGCATTTTCAGAGCGGTCTCAAGAGGATGCTTTTCCGATCACTACAAAGTTAACCTATTCGTTATCTTCCCACATATAACAATAAACTCTAACTCTAACTTTGTAGCCTTCTATCTCGGCTGTCGCTCGAGCCTTGTACAGGGTGAACATTATTGTAAAATAAAACACATTCGCTGATGTCGTAGCAAATGGTTGGTTCCGAGTTTACATATTTTAAACACGACCTTACATTCACATATAAGTAAATGTTCCCGTTTCAAGCCATTTATTTATTTATTTAAACAATTCACCCCAAGCAACGCGTGAATGCCACTGAAACCCAGAAAGATACAGAGGGTGAAAGTGAAAGACTGGAGATAGAGGGATTGAGAAAAGAATAAAAGATGAACGAGTTTCAAGACGACAGAAGAAGGCGATTGACATTGCATTTAAATTTTTGAAAACTGTAGTCTCCAGGGAAGCAAGTAAACGGAAGGGAGTTCTGCAGACGGGAAGTGTGAGATAAGAAACTGTTGGAGGAGAAGTGACGGTTAAATTAAATTATTTCAACAGTAAAAGGGTGGGATCTACATGCCACTCTAGTAGCACACTTAAATTCATGTAGTGGGGGCAAATAGGGGAAAAAACTCGTCAAAGCAGTTGCTATGAAAATATTTGTAGAAAAGTCAGAGGGAAACCACGTCGTGCCAGTGAGAATGTCACTGAAGTCAAGATGCCAAGGCAGGATCTATTACATTGCAGATGCTTCTTCTGATTATGTCAAGAATCTTGAGACGGACAGCAGGAGCGCCAGACCAGATATGTCAACAATATTCAATGTATGGACGAATTCTAGATTTGTAAATGTTAAGATGGAATCTGACACGATGCAATGAACCAACTTTCCTTGCGGGTAGATGCAGCTATTGTTTCAATGTAGTTGTCCCACTTCAAGTCATTTGAAAACGTGAGACCAAGAAGACACAACGAGACGCTCATCATGAGTTGGCCATCAGCCATGCTGATGACGGGCATGGAAGTTTCTCTATGGTGATTTAACGAGAACAATTTAGTTTTGGGGGCATTAAAATTTACAAGCGATTTTCTGCAATAGTTAACCACTGACTGGAGATTCTTTCCAAAAGCAGCGGCCAGATTAAGTTTGTCAGCTCTCTGCTATTAAGACAGGAGTAAATGGCAGTGTCATCTGCATAATTGCCTACTTGGGAACTACATCAGGGAGATCAATGAAGATCAGAAACATCGCCGGACCCAGAATAGAGCCTTGGTGGCACTCGCTTTCTTGTGAAAGGATCTGGAAGCGATTCCGTTTTATTGCAATAAATCTATTGATAAAATAAATGTTTTCATTCACTCGGTTTCATATCAATAAATTTACAATGACTAGGCTTATCTGTGTTTCGTTTGTTAGGGTCAAGCATATATTTGTGAATACGAAGGTTAGTCAGAAAGTAATATCTATTCTTATTGTTAAAACATATGAACAGGAGTAGAGATTTATCCCTTGTTTTTTCTGTTTTGTTTTTGTTTTTTCTTCTAAAGTCTTCTCAATTTCTTTCACTCCCAGTAACCCAATGCCTCTTAGTGGCATTATCACCTTCGCTTGGAGTGAAATGTTTAACAATGACAAAAAGCACACAGTGAACAACAAAATGTAAACAAAAGTCTCAGCTTCATAGTTTTCTTTCTTCACAATCATAGCACGACGGTCAGTCAAAAATTTATATTTTTTATTCTATATTTATATCAGACTTAACAATAAAAGTACATAAATCCAAACAAAAGAATACAGAATTCTTGATAAAATCCAAAGAAAAATCAGTAATTTTATTGGCCCTGGCCAATCGTCTTGGCTTCGATCACTTTCCTACTGCCGTAAAGTTGAAGCTCTGTGCCTTTTCTATAAATACTTATATGGTAATTGTTCGGATGAGCTCTTCGCTATGATACTTGGGCTTTATGAATTTAAACGCAATACTAGATTAGCAACAAGGTTTCATCATTGGCTAGATGTAACCATAAGTTCTATGCTACTTTTCTTCTCCCTTGTAGAACTCTATTCCGGCTGCATGATTTCCAGCGAACTTTGATCTTCAAAAATTTAAATACAATGTCAATTGTTATCTGCTGTCTTTCTGGTCAATCTTCTATTGTTATCGGTCCTTAATAATGTTTGTTTTCTAATTCTTTCACACCCAATAACCCCTTGTGGCTTAGTGACTTTACTGGCTCACTTGGGGCAAATTCGATTTAAAATTTTAAAAAAAGAAGTCTCGATATTCCAAATCTCGTTTTAGAACTCCTTCCCTCACAATAGCTTTATTACATCTTCGAATAAAAACATGAAATCCCACTTCAAAGAAGCTTTTTGTCCGCTTTCTTAGCATATGCGAATTGCCTCTTTAATTTCATAATCATTGGAGAGCCTTTGTTTCCTGAGTGCCTTTTTCTCTGGCAAGCATATAAGTCCTAATGGAGTCATTCAGAATTCTAGGAACCCGCTTTGCACAGACGTTTGAGTAGCCAATAAATGTCACTATGTGTAGGACAAACGTGTTTCAGCTGAAAGCATTCACTAAATTTATTTATTTTGATTCTTCTCTTAGATTTAATGAGCGCATCAATCTCTTAGGCATTAACATCATTTACAACAGCAGTTGACCTGCTACTGTGGGGCCTGTCACTAAATTCAATTTCTCCTTTCTCTCGGGGTTTGGCATTAACTCTACAGGACGCATGCCTTCAATGTGACTATATAGTTTTATAAATAAACCTCTACTAAGCTCCTATCAACATTGGCAGCGCCTGCTCCTTGCAAAACAAAAAAAAACAGGCAGAAAAGGTAGCTAACTCTATTTTTCCCTTTTGCACCACGAGAGACTTTATGGCTTGTAGCTAAAAAGAAATTTAAGAACTCTGACTAATTACATGGAAATTAAGATCGAATTTCTTAATCGACCAAAGAACAAACAGATCCTAATATGAACATTTCCTCATTCTCCGAAAATTCTCATTGTTTGATTCAAATTGTTCATACTGAATTCTTCGTTAAGTGACTTATTTGTATTTTCAAAGAGAATCGTGCAAACTAGTAAATTCCTGAAAACATTTATATGAGAATAATACACACACACACAAACTGTCTCTCACTCTCCCTGTCTCTTTCTGTCTTTCTCTCTCTCTCTCTCTCTCTCTCTCTTTCTGTCTTTGTCTCTCTCTCTCATAAATTATATATCTATCACCTAATCATTCTCGCGACCTGTCTCTCTATCTCTCTGTCTTTATCTCTCTCTCACACACATATTATATATCTCTCAACCCATCATTCACTATCTCAGGCTATTCATATCCATCTATCATTATTCATATCTGTCTTAGTCGCGGCACTTGGACGTGGTGTAATGGTTAGGAAGTATGTCCCGCTAGATTAATTACGACTGAATAGTGAGTTCGATCCGCACTGAGAATTTTCTACTTTCGGCATCTGAACTATGCTTAGAAAACCGCCATATCTTTCTCAATTATCTCGTCTGTCTATCGTTTTGTTCAAATTTCTTATATTTATTACACTTCCTTAATTTGTTCACATGCATCTATGTTAGTCTATTTATATTATGTCCATCTTGTCTTCATTTTATCTCTCTGTTACTCTATTTATATAACCTTAGTCTGTTGATACTATCTCTTACTCTCTCTATCTCTTATATAATGGATTCTCCCGTCGAGTTCGACGTATGGGGTTCTGACGACCATGAACAAATTATCTGCATTCCTATGACGGCAATGACTTTTGAGACCGGCTCCAGAATTGCACAAAAGCCCACAAACAGTACTGGAGAATGTATTGTATCCAAGTGCAACAGGAACACTGTTAGATCTCTTATTTTGCTTTCTAGTTTCATGTAGTCGACTGATGTTTACTTCTCAGTGCAGCTATATAAATGTTGTACTTCTTACCTCTTATATATATATATATATATATAGATAGATAGATAGATAGATAGATAGATAGATAGATAAAATTAATACAAGTAAAAAGTCTGTCACTTAGCTTATTGGTGGTAGCTTCAGCATTCCGACTCCGAGCTTCGTAGACTTACACTCCAGGAATCACCTCATCCAGGAAACGGGATTCTGAAAGTAACATCAATCAGCTAAGTGACAAACTTTTTACTTGTATTAATTCTATTAATCCACTATCTCTGATTTTGACCAATTTCTTGCAAGGACTGCTGGCCTTAAATGACTTTTCTCTCAGTATATACAGGGTGCGTTTTCAATGCTTGTTATTTTGTTTTATATAATATCGTATAGAAATACAGGGTGCGATGAGTAAATTGTCACCATTTTATATTTTTAATTTGGGTGTCAATCTGAGGATAGTGCAAAGGATTCTGAAAGAGTTGGATGATATATTCAGTCAAAATCTAAATGTTTGACGTGATCACTAGTGATGGCAACGTTATGCCTTGATTCATCTTCCCACAGGTCCTCAGATTCAACATGGAGGCTTACATTAAGTGCCTTGAAGAGGTATTTTATCCCTGGGAAAGAGGGTGGATGCTGGAAGGCCCTATATTTGGCAAGAGAACTCTGCACTATGTTACACAAGCAAAAGGACCCAGTCATGGCTGTCAGACAATTTCTGTAACCACATCACACTTACATGTAGCCACCTAACTCCCCAGACTGCAACCCCCATTGATTAGCATGCGTGTGGGTCAGTGGAGCGAGAGACCAACAAAACTCCTTGTAACACCAAAGATGAACTAAAGGCAAGGATCATGACAACATCCACTAACTTAAACAAGGAGACTGTCCAGAAGAGATGCAGGAGATTCTGAAGTCGTCTTGACGCGGTGGTTAAAGCCAATGGCGATTTTATTGAATAAATTTAGCCTTTAGTATTTCAAGATATTTGGGGGGTAAATATATCTATTAAAATGAAATGTCAGTGTTATTTTCATTTTTGCGTAATTTAGACGACGATTTATCCATCGCATAAATATATATATATATATATATATATATATATATATATATATATCAGTCTCTTCATCTCTGTCTAGATATCTATAAATCAGTCTATTCGTTTTAACTATTTCATTCTATTCATATTATCTTCATCTTTCCCTATTGATATTAGGTCTATCTATCTCAATCTATACAGATTTTCCCTCTATATTAGTCTGTGAATATTATCTATCTCAAGTTTATTATTATTGCTATTATCTCCCTTTTATAAAGCATCAAGCCACGGCGTCAGCACAAACAATAAAACATACAATTCTTTGATAACTCGTATCAATGTTGGAAAAAATGAATAAATATATATATCTTTATAAAAATAAAACTTGGTAAATTGTGATTTTTAAACCCAAACAAGCGAACCAAATATTTTTGGCATTGCACATTTGGGAATCCAAAACAGAATATCTACAAAGTGTTATGCATTGTCCATAAAAGCTTTACATTTCACGCGAACTGAATCAACCTTTTATTCCTTTGCCCACTGTCTGCTTCTGAATGGAAGTATTACAATAACTTCTCAATTTACAGTGCGGCAAATGTCTACATATTTACCAAGTCAACAGATTCCAGTAAATGGCGCACTATTTATAAAGGCTTCGCTTGATCTTTAGTGAGTATATATGTGGATGATACAACAGTTTATAGACGCACCTCTAAACATCTGGATGACCAGAACCAGTCAGCTTATCTCTCCGCTGAACTAACTCTGGTGACTCAGTGCGGAAAGACCTGGCTTGTAAAATTCAATAGGTTCAAAATCAAATTTGTAACGTTCAACTACCACCGAGCAGAGCCTGGATTTTTTTATCATTGCTAGGTGTTCATTCAAGAAGACCTACTGCCCTCAACATCTATTCGTACTCAAGATCACACTAAACTCAATCGGAACTCATATATAAAAAACTTTTGTTAAAGATGCTGGAAACATGGTCAGCAACTTGTACCGCTCCAGTAAGTATTTGACTCCTCCTGCTAAACTCTATTTTTCAAAAGTCTAATCAGATCAAAAATGGTGTATTGCTACCAGTTACTGTCTTGAAATGCAAAAATGACGACACGGCCTTGTGGGTGATTAATTATTTCTCACTTAACAGCCTCTTTCCCGCAGACGAAATATCGCGAGCTTCTATCGCTATTTCCATGTCATGGGTTCTGGCGAACTATATTCTTTGATTCCGCCAGTATGATTTTGGCGTCTGGGACCCATCATGTCACGTCATCATTCTTATCGTCATCATCATTATTCCCTTGATTTTTTAATCGTAGTTGTGGGTGGGGAATCCGAATGCAGGCGCCACACTAAATCTCCGTCACAACGGTCCATCAACGGCAGCCATCAGCAATTCTGGTATAGTTATATCTATCGTTTGACATTGTCCAACTAGTTTCCACCTTGGTGTCCTTTCCTTCAACGGTGCCTTGCATGATGGTCTTGCACAGGCTGTCGTGTCTTGTTATGTGTTCAAACCATGCTATTTTCTCCGTTTGATAGAAACGAGAAGAGGTTCCTAGTGGCCTACAAAACTTTCAACCTTTTTCCGCGCAAACCAATTGGTTTTTCATGCCACGTACACGACAATAAATCATCCTCATTTCCTTCATATTCCATCAGTAAGAAGTTCCGTTCCGATAGAGATTTTTCCTAAGTACTACTGCTTTGTGGGACAGACTCCCAAGAGGAACTTTTCCTAATCCCTACAATCTGAACCTATTCAAGTCAGTGGTTGACACTTAACTTTTTTCCATAACCTTATAAAATGCGCTTGAATTCTCTTGTTCTTATACAACACGATACATTAAACCTCTGCCTTGAGTGGCTTTTAGGTGATTTATTCGGTGAACATTAATAAAAAAAAAAGTAAGGCAAACGCTAAATAGAAGGAATTATACCCGGACTAAGAAGTGAAAAGATCATACCTTACAAATCAGCATTTGGGGTCCTATCTTTTTATTTAGGATCGAATATTGAATGAACACTGACGCTAATATGAATATACCAAAATATCTCTGCGACCAGGTCTTCTGAAATATTTAAGTATTTCTAATCATTTACACCATAAATACTAACACATAAACCTGTAAACCCCCAATCATAGACAAAGAAGTAAAATACTGTATTTTGCTTTGTGGAAGTCCCACAGTAAGTTCCCACTTAACGTATTGGATTATCTTATTATAATTCAACTTATCCCCACCCCATAGTTAGCACGGCCAATACCTAATAAATAATTCACTTTTCTGTTTTGATGGCGTAGAAAGACGGAAAGAACATATTAGAGGCGCTTCTTGGTTTCAGTGAAGAATAAAAGAAAGACAGATGGATTTAATCTATCCTGACAATTCCTAATTAACAATTCCTTTTCAATCGCGTGGAAAGGCGGAAAAGATATATTAGAGACGCCACTTGATTTCAGTATAAGAAAGAAAGAAAGAAAGAAAGAAAGAAAGAAGGGAATATAGAAATGTTTAACCTCACCTGAATATATCACATAAATAATGGACTATTCCGTTCGTATCGCGTGGAAAAACAGAAAAGACATATAAGAGACGCTACTTGGTTTCAATGAGAAAATTAACGAAAGACGGAAATGTTTAACGTCTATTTCATTGAAATGGAAAAGTTATCAATTGAAAACCTTTTCATTTGTACCCTCTTACTTCTTAAAATAACAGCCAGTATTCATATTTATGAGTGTTATTGCAATATTTTGTTAAAGTTGTTTAGCCCAAATATTTAACGATGCGATAGGGGAATTTCTACGGTTATTTTATTGTCGTAAAATTAATGATGAACTTATTCAATAAATAACTTAAGAATTAAGATTTATCAGAAAATTGAAATGGGAAAACCGTGAAATTTTCCCGGGTATTACTACGATTAAAATATCGCATAGAGATGTATTTTCTGTTCGTAAATATTTCTTCAATTTCTAATCACTGAACTTTCTTTCTGATTTTCAGTAGCTGGAGTAAAATTACTTAAATCATTAGTAGTCTGTTTGCATTTTCTATATAATAGTTCTATTGTCTGTTAACACTTGCGTTTTCTTTCGGGCCAATGACAATGTCTTTACTCCTGATTTTCAATGCAAATATGAGATTGAGTTGCCGAAAACGACTAAATTTCCGCGTGAAGTTGTTGAAATGAGTGTCAAGTCAACAGAGAACAGTAAGCAAAGCCAAGGCCCGATGACTGGCTTAAAGTTTCAGTGCTTAAAGTAAATCAAAAACAATCACCACTTAAAAGATAACAGAGTCGAAGTAACATTTGGATTTGGTATTTTAGGCAATAAAATTATAGGTACATTCAATTTGATAATGCAGAAGCTTTAAGCTTAAGAATATTTTCATACAAGAAATATTGCTTTACAACCTTACGAAAAATATTTTCAATGATACAAAATTACTTTAATGGACCCGAACATTATCAGATACTAATCTAATTGAAAACATTCGTTTTCTGATTAACAGTAAATGTACTTGGAAACAACATTCAAACAGAACAAATCATTGGCCATCCTGGGTATGACGATAAAATACATCCAGCAGCAAGGCCTCTGTCAGAAGGTTTTGAGGAGCGTGTGAAACCACCTCTTAATTGCTGGTGCCCCCAAGTCCACCCTGTTAGTGTCTCAGGTATGGACAAATAGTTAGCCCCCAACCTGGGATCAAAACGCGTAAAAATATGTTTTATTACCAGCAAAATATTTTTGCAAAAAATTATTACCAGCAATAAATTTTTGAAGAAAAAATTATTACCAGCAATACATTATCACCAGCAATATACTTTTGGAAAAAAATATTACCAAAAATACTTTTCGAAAAAAAACATATTACCAGCATTGAAAAATTTGTCGGCATTAAATAATCCATTAAGGTTGATATGTCGTAAAACAAACCAAAGCAAACAAATAATTGTGAAACAATGCTGAGGTCGAAAGAAGAGAAAAGTTAACAAAACCAATGTTTGAAAAACAGTTGATGGTTATAGAATATCAACGAGCCCATTTAAAATTATAAAAGAATAATTTATTCATGTATATGAGTTATTCTGTTAATTTATTTTCTACAAATATTTTTATGCTAATTTTCTGGTGAGCTTTCCTCTTTGGTTCATCGACTTTACGAATTTAAGCCCAGTCCTTGATTTACAGCTAGGTTAGATTTCATCATTTTACAGTTGAAATTGTTACACATAACCGTAAGTTCTATGCTAACAGTTTCTTCTTTCGCACTTCTCGCTTGTGGAAAACTCTTTCGGCTTCTTATTTTCTATTCAACTTTTATCTTTAAACATTTAAATGCAATTTCAATCCTAATATTTCTCCTTAATTCATGTTGTTTTATTGCTTGTTTCTTTTTATGTGCCCTATCCCATCAGGACGTAGGCGATCATGGCTCTCCACTACCCGCTATCTCTTGTAGCTCTCAGTAAGTATCGTTCTTAAACCTGCCAGGTATGTCATGCGTTGCTTTCCCTTGTTTCTCTTTCCCTCTATTCGACCTGTGAGTATCAGATTCTCCAGACCCTCATCTCTCATTACTTGTCCCCAAAATTTCAGCTGACTCGTTCTCATGTTAAGTATAACCTTCCTTCTTGTTTGCATCCTCTCCAAAACCTCATCGTTGCACACACGCTCCGTTTTCATTGTTTCAGAATTTACATAGATTTATTTGACCACGATGAGCGATTTGACACGAAACACTGGAGACAGTCAAATGAGATAAGTTCATTAATATTCGTTGATCTATCAAATGAGTTCTTATTAGTAAGGTTTTATGACAATACATTTATATTCATATATATGGGCGTTTACGTGTGCGTGATTCACAATATGTAATGTGAGTTATAGATAGAATAGTTCATGTCAGAAAATACCAACTCCATAAAAGAAAAGAAAGTAACAATAAAATACAAGCAGTCCCCAAAGTTGTACATATCTTTAACTGACAATAAATGCAGTGTTTAGTGACTTGCAAACAAGATCAGTGGTTAAAATTGAAAAAATATTAACGTTTATTGACCTACAAAAAGATGAACGGTTTAAATTAAACATTAATTAAAATTTAATTCATTTTTATAAATATACAAACTGACGACAAAATCAAAAAAGGAGTATAACTTTGGGGACACCCTTTATATGTTTAAGTATATTCTAAGTGTATGAGTTGCGATCAAATACAGATCAGAATCCGACAGCATGATAAGCTAAAGAACAAAAAGAATAAGATACGAAGATAAGAAGAAAAGATTCTGGTATTTTTATTTTTGTGCTGCTTGATTTTCATTGGGTAATAATGTTTAATGTGCATTCGACTTGTTAAATAAACGTTAGTATATTTTGTGGCATTCCAACTTCAAGGAGAGACGACGTGTCCCTCCGCGGTTTTATGCATAATAGATGGATTAGTTAAAATTTCCAAACTATTTAATTTTGACATATATAGATTTTCAATTTATATTTATAGATTTTCAAGTTATATCTATAACAAGGAGCTGGATAGTCTAGCCTTTAATCTTTTCAGAACTTCCAGCAATCGTTGTAAGAGAATCCTGGAAAAGACAAAGTGCAGCTTTATTTGCCATAATAAGATAAAGAACAACTACAAAACGTTTATGAATCTAACATGTTTCTCTTTTATTAAAGCGTCATCAGCGAATGAGCTATAGAGAAAAATAATAAAGAAATTCTGGTATTTTTACTCTTGTGTTGTTTGATTTTCATTGGTCAATTATATTTTACTTGAATTCGACTTGTTAAATAAACGTTAGTATGGCAACTAGCCAACTGTAGAAAGAAACAGCAGCCTACTGCATGAAAATCTAAAGCCTAATCACTCATGAATCGAAAGAGACAACCTCGCCCAAGCGTACATCCTCTATGACACTTGACTGTTTAATAATCACAAGAAGTATGAGTTGGGATCAAATATGGATCGGAATCCAACAGAATGATAAGATAAAGAACAAAAAGAATGATACGAAGAAACGAAGAAAGAAATTCCGGTATTTTTACACTTGTGTTGTTTGATTTTCATTGGTTAATCATGTTTCGCGTGCATTCGACTTGTTAAATAAACGTTAGTATAATGTGTGGCATTGCAAATTCAAGGATAGACAACGCATCCAGTCGAAGTTGCAAGACAGTAACGGTTCCCAAGCCTAAATGAAAAACCGTAAATATTGCTTTATGTATGTAGGTGTATAACAATTCTATGTGGGATCCAGATGATAATGTATAATTGTAAATGTACGTGTATGTGTAGTAGACATTATCTTTTTCAAATGGTTTTACGTATATACTGTTTGTTTTAGATAAACATACGTTAGGTTCTTCAAGAATCGATTCAATAAAGATTAGTGATATAATGTTTTTGACGTGTGTTTAAAGATTGTAATATTGTTATTAGTAATCCATGAGAGTGGTTTCGACGTAAAGATTTGTTCTTTTTTTAATTTGGGTGGCATTTTAAAATCAAAGTGATGGCTAGTTTTTTTGTTTGTTTTTTTATTTTTTTTTTCTGTGTATTACGACCAAGTGTATTCAAAATTAATTGAAAAAAGGAACTGAAAACACACAGCTCAAAATAGATTATATGTCTGTATGTGAGAGAGAAAGAGAGAGTGGGGAGAGAGCGCACGTGTGTGTGTGTGTGTATGTATGTGCGTCTGTTTTCATTGTTCTTCTAACCTGTGATTGAGAAGCAGAAGAGAACTGATACTTTTTGCGCGCATAGTATCCCCTTTCAAATCAGGCCAGACATCAAAAGCGGCAAAGAGAACTGCTGAAGGCTGTAGAGACGTTTCGGTTCGAAGCATTACGTGTTAATGCTTTTCGAAATTGAAAAAAGAATATGGAACAAAACAATGGCGAAGAAAACTAGACAGAGGTAGACCACAATAATTTGGAAGCGATAATTGCAAGTTCTCCTGGATGATGTCTCAGCTTCCGGGATGGCGACTGTAATAACAGTTTTGCTACACGTAATTTATAACACAGTCCACCTTTCTTTTTGTATGCAAAACTATCAGTCGGAATTGATCGAAAAAAATGTTTTGCTGATAACAGGTGGAAGAGTTTGCAAAATTTGGGAAAGATTAAAAAGCTGGAAAATATTTCATCTTGAATTTTGAAAATGAATAACTAGACGCCGTCTCATGGCCAGCATTCCACTTCTTGCATGCCAGATATTGACAAATACTTTTTATTCAAGATTGTCACTAGAGTGGAAAAGTGGCTTCACTGTTGATGTAATGAATATGCATACACCTGGGTTCCCCCTCACAGGAATATGATTGGCTGGTGTCAGCCATAAATCCAGACTGATCTAGAGGTACAGGTCGACGCCCATTGGACTACGCCATTGGCTATCCTATTGGTCTACGCCTATTGCCTACACCTATTGACTGCGACTACGACGAGTACCAGTTCCATTATGGCTACCTGCTAGATTGTTCTACTTGGTTACAGTAGCCTCAACCACTTAGCTACTTCGATCAAATATATCTCTTTCCGGGACATATCAAGTGTGATATTCGGAAACATCGAAAATCATGAATGGATCTAAGACAAACAAATGGTAAACTATTTGAAAAAAATCAATATATTTGTATACAAAATGAAACATGTGCGTACTATGTTACAAATTACAAATGGCTAATGAAGGTGATAATATAGTCATCACCTTGGAAGTTTAAGCACGATAAATGAAGAGGTCATTTACAGGATAGAGAAACTGAAGTCTTACTGCTTCAAGTCAATCCTCGTCTGCATGCTGCATTGTCGACCGAAGAGAAGCCTTTGAATGCGAATTTCTTACTCACGGGCATATTTACTCGTTTTAATTATAATGTCCGTGATTCATAAATAAATATACTAGTTATTATTAACTAATTTTTCATTTAAAACTCGCTGGAAATTTTGAGGAAAAGTAATGAGAAAGGAGGGTCTGGAGAATCTGATACTCACAGGTCGAATAGTGGGAAAGAGAAACAAGGGAAAGAAATGCGTGACATACCTGGCGGGCTTAAGAACGTTGTCTGGGGCGATGACAGAGAGACGATACTTACTGAGAGCTACAAGAGATAGCGGGAAGTGGAGAGCCATGATCGCCTACGTCCTGAAAGGACACGGCACATAAAAATAAACAAGCACATATATAAGCACACATGATGTACTTATTGATCTCTTTACCTTTCCTGTATGACTTCTCTCTGGGTTCTGTCGATTTAATAAGTTTAGAAGCTTGAATGTCCACATGATTTTAAAACATCTTCTATAATTAACTTAATAATTAAATTAATTTACATGAGAAAATAAATCCAAATAATCTGGGGTCATAAATTTCCATCTGAACTGTTCTTACTAAACCTTTTTTGAGCTTTCTATAAGATCTCGTTGTAAGTGTACAGAGTTCGATCTACACACTGTGTCCAATGACTTTGTTTTGGTGCTTGACTAATCTAGTGTATCACGAGTGCCTAGTGTACTACTATGGTCCAAATGATCATTTCGTTGATCGCTTCGAAAGGTTAATGAGTTCGATCCATAGAGAATACCACACACATGTGGTCTTGTTCTTTACTAAATTAGGTTGGTTCCCTATATCATGCGATATAATTATCCACGCCTTAATTTATTTTGAAACTAAAAAAAGATTATCATTTGTTTGTTCATTGAATATTGTTACTTCATCTGATCTAGTGCTTCTTGCTATTAATCAAGAAATGACAAAGTCCAAAGAAGTATTTGCAATGTTATAAGTCCTGGTCTGCCATCACTGCTTAAAACACTTTATCCCCGTGGAAACGTAGCTTCCCTGCGCCATTTCTACAAATATTTTTATGGCAATTTTTCTGGTGATTTACCCTCTTTGCTTGACGTATTCGGCAACGTTATGTGGCTTCGGAAACGTCCACCTTAAATTCATAAAGCAGACAACCCCGAACGAGCTGCTTCGACACGGCCATGTTTTCCTCCCCCGATGCTCGAGTTTTGAGTGATGTGTATGCACAACATCCTTGCATTGATCAGGAGCAATACCTCCAATCACCAACGCTTTCCAGAAACGCTACGCACTTATTTGCATATCAGTGATCACTTCTTCCCAGACGTCGTAAAAAAAAAAAAAACATTAAGGACTGTTTTGGTTACTTTATATATTTTTGTGTTGTCTGTTTTCTCGTTTCGTTGTGGAAGATTTCTTCGATCTATTTCTTTAAATGAAATATTTTTCTTTCTCTCGAATGAGCGTTCTCAATTTTCCTTTTATTCATGTCGATGAGTGCGTCTCTTGTCCTTTTATTTTTATTATATCATTGAAGCGTGTCTACGGTGTCTATGTGACGCAGGTTTTCTATCTCTGCACACTTGTCGTCTGGCTATTCAATATGTTTTTATTTGTCTCTACCCTGTTTGTTTAATATTCTGTGTCCTGTGCCATCCCTTGACATTATTTGTTTTCTTTTTACATCATCTCGAGAATGTCATCTATAATTTACTTATTTTTTTTCTGGTCTCACTTTCTTTGAGAGATTTCCTCGAAATATTCCACTTTGATATTTTAGCTCCTTATAAGCTATTATGTTTTCTCTTAACACTTTCAGCGGGCATTTGTCTGCAAGTTAAGCCAGCCAATTATACATTGCATATGAATTTACGCGTTGCTTTTAATATCTTTAACTTTCGTATTTTTCGTCTGAGTTTGCATATGACTGGAAATGTTTCTCATAGTAGGCATTTGCTTAGAATGTTGTTGTGGCCTTGTCAGGGCCATAAATAAAGACACAAAGAGAGAAATTGAGTTAAACAAATATATTAACAGAATCAGTAATACAAACATATACAAACGAGTGTGTTAGAACAGGAATGTTCGGTCCGGCTGTCAGAGCTGACTGCTGGAAACTTCCCTCTCCAAAAGGCAGTACCTGCTCCTATTTATAGCTGGGAGAGTCCATGCGTGTGTGGGTAAATTACCATAAGAAATGTAGAACTTCATTCCTGGGCCATTTATTTATGGTTACCTTGTCTCTCTGGTTCTCTGTTTCCTCATGGACCTTTCCATATCAACAAGTCTTTTCCTTGCTCGTAGAACCAGGGTTTGTTTAATATTTTGTCGAGTTCTCTGCACCATTGGACCCATTTTCTTCGTGTTCTTTACGGGCTCTTGTCTGTACTTGCCGACTAATTCACCGTTTCCTTTATTTCCTTCTTTCGCATTTAGATCTTCCATAACATTATTAATTTCTTGCGGCGGTCATTGTCTTGACGTTATCCAGTCTGCTCAAAAACGTATCAATTTATTCTTCCGTGTTTTGCATCATTGGCGTGTATGCTGCTACATCCTTTTGGCTTAACTAGAAGAATTCTGTCAGACAGTTGACAGTATCCCAGAATTTGTTCATGTTTTAGTCTCGTACAATTTGTATTCGTCTTTTAGTTTTCTCTCCGCCTATATGACACTGTCTTCGTCACTTCTAAAGCCCCCATATTTACTTACCTAGTCTCACATAACCCCCAGAGTGTTAATGTTTGACCTGTACATTTCTTGCTTGATATTCTATAGCTGCTGCATTGACGTAAATCCAAATCCTGATGACGGCTTTCTGTCTGGTGCAAACAGTCACTGGATGACGGGCAAGTGAGACTTGTCGCGCATACCTCTCCTTACCGGACTAAGATCCAGTCTCAAGACTCTTGACTCCCCTACACACTTTTATCTCTTATATTCTTTTTGCGAACAGTCGCTGGAAGATGGTCACTTGTCACACATATCTTTTCTTGACGGTAAAGATTCAGTCTAGATGGATGGACTTGACCTGTTTTTCTGCCATTGTCTATCATATTCGTTTTTTTCTATTTTTTTCTTCATTTGTCTTGTGAATAGTAGTGAACTGGGATTCTGCTGCTTCCTCCACTGTGACTTTATTGTGGCACCACCTCTAGTTAGCCTACTATTAACTGATTCAAATCAGTTTGACCTTTGGTCAGTCTTAGTTTTCGTTGTACAGTGTTGTTAATATACACTTCTCCCATCTTACAGAGAGGAGCGATGGAATTGATTTAGTAGTCGAACAGACGAGAAAAAACTTGAAATTTTCGATAGTAAGTTTTAACTTAGTTAAATCTCTTAAGGTTTTTTTTTATATTAAAGAAGTTAAGTGAAGAATTCTTTCTTACAGCATTTGAATTCTGAGCTTTCGCCTCGGCTTGAACAATAAACACCATAGCATGTACAACTACCTTTGCTAAGAGCTTCTGCATTAAAAGTATCATAGAAGCCATTGTAAATGCTTAGCAAATAGGCAACTAGAATACATATTGGAAAAACAAGTCACGTATATGTTAGGGTCAGATCTGATGGGAATGGAGATAAATGAGGAGAAAAATTCAAAACATAAATGAATACGAATCGCATCCGTCATTTATATTGTGAATTACTTTTAAATTTCAGTTTGAAAAGATTACACTATAAAATAGTTGATTTGGATAACAATAAAATCTGAAGAGTCAATCCTAATTTTATATACCTAAAGGCCATGTTCGGGAGTTCTTAAACGCAATCTTTTTTTACTTCCTTTTTATAGACTCTCCGTTATAATTATTAACAAGGAAAGATTACTCTGTAATTAACCAAACAATAACTACATTTAAAATATTTTTTACTACATTTTAAATTTAAAGTTATCTTTACTTTTCTTCTTTACCAATCCGTAATCAACAGTTTACGGTCAAATGATTTTTGAACGTACATGTTTCAAAACGTTTTTTAATAAATGCAACAATTTTTATGATAAAAGAGAATGATAATTGCATAAAATAATGATACCCGAAAAATAAAAACGCGTTTATTTTTTAAAAGAAAATATAGTTTCTATATGAATATGTGTAATTAAATTCTTTTCAGAAAAGAAAAATGTTATTATTATTTCACGACTGACATTATTTTATTCTGTAATTAACAATCTTTTCCTTTTTGTTTTGTTAATGATTTTCCTTGAGGTTTTTATAACAGAAAAATAAGCAAACGAATATTGAACCATTATTACCGGGGTTAGCGCGAATATAGTATTATTATTATTATTATTATTATTATTATTATTATTAAGTCGAAAATTATATAAGAAATTGCGTTATTCTTAAAGTTAGAGAACAAAAATCCTTTAAAATTCGATGATTATAATATAGATAACCCTTCCGGCTCCATGATTTCTGGGCAACATTAATCCGCAAAAATTTAAATGCAATGTCAATCGCTATCTACCGACCTCCTGATTACTCTTTCGTCTCCCCGATCATTATTCATTTTTCTGTTCCTAATTCTTCTACGTCCAATAAGACCTTTTGTCTTAGTGGCTTTTCTGCCTTGCATGAAGTGAAACTGATTTTTTTTATATATACAAATGTATGTAAATCAAACACGAAGATGGTAACGTTATACATTTAGGGAAATAAAGAATAAGTCTATATGGTTAGAGATGAACATCTGCAATCGTTGTCATAGAGAGGCAGTTTCACTAAGTTTGTCTTCCTAAAAAAAAAACTCGCGTGCGAATTCAAGTCTCACGAAAAGTTCAATCCGTACTCATAAAAAGTACAAACGACTGCAGAAAAAAGGCGATGGAATTAAGACAGACGAAATAGCAGTAAAAACCAATAAGGATTGACAATGTTTCAACTAATAAAAAATTCACGATGAATGATGCATAAGTTTAAATGATTAGATTCCACTTTCCAACGGTAAAGTTCTTTTAGCTCCCCGTAGTAGAATGAACGTGAGTTCAATTGTCATTGAGAATTTTCGCTTCATTTCTGCTCTCTGCTATTAACCCTTTGAGCCCTGGCCACCGCTTTATCGCTGGTAAAGAAAAATGACGTAATGCAAAGCCACCGGTTGAACAGTGGTAGTGAAAAATAACTTAATGCCCAGCTAGCGGTTGAGCGGTGGATAAAAACTTGTAACTATTTTTATATCTACCGGGAAACATTACTGTTATAGCGTAGTTTCACAGTGGAGGCTTGTATTTCACTAAGTCGGTCCTAAAAAGGTTCGACGTACAAAACGTTAGGAACTTGTTATAATAGTTAATGACGCAGCAATCTAGTTGTGGTGGCTGATACTTTAATGTCCGACATGGACTGACTGACCAACTCATTGAGCGATATTCAGTCAACGAAGGCATCATGTGGCACAAGGCCGGTTTAACGTGGGATCTCCTAGCCCGTGGGCTCGGCCAAAAATATGCCCTTTTAAAACTTGTATAAACGGATTCAGGGTCGGTTTACCTCCCCGAGAGAGACTCCGCCCTTCGGCGTAGCCTCGTTCGGGTTCAACAAGTCAGCCGGTCGTCCGACTTCAGACTGAACTCAGACCAACCCACTGAGCTAGTGATTTTCCAAGCGAAGCTCAGATGTGGCACAAGGCCGAAAGAATGGGATACCCAGTGAGGATCGAACTCACTACTCAGTCATAATTGTGCTAGCAAGACAAGCTTGCTAACCATTACACCACCTCGAGGTGCCCACCAACTCACTGAGACCACTGGCGACTGCTACTACTACTACTTATTATAGGTGGGAGAGTCTATTAATAATAAAATAGGTATGTTCCAGAATAACAATTACATACCAATTATTTGCGAAGGGAAAGGGCGATGGAAGAGTTGGAGGAAACGAAAAAAAAATTGTAGCTGGTAATAAAATATAAGATTGGGAAAGATCCCCGCGCAACGCACTACCCGGGTTTAATCTGTAACACTGTTCATACCCGCTTAAATAAACTATCAAAGCGCCACAAATTAGATATATCAGAAGGGGAGGGGCAAACGAAGAGTAGGAAGAACCGAACAAAACTTGTTCATCCGGACTCGTACTGGCTCAGAGTATATTTACTGGTATGTCTACATTTCGATATTACCTCAGACCGTTAGTTTGACAGATTGGTCTTGCTTGGATGGGTCACTATGTCCAGTTTCTCTTCCTGACAGCCTACAAACATTATCAATACATCTGTAAGGCTTAACTCTCCTTAATACATTCCATTTTATGCTGGGTCTTTTATGGCATTTCTTTTTAAATTCCCACACATAATTTGCCAGTTTAGTGCAACTGCCATGACTACAGTTTGACGAAGGATTTATGCTTGTACCACCTTTACTTAAACGCGCATTCAGTGCACCCTATGTATACTTTGTTCTATCCCGTGGGATCCTCTACGTCCACCTTATATACTACGATCGTGACATTTCAGCTACCTTCTAAAGGGCACTTTTTTGACTCGGGGGCTCAGGCAGAAGGGTTAAAATTGTTCAGGGACGGAGGGCTCAAAGGATTAATCGCTGTAGAATAACGAATGATGTATATACGATGAGAAGCGACTGAGATTATAAGGGGAGAAATGCAGGTCAAAGATTAATAGCTCTTATTTTTGTTCTCCGTCCTACTACTTTTGTCTGAATTGAACAACTGAAACTTTAAATAATTCCTTCAGAAATCGTAAGAGTTTCCTTCTTTTCTGTGTCTTATACTTTCTACTGGCGTGACATGACCGGATCATAACGAAGTTCGCCTAGAAACTATCATGATTCACCATCTTCATTCGATGGGCCGGACACCTTGCCTGAAGGCCAGACATCTGCCTACCCAAACAAATCCTCTTGTCAGAGCACGCATCGGGCAAGAGACCACGTGGATCTCCACGTCGACAATTCAAGGATCCACTTAAAAACAGCAGGGTGGTGGAAGCTGTAGAAAGAACCCACTGGAAGAGAGCAGTTCACGAAAAAAAAACAATATCCTTCGAAAACGCCAGGAAACAAATAGGAGGGACGAAGGAAGCCCAAAGAAAAGCCAATACTCTTCATCTCCCGAACCCTGCTACCCTACCATGGGGTGGCTGCGGTCGTCTCTTCAGATCCAAAACAGGATTCATTTCACACAGAAGGAAATGTCGATAAGCACTCCTAATACTTGGCAACGAGTTCCGTCAACGATAACTTTCTACTGTATCTGCACATATCGATTGCTTGTACCTCGATTTTCCGGACTTTGACTATTTGGAAGTGAAATGAAGTGAATTGATATCACCGGAATATTTCTTTTCAATTATACAGACCAAACCTAACATTTCCGTAAGATGACAGGAGAGAGAGAGAGAGAGAAATAGGGAAAGGTCAATTGAATCGCTTCAGAAAGTACTAAACTCCTGCTGCCAGGCTCGGTCTTTACAAGAGCCATGCGAGATCAAGAATGGAATATTCCTGTCATATCTGGGATGGTGCTGCCCAATTTCCTTGCCCAGTCCCGATATTGTTCAAAAGATCTCATGCGTCCTTGTCGGTGATGAATTATCTCTGCCCTGCAACCGTTATCCCACAGACGACACGTTTCCAAACTTTCACAACTATATCGCTATTACTATAGCAGATATTCGGACAAATTACCTTCGCAGCTAGAAACCGTCCTGTCATATTCACGTGGCAAACCATCCCAATTATTTTTTATTCCTTTGATAAGTTCTACACAGAGAGCTTCTTCCCTAGAACTGTTGCTTAGTGCAACAAACTCCCGAGAGAATGCTTCCCTGACAAATACATTCATGGCCTCTTTAAGTCCAGTGTCAACCAATATCTTTCCTCTCTTGCTCCGCCCACCTTTACAACAATGTCACTCAGTAACCCCTCTACATTGACTGGCTCTTTGTGCCTTGTATTTGGCGAACTGATATTAAAAAGAATCACAGCGGCCTGGGTATTTCTTAATTCCTAAGCACACCGAGAAATACTGAAGAGGAGGAGGATGATAATGATATTACCGATGATGATATTCAGCCGTATCAATGCCCATTTTCAAACACCTAAGCTATGATTATTATTTGACAAATGCTTAAGTTGGGTGCACTTTCAACCAGAGGCTATCTTTACATCTAATTTAATCCTGCTTCTGGAGTTAACGACAGAAAAACACGAGGCCAAACAGAAATAGACAAAGTCTGACACAATATTTCATGAATAATAAATTGAAAATAAAGTTGAACAAAACGTTTGACAATGTTATTTGGGGATATAAATGTTAAATTTCCTTCAGAAAATGACATATTTTCTTCATTCTATTTTTATGTTTTAGCTATTCAGTGGTCCTAGGAACAACCGAGGAATTACTCTACATTTTAATGAATATGGTAGCATACAAATACAAAAACGATTTAAATAAAAATCAACATTCTGCAGTTTATAACACACAAGACATGATCAGTTTCAGAAGACGAATATTTTGTGGAATATCCTCTATTATAGTAATGGTAATACATCAGAATCCCTGACAACTGGACTAAGGAGGGCTTCCAGATATGATGAATTGGTTACAAAGTTATATTTAGATTAAAATAAAAGAATTGAAATCAGGTTTAACATTTATTTTCAATAAGCTAATGGTGAGTTAAACATAACGGAATTGATTTTAAGGAAAAAGAAATTATGTACTGTTAATGAAAATTCATTAAATTAAGTATGTCACGTATGCAAAACAAATAATGTAACCAGGATTTTTTAATCGCTGTTGCATGATGATTCTTTCTCTTCTAATGTCATTCTCAACTTTTTCCGCATTTCATTTTGCTTTTGTTCTTGAATTTTTTTTAAACGAAAGACAGTTTTTAACACTGCGTGCGTTATTGCATAGCTTTCTTTCCATAAAACTGACAATCTTTTCAATAGCCTTTTCAGTTTCAGTCCAGTTTTCATCATAATCATGCATCTCGTCTCGTCGTTGTCATCCTTTCCTCTTATTTCCATCAACTTTTGCACCAATACAAGCCGTGAGGGTGAAATAAGCATAAACAATTATCCAAATAAATTTCCTGAAAAACAGAAATTTCAAATCAGTTACCTATCACCCAAATAGTTCAAATATAAACATCATGTTTATAAATATCATGTCCGGATAGGCGGCATTCCGGATGAGGCTCTCCGGATATGATGGATTCCGGATATGAAGGATTTTGTATATGAGGGATTTTGTTGTATTACTAGTGCTACTTTCGGTAAACATTTATAAAATCTTTAGATTTCTCAATTCCAGTATTTGTTATTGATCCTTCGGGTGTTGATGGGAGTGTCCTCCTTCCTAACCTTCTTGATTATGTCCGCAAGTGATGTGTTATGTTTTTTTTTTTTTTTGTTTTTTTGTTCTTTTTTTTTTTTTTTTTGTTATTTCATACTGATTTTTTTGTTTGTGGTTTTGTAGCACCAGCCAAGAAGATTCAAAGAAGGATATTCCTCGCTAAGACCTACAGGATTCATTCGCTGTAAACCATTTTAAAACGTTGACCTGAGAAGGCGGTTGTATACAGCTGACAGTATAGATATTTCTGAACCAGTTTGGCGCCATACATAACATATTTGTTATTCTACATCCGTTTATTTATTTGCAACATGTGATTTTTGATAATGGTAAATTTTTTAAAAATAATAATTAAATATCCTACTGTGATTTTAATCTAAATTTTCTTTAAATTTGTATATCAAAAATGTATTCTTTCTTTTCTTGTTTTCTGTTTGCTTGTGTTTATATAACTTTTCATTTGGTATATTCTTTCATCTTATTCACATGACAAATCTACAACACGTTGATTACATTCACTCATAAAAGTTATTATCAGCTTAAAATTATATTAGATAAGGATGTTACTCCATTGATTTTTAAATTTTAATCTGATAGAGGACGCAAATCAGTTATAGAACCAGATTTTCTTAAATGGTTACATATTTAAACAATGATCAGATTAATGTTGTTAACTTAAGCATTCGGATATAAATCATTGTTTTCAGCCTAAATTAAATTTAGTGGTTAGTGAGAATTTTACTAAGACATCTTATGTTACCCAGACGCTCCAATGGGACCCGCAGAAAGACTGTTCGGTGGATCGAACTAATCCCCTATGAGGAGAAATAAAACCAACATGAGTTACCTCTCTTGGTGACAATTGTCTCACTTGAAAGAACACTCTCTTACTTATATACTAAAAATCACATCTTGTTCCTAATGATCTAATACAATAACCAAGTTGCTTCTTCTTATTACTCTATATGCCGTGTCCCTTAATCATCTGGGTGATGATGGATCTCCACATTTTCCTGGTCTTTGTAGATCTTATTGAATTTTGTGTTTCTCTCCTAAACACTTTTCTACCATCCATTTTAAATATTTATCAACTTTTTGCGAATGGATGTCAGAATGTAAAAATGATATCAAAAATTACTGAGAACAACTAAAGACAGGAAGTTGGGGAGAGCTATTATCGCTACGCGTTGAAAGAATTTTGCGCGTTAAAAAACAAAGAAGCGGCAGGATATCAACAGAGGTAGTTGTCATTCTCCCAAAAGATCCCCAGCATTTTATATAATCAGTGTTGAAATGCCACTTTCTTTACATGATAGATAGATAGATAGATAGATAGATAGATAGATATTTCAATTCAATTTAAAAATCTTTGGAAGTTGTCACTTCTGTTTACGATAACTGTTAAAGAATAGAATACAGTCAGTGCTGGAACCAAACTTAATGATATGAAACCTTTTATTATACGCCAATTACTCCGTCTCCTAGCAACGAAATATATTTCCTGAAGCCTTCGAGCTATGATTTTTCACAAAATTTGGAGAGGAATAATCGTGACTATTTCTTCTTCTCGGGCAACATTTTAATTGTTTCTTTTCCACTGAATAGTGAGTTCATTAAATACAATATTTTATTTTTTTAATTAGACCTAAGATTTTATCGGCAACAATTAGCTTTTTATATCACCGTATTACTTAGAGTGTAACCTCTAAATTATAACCGGTATTAAAAATGTTGAGTAAAATTAAAGAGACATAAAATTTGACGGTTGTTGGAGAAGTTTAAATCGATGGCCATTGAATTCTTTTGTAAAAACGTAAAATATTCAAAATACTGTTCGTCAATATTTCTGGTTTGTTAGGAAAAATTTACAAATAAGCAATAATTCTTTAAACTATTTTAAACCCTGTCCGATAATTATAAACAAACTAAATAAAATTTTTCATCTTGATTCACTTCAAATATTCAACTGATTTCAAGAAATTAATAAACTATCTATTAGTAGTGTAGGGTGGTCACTGTCCATACCGATGTAAAATACTTCACGAAAAAGAAATAATTGAGTTTAAAGACCACAGGAGAAAATTAGTAATAAAAATCAAGATTAAACATATACATGTTTTTTTCCTTTAATCTCTATTCTTTCCCCTAATTCTTTTCAGTCGTTTTCTTTCTTTTTTTCCTTTTTCTCTAGCTTTCTTACTTACCCTCAATTATGTTAAGCTGAACTTACAGTTTCGAGGGGGAAAGGGCCCAGACTGACGTGACAGGGGATAAACAGTGCCAGTACGCTCAAATCAGGTCCATGGTTCAAAACGCCAACGTTCTCAGCACGCGTTCAATATATATATATATATATATATATATATATATATATATATATATATATATATATATATATATATTTTTATGTTTATACGTTCTTTTAAATAATTTCATAATATATATATATATATATATATATATATAAATTAATAATTATATTTGCTCTACTCTGTATTGAGCACTCTTTTAAGAATAATAATTGTTGGTTATTGGAATTTGTTCCGTATACACCAATTCTATACTTATGTATATATATATATATATATATATATATATATATATATATATATATGACATGAGTTATTACGAATACTTACATTATTTATATTATTCGGACTGTTATTCTCATCTTCAGTGCCATATTCACAACGTTTCGACCGTTGTACGCTCCGGCCTTCTTCGAGTGATTGGAATTTCGAATCGAACCGTTTATTTCGTCCACCGGGGTAGATTACTGTAGTTCCACGTGCTCTGCCTCTTCCATTTGTCTCAGTTTTTTTTCCCCCTTTTATTCAAATCTCTAAGTTTTGGTTCACCACTGCTGTAGCCTGGTATTGAACTCACAACTCTTTTGGGTCTAGTCACTGGATTTAAACAACGTCTTTATCCACTGGACCATATGTTCTCAAGGATAGTCTGTTGCCGATATAATGTCGGTGGGATGAAATAAAGTGTTCAGTTCGAAAGTCCAATCACGTGAAGAAGGCCAGAGGATACAACGGCCGAAACGTTGTGAATATGGCAATGAAGATGAGTATAACAGTCCGTAAAATATAAATAATTGTTATGGTCCAGGTTAGGACCAAGGAAGAACAACACGAACACAAGAGTAGAAATAATGAAGGTATATTACATGAAATAATAATACAAGATGTGGAAGGTGTTAGTATGACTGTCAGTCTGGTTTGGAGTGAACAGCTATCGGCTCGACTCGATTCAGTATCTAGCCACCCCCCCATCCACGAGGCTTGCATGTGGCACAAGGCCGAGTTTAACGTGGGTTTCCCGAGCCCGTAGGCTCGGCCAAAAGTGCCCGTATAACCCGTATAAACGAGATCGGGTTGGTCATTTCTCCCCGAACGAGATTCTGCCCTTTGGCGGAACCTCGTCCGGGTTCCTTTCTGCTCAGAGGCAGAAAGTTCGACCGTCAAGTCGAGAAGCTCGGCTTGATTCAGTATCTAGCCACCACCCCCCACGAGGGTTGCATGTGACACAAGGTCATTTTTATCGTGGGTTTCCTGAGCCCGTAGGCTCAGCCAAAAATATGCCCGTATGACTTGTAAAAACGAGATCAGGGTAGGTCTTTCACCCCGAACGAGATTCTGCCCTTCGGCGGAACCTCGTCCGGGTTCCTTTCTGCTCAAAAGCAGAGTTCGACCGTCAAGTCGAGAAACTCGGCTTGATTCGGTATCTAGCCACCCCCCACGAGGGTTGCATGTGACACAAGGTCGTTTTTATCGTGGGTTTCCCTGAGCCCGTAGGCTCAGCCAAAAATATGCCCGTATAACACGTAAAAACGAGATCAGGGTAGGTCTTTCACCCCGAACGAGATTCTGCCCTTCGGCGGAACCTCGTCCGGGTTCCTTTCTGCTCAAAAGCAGAGTTCGACCGTCAAGTCGAGAAGCTCGGCTTGATTCGGTATCTAGCCACCCCACGAGGGTTGCATGCGACACAAGGTCATTTTTATCGTGGGTTTCCTGAGCCCGTAGGCTCAGCCAAAAATATGCCCGTATGACTCGTAAAACGAGATCAGGGTAGGTCATTCACCCCGAACGAGATTCTGCCCTTCGGCGGAACCTCGTCCGGGTTCCTTTCTGCTCAAAAGCAGAGAGTTCGACCGTCAAGTCGAAAAGATCGGCTTGATTCAGTATCTAGCCACCCCCCACGATGGTTGCATGCGACACAAGGTCGTTTTTTATCGTGGGTTACCTGAGCCCGTAGGCTCAGCCAAAAATATGCCCGTATGACTCGTAAAAAACGAGATCCAAAATTCACCCCGAACGAGATTCTGCCCTTCGGCGGAACCTCGTCCGGGTTCCTTTCTGCTCAAAGCAGAGAGTTCGACCGTCAAGCCGAAAAGCTCGGCTTGATTCAGTATCTAGCCACCCCCACGAGGGTTGCATGCATACAAGGTCGTTTTTATCGTGGGTTTCCTGAGCCCGTAGGCTCAGCCAAAAATATGCCCGTATGACTCGTAAAAACGAGATCGGGTAGGTCATTCACCCCGAACGAGATTCTGCCCTTCGGCGGAACCTCGTCCGGGTTCCTTTCTGCTCAAAGGCAGAGTTCGACCGTCAAGTCGAGAAGCTCGGCTTGATTCAGTATCTAGCCACCCCCACGAGGGTTGCATGCGACACAAGGTCATTTTTTATCGTGGGTTTCCTGAGCCCGTAGGCTCAGCCAAAAAAATGCCCATATAACTCGCAAAAACGAGATCAGGTAGGTCATTTTCCCCGAACGAGATTCTGCCCTTTGGCGGAACCTCGTCCGAGTTCCTTTCTGCCCAGAGGCAGAAAGTTCGACCGTCAAGCCGAGAAGCTCGGCTTGAATCAGTATCTCCACCCCCACGAGGGTTGCATGTGACACAAGGTCATTTTTATCGTGGGTTTCCCGAGCCCGTAGGCTCAGCCAAAAAATGCCCGCCCGTATAACTCGTAAAAACGAGATCGGGTGGGTCATTCACCCGAACGAGATTCTGCCCTTCGGCGGAACCTCGTCCGGGTTCCTTTCTGCTCAAAAGCAGAGAGTTCGACCGTCAAGTCGAGAAGCTCGGCTTGAATCAGGATCTAGCCACCACCCCCACGAGGGTTGCATGCGACACAAGGTCATTTTATCGTGGGTTTCCCGAGCCCGTAGGCTCAGCCAAAAATGCCCGTATAACTCGTAAAAACGAGATCGGGTAGGTCATTTTACCCAGAACGAGATTCTGCCCTTCGGCGGAACCTCGTCCGGGTTCCTTTCTGCTCAGAGGCAGAAAGTTCGACCGTCAAGTCGAGAAGCTCGGCTTGAATCAGTATCTAGCCACCCCCCCACGAGGGTTGCATGTGACACAAGGTCGTTTTTATCGTGGGTTTCCTGAGCCCGTAGGCTCAGCCAAAAAATTCCCGTAGAACTCGTATAAACGAGATCGGGTTGGTCATTTTCCCCGAACGAGATTCTGCCCTTCGGCGGAGCCTCGTCCGGGTTCCTCTCTACTCAGAGGCAGAGAGTTCGACCGTCAAGTCGAGAAGCTCGGCTTGAATCAGTATCTAGCCACCCCCCCACGAGGGTTGCATGCGACACAAGGTCATTTTTATCGTGGGTTTCCTGAGCCCGTAGGCTCAGCCAAAAATATGCCCGTATGACTCGTAAAAACGAGATCGGGTAGGTCATTTACCCCGAACGAGATTCTGCCTTCGGCGGAACCTCGTCCGGGTTCCTTTCTGCTCAAAAGCAGAGAGTTCGACCGTCAAGTCGAGAAGCTCCGGCGAATCGTCCCTCTCTCTTGAGAGGCGTAGTATACATACTGTTAGGAAGAGTTCATTCTGTAGTTATAGGTAAGGACCCATGAAAATAATATAAGTATATATATATATATATATATACATATGTACACACACACACACACACACACACACACACACACACACACACACACACACACACACATATATATATATATATATATATATATCTAAACGACTTATCTAAAATCCTGGGGAAAAGTTTAGTGTTTTTTCATATATTAAATAATTTGTGGGATAGACAATTATCGCATGCAGTTACACGATTTTAAAAATTTTCCTGTTACACCCGACTTAAAATAATATAAAAATTAATAAATACTCTTATGCACATATATGCTAAAATATTACATACCACCAACTACAAAACTAAAATTATAATTTAAATACTAATATATATATATATATATATATATATATATATATATATATATATATATGATAAGTAATTTTAAATATAATACAAATGTACACACAAATATTATGACATATCTACGTATATAAAATATCTATATACGCCCACATTTACATAGCTATAGTAAGGTTTACAAGGAAAATATATTTACATATATCTACTTATCAATATGCTCGCTATAGTATTCATACAAAACTATAAAGACATTTACAATATAGTGTAGAGCTTAGAAAAAATTCACAGTGTGAGATAGGCAAGAAGTAAGGCATGTAGCTCATCAGCACGGCAAAGGGCACTCCTTTAAAGGCAAGGAAGGGCAAAAATAATTTAAGTCAAGTGATATCGATTGCTGTATGAGTTGTACAATTTTTGAATCAAGCACGGGCAACGCCGAGCCATGCTGCTAGTATATGTATATATTTATTTTAGGGAAAAAGATGTATGACAAAGAGTGGGAAGAAATACTAGCTGAGAAGTGCAAGAAGCTTATAAATGGCTACCAGAAAAGTTTAAAGACAGTCATAAACACATTTTTTTTATTTTTCCTCTTTGAAATTAAAATATGTAAGTTGTATTTTTTTTTCGTTAAATTACTTTAGATAAGCAATTAAAAGATTCTGGTGACATAAGTTTCGTTTTTTTCTCAATTATTTCTGAAAATATATAAAAGAAATTAGTGTGCATAATGCATACATATATATATATATATATATATATATATATATGATACGTCAATATACCAAAACAAATCGGAAAGAATATTCACAAGGACATTCCTATTATTTTGGAATATATAACGCTTTGCCAGAATTATATCTTTTTCCGTGCTGTTCAATTCCAGACCTACATAAGAATTTCAAATCTTTAATTCAAATATCCGTATATTGACGTAGGCGGGTCCGCAATCACACCTGTGATCTGGTCGAACGTTAGATGTGATTGGCACCTTGCATACTGAGAACAAAGCAAAAGATAACGATCCGATGATGGTGATGTTAATATTAAATCTTTTTTTCAGTCAAGATTGCATTTTAGAAAAGTTTGTTGATCATTTTTCTGTTGATTGTAAAAACGTACAAGAACTTTCCTGTCCGCCATTGATGATACTTCTAAAAGTTTTCATATGTAATTTTCCGTTCCCTGTTGTTTTTGTTTTTTGTTTTTTTTTTTTTCATGCAGCCAAGACATTCTATATTGATGAGTGCCGGTTGGAATAGTACCCCAGTACTGTAAAAACAATTCACATTTTCTGCAAATCTTGGACCATAAGAAATTAAGACAAAAAGCATTGCCTGAATCATGGGAAGCGATTTTAATTTGCTTTGATCTTTGTAAGCTTACGGCCACATCACATTGAAATATCGGTTCCCTTACGATAACCGAAGTTAAGCAACGTCGAGCCTTGTCAGTGTCTAGATGAGTGAGCCAAGTTCCAATTCCCTTTAGGTTCATTATATTCTCTTACGCGTAAATACCCTTGGAAATGGAATAATCCACCTGTCCCCTTCCAGCTATGGGTTACTTAGTAAGACTTTGTATCCCTAAGCCAGTATTATCTCCCAAAATTTCTTACAATATAAAGATATAGCTTTAAATAACCTGCAAAGAGTTGATAAGCCTTAGAAAACGAATCAAACATCGAATTGATCTTTGTAACACTAGTTATCTAAGTTGCCTTTTGTCTGCCAAAGTCAATACATTTGAGTCCTCCATGTGGATCTGCCTAACAGCATTTATATACAAACTTGAAATTCAAGCTGAGGCTGTGGCATTTACTGCTCAGTAATACCCTTGGGTAAAGCGTGAATCTATTCTCTTCACCATACACCATCAAACCAGCAAGGTAGATTAGGCTTTCTTGATAGAACAACTCTGAATTCAAAAGCGCAGAGAATGCATCTGACAATCGTTCCACTATTTTTTCCATGAACAGTCATTACAATTCGCAATTTATAGACACTAAAGAAAGAAATTGCGGAGAGCAATGGCTACCTACATTCAGAAAGGACGATGTTTTTAAGAAGACCCTTTTTATATCCTTAAGGCACGTCTCAGAAGTTAATATTTTCATAATTTGTAAGCAGAATATGACTTCTCTTAACATGTGTGCAATCATAGCTCTCCACAACTTCCTATCCTTCCTGTTCTGTCAGTAAGTTTAATAGGTTTCCGACTTGCCTTCAAGATGTCCTGTGTCAAATATTTACAATTGAATTTTTCTGCTTTTATCTATAATTGTCCTTTTTGTCTCCATTTTCCTCAAAACTGACTCGTTGCTTACATGCTCTGTCTACAGTATTCTGAGCATCTTTCTCCACGACCGCATCTCTGTTGCCTTCAGTTTCATCTTCATCTGTGTGGAAATTGTTCAGCTTTTACTGCCATATAGGAAGATTGAAACTGCACAATCCTTATTTCTTCATTTTATAACGACATCTCCCTGGTTCTTAATACATAGTTTAGATTCTGAAAGGCAACTTTTGTTTTCCCATTATACCATCGGATTTCGGTGTCACATTTTGCGGTATCTATTTAACTTTTTCCGAGATCTTTAAAATTGTTTTATTATTTTATGCTAACATCTCCAACTTGTGACTCGTTTTATAGTTTGTTTTTTTTTCTTGCTGAAACTCTAATTTTTTCACATTTTGTCTCGTTAAAATTGACGATTAGTTCTTTCTTCCGACATTACTCCTTCGTTTAAGAGTTAATATAGTTATATTTCTGTGTCTGCTATTAACAATATTTGATGATAATTTTATATTTTTATCCTTTTATTACTAATTTATTGATTTCTATCATTATCATTTAAAACCTATATATTAATGATTATTAATGTGATACATTTGATGACGAACACATTGTCGATAATCACTTTTTTTAACTTCTTATTTGATTCGTCTTAGTAACCCCAGACGCGGTGCAGGCAATCCACTCTCCTATAAGAAGCCTACTTGAACAGGCCATTATATAAGAAAGGCTTGACAAGGCTCACTTAATCCCACGAGTGTTAATTAAAATGTGGTATTGTTTTAAACTCTTGTCAGCAAAGTAGAAGATTTTAACAACTTCTCTTGTAATGAAGGCTCAACTTTTGTTAGGGGCAATATATTTCACACGTTAATTTTGTAAGAAGTATGAACTTGGCCTTATTTAGCTTGGTTTGTTTTTCTTTTTTTTTTGTTTTGTTTTTTTGAATGGGTTATCTAATGCCGACATTATTCTTAGGATAGGTTCCAATGAATAGAATATGTGTTCTTTGTAAGAAATAAGTATCTAGATCAGGTTTTATTGACGTATTTTTGTAAAGAGGGTTTTTGTATAGCTAGTAATATTTTTTCCTTTTCAAAAATGTATTGCTGGTAATATGTTTTTCAAATACTTAACATCAGGAAGAGGCAGCTGAAGAAAGAAGGGCCTAGAGAATCTGATACTCACGGGTCGAATAGAGGGAAAGATCGACAAGGGAAAACAACGCGTGACATACCTGGCAGGGTTAAACAAGTGGATGATAGAACGTGATATGGGGGAGGAAGCAGAGGGAAGGATCTTATTGAGAACTGCAAGGGATAGAGGGAGGTGGAGAGCCATGATCGTCTACGTCCTGAAAGAATATGGCACTTAAAAAGAAGAGAATGGCTGGTAATATTTTTTTTCTTTTTTTCAAAACACTATTCCTGGTAATTTTTTTTCTTTTTGCAAAATTCTATTGCTGGCATTTTTTTTTTTATGTATTTTGGTATTTTTACAACAAAAATATCTTTTTACACTTTCATAGTGTTTTGATCCCAGTTTTGGGGATAGCAATTTGTTCATAGTGGCGACCCTAACAGGTGCTACAACTCCGGGTCAGGGTGGACCTGGGAACAACAGCAATTAGGAGTTGGTTGCCCGCTTCTCAAAACCTTCTGATCAGCGCCTTTGCTTGAATTTATAATTGGACCCAATTCGGTGTATTTACCTTTATTTGTCAGTTTTTCTCCCGGATCTTCTTACTACCAAAACGTTCAAACTTGGATTCGTCTGTCCACGATATATTTTGCTAAATCTTCTATATTTTCTAGAAGATATATTTTATATTGTTTTCGACATTGAGATTACCAAAATTCTCAACTAAGTTAAATGGTAATACAGATTCCAGATGTTAACTCAACACTGACCGATGTGGCAAACAAAATATATGTAGCTGTCACTGTTTTAAGAAAAATGATTGTGCCATTACGAAAGTATTTCCATAGTTACCTTTAAATTTTTTTTTAATTTTGAAGTAATTTATACAAAATGGCAAACTCAAAGCAGCTAAACACTGAGATGAGGACGCAAACTGAAATTTTATTCCGCGAAGGTTACTCTCAAAGACAAATTGCTAAGAAGTTGAAGATTTCTAAACATGGGGTGCAATATTCATTACAAAGGCAATTAGAAACTGACTCAAATGTTGACAGAAAATGAACTGGAGAACGAAAAGTGACAACTTCTACTGTAGATAAACATTTGATTATTGAGAGCAAAAGATAGAAAGAAAACTGCTCCAGAGTCGAAAAGAATGATAAAATGTATTGTGGACAGACGAATCCAAATTTTAATATTTTGGTAGTAAGAAGAGAGTGAATGTTAGAAGAAAGCCAAGAGAAAGACTGAATAATGAATGTGTGGTTCCAACATTTAAGCATGGAAGTGGGTCTGTTATGGTCGGGGGGTTGAGGGAGAGAGGACTGGAAATTTGATTCAGATCAACGGAATTATGAAAAAAAAGAACAATATCATTTGATTTTGCATAGATATGCTATACCATCTGGTTTCCACATAACTGGGAAAAATCACGTTTCAACAAACAACGATCCAAAAAAACACTTCTCAATTATGTCAAAATTACCACGAATCAAAAAAGGAACAAGATTTTTTTTTTCACCTCAAACGTCTGACAAATTCTAAGTGCTCTTAAGTGGACTCTGAACAACAGCAATTAAGAGGTGGTTTCCCGCCTCTCAAAACGTCCTGATCAGCGGCTTTGCTTTCGGATGTAGTTTATCGTCATACCCAGGACATAGGCGTATTTGGAACCCCGCCGGTTTTCGGTCCTTTTAACCTTTGACTCATATGGTTAATTTGACTACTTCGCTTTCACCTAAGATATACATACTACCTCAAAGAAAGGTAGGAAATAGGAATTATAAGATAACAGCAATGACAGACATAAGTTTTTCGTTAATGATGAGCCTAATAATTCTTTATCGGAATAGACAATTTAGACAGAAACATTTCAAACTATTCAATTATCACAAACGAATAAGATTACCTCAGAAACATTGCGCTTCTAAAATAACTTGAATTTATAATTGTGCCTATGCATGTATGTAGGTGTATATTTTCCACATTTAGAACGAGAAGCCAGCCTTGACAGCCGTGATAGTTGCATATTTTACACATTTAAGACGGGCAGAACGAATGGGTTAATTAGTAAGACGTGTATTATTAAATCATTGTCTACCCACGACAGACCCCACAAAATTCTTACAATCTATAAAAATATTGTCTGGCTTTAAATAACCTGACAATGGCTGATAGTCCGTAAAAAGACGAATCAGTCAACCTAAAAAGAAACTTCGAGAAAAACTCTACAGGAATTGAAATATACTACGTTGACTATATATATATATATATATATATATATATATATATATATATATATATATATATATATATATATATATGTATATATATATAAATATGAGCACGTCTGTGTGTTATTTTTATTAAATATAACGGACAAAATCTTCCTTTTTCATTTTTAGTGTATTTTTTAAATTTTCAAATAATTTGCCGTACATCAAGTTCAAAACAGTTCCAATTTTTTTTTATTCGGTTTTTATTCCATTATTTTTCGACCGTCTTGTTCGTTATGAAGAGCTAAATGCTACTACTTTTTTAAAGAAAGTAATTACCAAATAACTCTCAGCTCATTTCTACACAATAGAATTGATGAAAAGCAAAGTTGTTGTTGATGATGATGATGATGATGATGATGATTAAAGACATCAGTCCACAATTCTTAATTTGAGTCATGACACACACCCTTAGGGACATCGTGTGCTTACAATGAAACAGTAAGTATTCAGGAGTGTCAATAGAAACTGATTAAATTTTAACAGGGCACTAAGATGATTGAAGACTTTTAGCCCAGACTGGAGCAAGTCGCAACTTTTTATTTACTTATTTGATTATATAATTACATTTATATTTTGTTTTATGCATTTAAACGCCATTGCTATATGTGTATGGAGCAAAATTCTTCAAACTAAAGTCCGGCAGGTTCTATGGACTGACTCGATGACCGACGCTTACTTCCAGTGCTTGTTGGTGTTATAATGCAAGAAGACGTAAATCGTAATATTAAGATGCTCCTTTTACCAATGTAATATTAATATAGAAGGCGTAAGTTAGCTAAAATAAAAAAAAGTCACTGAACAAACAAGAGCATAGATGGCTAGACGAGCTTGTTTTACTATTCAGATACTCCTTGAATATTTTAAAATGGCCGAAGTTTTATTAATTATTTTCTTTGTTTTTTTTTTCTTTTCTTTTAGAGTTGGACACTCACTTTCAGTACGAAGACAGATAGATTGATATCACGCAATGTTAAGTGTGCTGGGTACATAACGTTTGCTAGCGCTTAAATGGAAATCAACAGTGTTTAAATACTCGGTTTTTCAATTGCGTTCATTTTCGACTTAATGAAAAGGTTTGTATCAATTTCTTCCCCACCCTCTCGTTATAGTTTAAATACCTAATGCTAAAAAGTAGAGTGTAAGTTTAGCTGACATCTTTAACAAATTTCAAATACAGTAGGGCAAAATGAATCAGATAATTCTTGGAGTGAAATAATGAATCAACTATTTTTTTCAGCTTCTTTACAATATGGAAGGTACGCATGGTGTTCACCTTGTTAGCTCTATAAAAGCATTTGCTCTGATCAATAATTAAAAATGGCTTCAAGCGAATGAATACTTTAGGTCTTTCGCTAAGCTGGATAAAGTGGGCTACATAATTACAAAAGGACTTGCCAAATAGCAAAACGATTTGAACCCGTCCAACAGCAGCAACATGTAATCACACCGCGCATTCACACAAACACACGCATATATATATATATATATATATATATATATATATATATAAAAACACCAAACAGCCCTTTCGAAAAAGTTTTGGGAATTAAAGGAAAAGGGTCCGAATCCTCAAATAAATTGGAAAATTCTAGGTTCGCGAACACCTCCAATAGTTTTAGGGGTAGGTGCAAACTATGTCTAGAAGAAAAAAATTTGGATAATAAAATATAAAATGCAAACTATTCAATCAACAGAGAGAACTAATCACGAAATGTAGACATAGAAATAAATTCCAAATTACATAAGAATACAGGTGCATAGATGTGGGTGTGTATGTGTACGTATAGTGGCATATATGTATGATCATGTAAATGTACACACATATGTATGTATAAAGATGTGGACTCATATAAATGTGTTGGACGGCACGAGTTAGGCTATTGGGTGCTCTTGTATTAACCACAATCTATAAATCTATAATTCAACTAATTTACATTAATCTTAACGGATTAAAATCCCCCATCGCTTATTAGTACAAAAACTATTTACTGTGATTCCCAGAAAAACCCACCCCGGGGCCCTTATAAGAAACGCCACATAATAGGAACCGATATTAAACCACAAACAAAAATCCTGGCCATAAATAAACTGCAAACACAGACCGCTTCCCCCGGGATAATATACGTTACGTCCCCACAACAAACACAAAACCAGTCTCAGTAACAAGGCAACTACTAGAGGAAGACAGAAATTGAAAATAAATTTAGAACGATGCTTCGAGACAAGCACTTAGAGGCTGATGATATCCGTGTGAAGAACGGTTTGGAATAAACTATACCTATGTTGAGATAATTTTTGTTTGTTTTTTTGCTGTAAAAAATACATATGCTCTGTTAAAATAAATACATCGAGCTCACTTTGGATCAATTTTAATAAATAATATTAAAAGGATCAACCCGGATTATATACCAACGGATCGATTACCTGTACTATTATATATATATATATATATATATATATATATATATATATATATATATATATATATATATATATATATATATATATATATACTAAAAGCAATAATAATTTTTATATAATATTAGCTTACATAATTTCTTTTCTATTTTTATTATATAACACATACACAACAGCTAAAAGGTTGGACTATCCTGAATTTCGTTAAAAACAAACACCTTTAAATGAGATATTTTTACATTTTCTTTTAAAGTAAAGGATAAAATGTCCGTAATTCTGTGTATTTACCTTTATTTGGCAGTTTTTCTCCCGGATCCTTTTGCTACCAAAACATTCAAACTTGGATTCGTCTGTCCACGATATATTTTGCTAAATCTTCAATATTTTGTACGAGAAATATTTTATATTGTTTTCGACATTGAGATTACAAAAATTCTCAACTAAGTTAAATGGTAATACAGATTCCAGATGATAACTCAAGACTGACCGATGTGGCAAACAAAAGTTATGTAGCTGTCTCTGTTTTAAGAAAAATGATTGTGCCATTACGAAAATATTTCCATAGTTATCTTTTAGATTTTTTTAATTTTGAAGTAATTTATACAAAATGGCAAACTCAAAGCCGCTATACACTGAGATGAGGACACAAACTGAAATTTTATTCCAAGAAGGTTACTCTCAAAGACAAATTGCTAAGAAGTTGAAGATTTCTAAACATGGGGTGCAATATTCATTACAAAGGCAATTAGAAACTGACTCAAATGTTGACAGAAAATGAACTGGAGAACTAAAAGTGACAACTTCTATTGTAGATAAACATTTGATTATTGAGAGCAAAAGATAGAAAGAAAACTGCTCCAGAGTCGAAAGAATGATAAAATGTATTGTGGACAGACGAATCCAAATTTTAATATTCTGGTAGTAATAGGAAAGTGAATGTCAGAAGAAAGCCAAGAGAAATACTGAATAATAATTCAACATTTAAGCATGGAAGTGGGTCTGTTATGGTCGGGGGGTTGACTCAGATCAACGGAATTATGAAAAAAGAACAATATCATGTGATTTTGCATCGACATGCTATACCATCTGGTTTACGCATAAATAGGAAAAATCACGTTTCAACAAACAACGATCCAAAAAACACTTCTGAATTATATCAAAATTACCACGAGTCAAAAAAAGGAACTAGATTGTTTAAATTAAAACTTTTTCGCCTCAAACGAAACAAATTCTAAGTGCTCTTAAGTGGACTCCGATGGTTATACACGATTTTATTTTGTTGTTACGTTGAGAATATAAATTTATTAGATCGTTTTTGTTGGCTGATTTCCGGTGCACACCAAGTTTTATAATCATCAGATTCTACTTAAGAGCACTCGGAATTTGCAGCCCTCAATATTTACATGAAGCGGTGAAATACATTGAAAACAATTTCAAGCTACTTCAATACCCTAATTATTTATATTCAATGTGAAGCAAAAGGCTCATAAAATATTCCAAAATAAAAAATAACCTCTCCTGAGAATACCAATGAATAAAAAATACATTTTCCTACCAACTCTATTACCACGACACTTGAAGTGAACTTATCTAAACTCAACATAGAATTCGTTACTACTACATCTAAAAACAATAAAAACTTAGTTAATACTAAAACAATAAGCTAAAACTTGAAAGAGGAATTTACTCAATCAACTGCAATAAATGTCTCAAATATATATAGGAGAAACCTCAAGATAAATAAAAAATATGTGAACACAAAAGGTATATTTTACAAAACAATTAAACAAATACATTAGTTGTTCAACGTAATGAGACTGATATAAAAAATATATATATATATAAAAAACTAGCAGTAGAGCCCGGCGTTGCCCGGGGATGTAACAGTAAGAGACAGATTAAGTATCGACCATCATCATCAGTTTCTGATGACTGAAAAATAAAATTGACGATGATTATTGTTTAAGGTTGACAGACACGCATGTCTTAATTAGTTTTTTTGTTTGTTTTTTTTTACGAATTGGTCAAACCCAAACTCAAACAAAAACATTGTTTTCAATCGTTATGAGTCTATCGATTGAATAGAATTTTATTATAAACAATTGTCTTGTAAATGGAATTTTTGAAGCATTCTGAATGTAAAAATAAAGATAAAAGTGTGCAAGACAATAAGAAACACTACCTGCCAAAACAAAGTGAAGTTTTGTTGAAATCGGTTGAAAAATGTAGGAAATCCGACCCCATATATAAACGAACACACACACACAAACAACCTGGGTTTTATAATAAGTATAACTCGATATGAGTTGTCCTCCTTTCATTCTGGCGACAGAATCGTGTTTTATCGTATTTTCAAATTGATTTCGCGCAAAAACAATTGTGTTTCTTTCAAATTTTGGCGCTGTCAGAACCACCGCAAGGTAATTTTACACAGTCCTATGAAGTTTTGTTGAAATCTGTTGAAAAATGTAGGAAATCCGATCCAATATATAAACGTACAGACACACACACACACACACACACAATCTGCGTTTTATAATAAGTAAGATGCTACTCTGATCAAAGAAGGAAACACTTCACTAACACAAAAAGAGAGAATGCCTTGATCGCAAAGTCATCGACATTAAATTTGTACCCTGGCTTTTACAATATTTCCCCATTCTGGTGAGATCTTTTATTACCACAGAGTTTGATAGTGATGGAAACATAACGAAAAAGAATTTAAATGAAATCGCCTAGATTATATATATATTTAACAAAAAATTAAAATTCCAAGGATCATTCGTTCGAGCTCATGTGTAGTCGCACCAACATAACAAATTTAGTCTGATGAAGTGCTGAAGGAAGAAACGTCACACGAATACTTTTTTCCACTTTGTCAAACATTTCTCTCTATATCTATCTGTATATATATATATATATATATATATATATATATATATATATATATATATATATATATATCGGGTGCAACAGAAAAATTGTCCAAATCGTGTAGAAGTAAAATTGTCTATTTGTTTGATTAAGCTTTGAACCGTTGTATCTTGGTAATGATTAAACTTATCTAACTTGAATTCTCCGAGGTTTTTATAACACTATTGGACACTACTTTGAACAATAAGAATGTATATTTACTCTCCAAGCTTAACAGAAGAATCGTGTGGAAATCGATCATATACGAAAATGGCATGCTCATCATTAATTAATCATAGGTAAGTATCGAAAGCTCCTGAACGATTGAAATAACGTTCAAATATATATATATATATATATATATATATATATATATATATATATATATATATATATATATATATATATACGACGATCCTGCTTACTGTTGTGACCACCTGATCCAGGTTTCCTCTCTACTGTTTCCTCTTTTTAAACTTATTCACCGTTCCCTTGATGCTTCTTGAATGGAAGCTAGAGTATGAATGTTCGTACCATTTCTGAAGGCCTGAATGATATTTTTCCTTTCACCATTAGTCAGTTGGGAAGACAGTGGATCTGACACAAAACGATTTTAACCTGCTCTCTTTCTATCGGAATAACTCAAAGGATTTTTCAGTGATCCTTACCAAAATTAGTGTCAAGATAGCTAAACGTCTTATCCGAAAACCTGGGGAACATAAATCCAATTCGTTTTGTGGTTTTTAGATATTAAATATATTGTGGGATGGGCAATTATGCTTCCAAACGATTTGGAAAATTTTCCAGTTACTTCTGCTATATATCACGCAATATTGTATGACCTGTTTGTGTCACGATCATCAGCGCGTAACATAAAATCATCGAACCGAGTTCGGATTCGCTGATCAGGTTTAGCAATTTCTCTAGTTTGAAATTTATTTCATGGTTAATCTAACCAAAGAGAAAGTTAGACATTTCAGTTATTTTTACATAAGTTAAAAAAACTGGACCTCGGTTTATGCTTAAAATATGCTTATTTTAAGTATTTACTAATCTGAGCCTTATAAGATCCATGCTAATAAATGAAAATAAAACAAGGACAACATTTTAGCAGGGTAGAAGAGATCTATCCAGTCTTTAATGGGACCCGGTTTAAACGAATGTAAACATTGAATTCTAAGCTGTCGAGAAGGCAATAACAAACCACTAAAATATTAAAAAAGAGGTCATGGCAATTCATCGATGTTTTAAAGTAGATAGTTATAATTGACTATATCTTTAATAATGTTGGTATTAAAAAATAAAATTATATAAATGTTGTGTGGCTCTCCCATTTTTACATAACATGGACTCGTCCAAACTTTGCTTATACTGACAGAGAAAATACCTTCTGGTTGAGATCCGTCGAGATACAGCCTCGACGTCTGTTGAACTCTCTGCTTTGGCAGAGAGGAACCCGGACGAGGCTTTGCCGAAGGGCAAGGTTTTGTCCGGGGAGGTAGACAGTTCCCGAACCCGCTTATGCATGTTCAAAGGGGATATTCTTTCACTGAGCCTACGGGCTCGGAGAAACCCACTTTAAACTCGGCCTTGTGCCACATATATTCCTCGTGGGTGGAATATTAAACACCGACATCCGTCGAGATACAGCCTCTGACTGTGTGCGACGTCTGTCGAACTCTCTGCTTTGGCAGAGAGGAACTCGGACAAGGCTTTGCCGAAGGGTAAAGTTTCGTCCGGGGAGGTATACAGTTCCCGAACCCGCTTATGTATGTTCAAAGGGCTCGGAGAAAGCCACTTTAAACTCAGCCTTGTGCCACATATATTCCTCGTGGGTGGAATGTTAAATATCGAGATATGTTGAGATACATTGAGACAGGTTTAGAGATACAGAGACAGACACAGGATGTTCTCAGAGAGTTATACAAGAGTCCAGAGAGAGAGAGATGATTACGGCTTTACTTACAGAGACTTGTACATATACTTTCTACTAACCCGCATTCCTGGACTACTAATCTTCACTTCAAGTCTGTATTCTTACGTTTAATACGCTTATTTTTCTATCTCCATTACTGGCGTAGTTTATTTATTTGTGCAGGATTCCATTCATGGAATCCCCAACAATAAATTAAATACAAAAGAAATTATTATGTAAGCAAATATTATACAAAATTTATATTTATTAAGTATTCTATATTATTTAATAAATTTAGTCTAGTCTGGCACAAGGTTGTATAATTAAGACACGCCGAGAGAACTGATCTCACCACATGAGCGAATAATTTTTGAGAGCCGTTCGTACATTACGGCTTTAAAACAAGACATCAAATTATATGCTTTAACTTGCGAATAATACCCGAATTTATCAGTAAAATCGTTGTTTAGTTTGCAGTTTTCCTTTCTTTGACCGGATCTCTTTTTTGATTTACAACTTTAACAAATTTTCCTCCTTTTGATTCCCATTTGAGAAACGTTCTTTCTAGAATCGCCATAACTATGTCATTAACTGCTAAAATATCTTCATTTATTCTGAAATCGCACGCAAACCTCTTATCTTAAAAAAAACAGCAATATATCCCGCACAACGATCCACGTTTTATAAACTTCTTCAAATGTTCTTAATATTCTTTTCTAATCTGACTCGGCTTTAACATTATTTCTTTAAACATTAAATTAGCTTCTTTTTTTTCTTCTTAATGCAGTAAATAAATCAAGACAAGAAACGAAAGACTATAATCAACGGTAATTTTCTATTGTACGATTGACCTGGAAAACATTCAATAAGGAACATAAAATGGACATGCTAGATTATTTTTCTCCTTATTGACTCTAAATATCTTTGCACTATTAATGATTTCAAAAGTTTTAAGCACTTTTTTCTTCAATGTTAACAATATCACTTAAGATATCGTATGCTCTCTTCAAATCCACGAAGAAAGCAATACACTTGATATTTGTGTCGAATTATAGACATTATCTCTTTCGTTCAGTTCATTCAGAAAGATTCCCAAATAAATTTTATTTCTTCACATTTATTAAATTTAATTCCACCACCCCCTTAAAACCTTCAGGAATTATTAACTCAATTTATTTAACGTAAATACGAAAACATCTTTTAAGTTTAACAAATTTCTCATGTATCATCGTCTGAATATATAAATATAAATATATATGTTTAATAAATAAATATGTATATAAATAGATAAACGAATAATTTAAAATATATTGATTTTCACACATATCCTCACATACACACATTGCTGGCTGCACATTTCCGAATATGCCTAGGTAAGTTGGCTATTTAATCCCTGCTGTAGACGCCTGCTCACTTACATGCGTACTTGTTTAACACCCACAGAGGTACTATGCCATAGTTACTGTTTCTGGTAGAGAGTACACAATCTGGTGTGATCAACATTTTGAAATTTGTATTTGGGTCAACCTGTGGTGCGGTTTTGAAGCACCTCCCAACGTCCTCCTCCAGCCTAAATCATCAAGGATTCAACATCTTGACAAATCGACAATAGTAGGAGTCAAACCCAGGTCTCAAAGTCTCAAGGTTAACGTCCTAACAACTCAAATGCACAATACTAATATATATCATAATTAAAGGTGTTCTAAATATAGAAGTGATGTCTAGATCAAACAAACACGCATAGCACGTGACCACCAAAAAAAAAACAAAAAAAACAAACATACAACTCCCACCGTACGTACTCCACACAACAAAAATACTATGTAGAATCCAACACAGAAATAGTAATTTTCCAAGCGTAGTTCAGATATGGCACAAGGCCGAAAGTATGGGGCACCCAGTGACGATCGAACTCACTACTCATTCGTAATTGTTCTAGCGAGACAAGCTTGCTAACCATTACATCACACCGCGGTGACCAAATGATTTTCTAAGCATTGCTTAGATAGGGCACAAGGCCGAAAGTATGGGGCAACCAGTGAGGATTGAACTCACTACTCAGTCGCAATTTTTTTAGGGAGACAAGCTTGCTAACCATTACACCACCCCGAGGTGCCCAAATCCAGCATATATTTTTTATCTCTTGTAAAACGGAAAAAAATGTTACAATGCTGGAAAAAACATTAATTAAATCTACCTAGTCGGCCGTTTTCAATGAAACATGCTTCAGAGAAAGTTTGTATTTGGGCAGCAATCCCTCTTTTATACAAGTTTGAAAAATTACTGCGGTGAAGTTTTTTTTTTTTTGTTATTACTATTATTTAATTTTTCTTGTGTTCTTATAATTATCTTCTTTTCTGGACATGAATTCTGTAGAAATTGTCTTAATGTTCAGTATGTCCGGGTGTTTTCGGCTATATTTTAGTCACAATGTACGGACCATGTTTGGAAAATATAACATTCCTATAAATCTAGATACATACATAAAACTATCCATGCATTCAGTTAAAAGTTAAAATTATCCTTGATAATGGCTAGAAGTATAGCCGAAATCGCTCGGACATACAGAATATTCGGACAATTTCTTCATAATTTATGTCCAGTAAAGAAGAAACGCCTAAGAACGCTAAAAAAAAGAAAAGAAAATATACAATAGCTCCGTAAATTCAAAATATTTTTTTACTGTTCATTTATAGTACTCCAAATTCGAATATGCAGGGGGGGGGATAACTTTGAAATTTTTTTTATTTTAATATTTAAAAATGAAAAAGATTTTTAGTTTTTTTATTTATATTTTAATTACATATTTTATATAAAACTTTGCTGCTACAAGCATTTTAGAACATTGTTGCAATACTCCTAATTTAATTGAGTTTATATTTATTTTTTGCTGATGTTCTAATGTATTTTTGACTAATATCTGTCTAAACTGTGAATGCGAATATGAGTATTCCTTTAAATGTCCTGAGATTGAAACTCTGACCGTTCAAGTGAAACATAAGCTGTCTCAGATGGGATTAAAAGTACTTTGGAAAATAAAAAACTATTTGGAATTTTTCTTGAAAGTACTTTTGGAAAATAAAAATTATTTGGAATTTTTCTTAATCAATTTTCTACAGCCACCAAGATATTAATTCAGGGATTTCAAAGGATTAAAACTAAAATAATTAGACATAATACGTCTAAATTATTTAAGCAAACATGCTTGAATGAAAATATACTTTCTCTCTCTCTCTCTCTCTCTCTATATATATATATATATTATATATATATATATATATATATATATATATGAAGAGAGAGAATACGGCACTAGAGCCAGTGTACATTTTTTCTGACTTTATTGATTCACATAAGCATAAATAAATGTATGAAATAAATAAAGAACAAATTTGGTTTATCAATCATTCAAGATTTATAGATTCACACATCGAGACATGCACGCACACACACATGCACACGCACGAGAGAGGGAGTAATAGAGATGGATGTATGAGAGATAGAAGGGAAGAGAGAGAGAGAGAGAGAGAAAAATATTAGTGTACCAGTCATTTTTTTAATTGGTCGGCACAGTAATATGTCCGGTTGTGTCATATCGGCGTACCATCGGGACAATCGTTGCATTAGCTGCCTTCATCACCACCTGTCTTGGATCAGTATTCGATTCACTGAGAGAATGAGAAGGCCACAAAAAAAAAAGAGACTAGATATTTCTAGTGCGATATCTCGTCAGCCTGTCTAGAACAAAAGATTTCTAGGAAGATAGGGCGTCAACAGCTCCCAAATGATGACAGACCTGAAAAGTCTTCCCTCTCACTATCCTTCACCTTTTTTTTTTCTAAAGAAAGATTATATCTTCTTTTTTTTTTAAAAAAAAATCTCCTTTAAGAAAGTTAGCGATAATAGTACTCCACAATTATGGCACTCTTTGACATCCATAAACTCTCCTGTGGATCATATGTACACAGTCTCACCAGTTGTGATGATGCTTCTGTGGTTTCTGTTAAAAACAGGCATTTACAAGATGGAGTAACGCACGCCCTGCCGATTTTGAATTCAAAGTTGTCTTCTTCACAATCTGGTTACCAACCAACTCTAGAGAGCCCAGTCTACTATTTAACCCATAACTGGAGAGATAAGAGACGGGTTCAAGGCTATTTGTGTGAAAGTGAACGCCGCGCCCGTTACACTGTCACCACTCTATAACCCAAGAGAACGAAAATATTTATAAAATATATCCTTTTAGAATGCAAGCGACCATTGCTCTCCAAAACTTCTTTTTCTTTTAATGTCTTTAAATATTATTAACATCTGAAAAGAATACGAGACTAAGTTTTTCATACGTGAAATAATCGTTTATTCACGTCCGTACTCCCGTCAAATTAACGCCGTCCAATCAAGGGTATGTTGTTTCGGGTCTTTCTTCAAGCGTTCGTTCTTCTTGTGTGTATGCGAGTAATTTTGATCTCCTCCTAGTTTAGGCGTTTATATAAATTCCTGTTACCCAGTCGTCTTGCGTGCGTATATCCTTAGTTCACCTGGATTCAAATACTGTTTATTTTTGTGCACTCGATGTCACCCTTTGAGGTGCGATTCTGATCTTGATACGACTGAGGTTACCTTCAAAATCCGCCTTTGGTTCTATTAGGTCTTTTGAAGTTCTGGGTTTAAAATGTACTTTGGTATCTCTTAGCGCGAACCCAGTTCAGATTGGCATCAACACAGATCAATTCTCCTTAGATTTAAAAAAAAATGCGATTGATTGGACCCAGCCTTTGGTATTTCCTAGCGTGAATCACCTGGTATACTACAAGCCTACATTTAGTCGCTTGCGGATATGCAAAATCTACATCTACGTTCAGTCCTGGGTATGACGATAAAATGCACCCACGTCCTGGAAAAGACGATAAACTACGTCCGACAGCAAGGCCTCTGATCAAGAGGTTTTGAGGAGCGTGGAACCACCTCTGGTTTTCCCAGGTCCACCCTGACTCGGAGTGGTAGCACTTGTCAGGGTTCCACTCTAAAAGGAGTCAAAACACTATGAAAGTATAAAAATAGGTTTTAATACCAGCAATACTTTTTTGGAAAAATTTTTACCAGCAATACATTTTTGAAAAAAAATATTACCAGCAATACATTTTCGAAAAAAAAAATCACTAGCAATAGATCATTAAAAAAAGTATTACCAGCAATAAAAATCTTATCGGCATTAAATAACCCATTGAGGTTGATATGCCGTAAAACAAAACAAAACAAACCATCTCCGTTCACTCGATAAAAAAATTGATATATCAATAAGAATAAAAATGCAGATTGGATTAGGAAAGTTATTAAACTAACATATTTGTTTTTAATTTGTATAAAAAAATATTAAATTTGTTTTTGTTTTTGTTTATAATAATGGTTTCCAGATAATCCTTTTCCAGTTAATTTGAAATACTGACTTTAATTTGGTGCCTGTAGCGGATATACAACTATTTCTGCCACGAGGCAGGTGAGGCTGTTGATAAGCAATTATTTTGACATTCGAAATAAATCGTCTTGCCTTCTTTTTATGCCTCGTCGACTGAAATATATTTCTTCTAATGCACCCAGTCGGTTGATAAATTAATCTAAATATTAATATGAATGTAATAAGCGGTAAACGCTTTCAAATAAAATTTAGTCTTAATTATGGAATTATTCTAATATCAGTTGGTGCTAAGGGCTTTTCTCGGAATTCTGATGAAAAAAATTATGATGGCAAGTCTGGTAGCTTTCTATCATTGCAATCAACGTGATAACATTCTTATAAAGATTGTATAATTATCTTTCATCTTTGCAGCTTAAATTAGGAGCGAAGAGCGAAATAGATAGATATGAATTGACTGAGATAGATAGATAGATAGATAGATAGATAGATAGATAGATAGATAGATATGAATAGACATAGAGAGGTAGATAGATAATGAACACCTTCTTTGATTTACGTAATTTTGCTTTCATAGGAACGTTCTAATTTCGAATAGCGGCGCGAAATATGTGTTAATTTCAGATTCTTTTTATCTTTCATTCTATTTTAAATAAAGCTAATGCTTCCTACAAGACAATTTAAGACGTACGGAAATCAGAAATACGTATAGACAAACAATATACCCACGTGAAAATTGGATAATGAAGAATTTAATTCTATGACTAAATTACAACTTCTTGTTATGGCTTCCTATGGCCAACTCTAAAACGCATCCACCATTAGATATAATTCTCGTGTTAATTTTATGAGCCTTCTCTTCCATTCAGTCATGTTAGAAGAGAGCATTTGAAGATTTTTCCCGTATTAAGTTGCTATTTCTTCGACAGTATACTGGTTGCCATCCAAGTCTATAGAACCCAATCTATCGTGCTATTCAATCCACAGCTGTAGGAAGAAAATGTGGAGTCATGCCTTACTCAGGGGTATTTGCGCGTAAACGAATATAACGAACTCAACCTGAAATTCAAACTCGGTTCTCCAATTTCGCATCCCGAGTCGATATCCATGACACCACAACGCACATCCAATAAGGAATCTTCTATATCAAAGAGCCTCATCAGATATGAGATCCGATGAATGACATCAGTTACATCTATTACAACTAATAAGTATAAATAAGGACGAAAATAAAATGAAAGATTAATTAATTAGTCTAAGAAATAAATGTCATACTGCTTTGTTTTGTAACGATATACGATGATGCTCATAAAAAAAGAATAGAAGAATAACTCTTTTAATGCAACTTGACAGCTCAGAGCACTTTTTACCTACCTACTATAAGTTTCGATCAGAGATATTTTTTCTCGTCTTCATAGAAGAGGAATCGTTTTACCTGATGGTCACTCCAATGTAGTACCCTATTTGACACTCTTCGCTTTCCCAATTGTCAAAATCTGGTAGCAGTTATAACGTCTCGCTGTTGAAACACATGGATCAGCCAAAATGATTCCTTCAACGACTTTTCGTCGTCCTGGATTTTTCGATAAACGCGGCATTTAAATACTAACTAATCGAGTATTAGACAAGTCAAGGCTTTTGGTCCTGGAAACTTCCCGAGCCGATATAGATATCACAAAGCTGTTTTTTCCTGAAGTAGAAGAAGTAAGGTTAGGGATGCTGGCCACTCCAAGGGAGTACCCTATTTGACACTCTTCGCTTTCCCAATTGTCAAAATCTGGTAGCAGTTATACCGTTTCGCTGTTGAAACACATGGATCAACCAAAATGATTCCTTCAACTACTTTCGTCGTTCTGGGTTTTTCGATAAACGTATCACTTCTCAATCACGCCATTTTTTCTGCATCTAGTCACAGCTATCTGATAATTAGATATCACAATTACCATATTCAGTTTTGTGTTTGTAATTTTTCAGAACTTACAGGATTCAAAATTTTTGTTCTCTACTTTGATTTGGACAACCTACACATAGTAGAACTATGCATTTTCCATGACTCTCTTGGAATGAGAGCGCAGTAGGGATAACGATCGGCTATAGACGTAATACATTCAGGTGGGAATCAAGGCTACTGTTTGACTTTTGCTGGTATGTTTTGTGAAGGATACCGTTTTCAATCCACTCGGAAACGAGAGAGGTGGTCCTAGAAGATGAGAGATGAGAGAGGTGCGATATAGGATCTGAAGCTATATTGTAATGTTTGACAGAATAGCCCTCTGATTACACCTCAGCTAGCATTCATATTTCTGGCGATTTTAATGTTTATCATACTGGTGATTACACAAAAAATAATAATGAACTAACATGCCTTCTCCGGTATATAAGACGACCTACACTGTGGATAATCCTGCTCGTATTGGCTTTATAGCTGGGCATTATGCTCACCTTACCGAGCGCTTCCTTAGCTTTTGCTTTGGCCAATATTCTGCTGAAGTGTTACCACACATGAGAAATAACAAAATTGATACCAAATCGATGTTGTCCTCGGATGTTCTACCTATACTCCAAAGCTAACTTGGGTAGATTCAGGTCATTCATTGCCGAAGCTCTTCTCTCAATACTCTCCCAAAATAGAGCATCCGTAAGTCCGAATAGGTATTCCTGGAAATTTTTATCCGCTACAAAAATTAACAACAAAGGCTGAATAACCAGCTTTGATTCACGCCTGAATACGTTGCAGCCATAGCGCACTGTAACCATTACTACGATCTGTATTTGAGGGTCCGATTTAACAAAAGCGTCATTGTTTAAGAAATGCTAAAAATCAGTGTGTAATGAGAGAGAAAGGGAAAGAAACATTTATTCTTCTAATTACATTTCTCTCGGTATGAGAATTGTTATATCCGTAATACAACAACAGCATAATTCACGGACAGGTTGAAATGGAATGGCTGAAAAGAAAAATGAAAGACAAGTATGTTTTGTTCTCAGAGAGGGACTTTTAGAGGTACTGCGACATATACAAAACCATACATATATATATATATATATATATATATATATATATATATATATATATATATATATATATATATATATATTATTTTTAAACAAAATATTATATATATATATATATATATATATATATATAATATTTTGTTTAAAAATATGATTCCTTCTGCTACATAAGAGTTCTCATGTTTCAAAACGAGAGTCGAAACCATCCAAATAATTATTAAAATTAAGTTGAATTGAGATGTTTCATATATTTTAAACAAAAAAATATTATTTTAATAAAGCTCTACTTCTGTATGGAGCACTGTCTTCTTAAAAATAAAAACAAAAATACTAAGGAACTCCGGATTATGCACCCAACGTGTTCTTTTCTATTTTCTGCATACCTGCGCACTTATATATATATATATATATATATAGATAGATAGATAGATAGATAGATAGATAGATAGATAGATAGATAGATAGATAGATGTCCCAGGTGACGAACTATATATCACATTTATCCAACAGCAAAGGAAAGTATAAGGAGGAACCAAAGGAAAAGTCTTATATATAATTTGAAGATATTACTGACCTGGAGAAGACTCCAGGTTTAAATGGATCAGATTTATCTAGGTTCCAAAGGGAAAGGGCATCATGTGCTTATAAGCTGGGGAGACAGATTTAACCTCAGCCTGGGACAAAGCCAATTCATTTATGTCAGAAAGGGAAACGACATCACGTTCTTATAAGTTTGGGAGGCAGATTTAGGTTCAGCCTGGGCCAAAGGATCATTCATCAATGTCCCACATGGAAATGGTATCATGTGCCTTAAAGCTGGGGTGACAGATTTAGCCTCAGCCTGTGCCTTTCGTCCAGGTTAGAAGAAAGCAACCTTCTGGTATGGTTATTATTCACGAACTGAAAAGCGACTCCTGTTTTGGCTCACTGTATGGAGTGACGTTACGAAGCATTCGTCCTGTGTGTGACCACGGGACTTATCTTCCACGAAAGGGAGATAAGCAGCTTCAAGTGGAAGAGAATACTGGAAAATTCTAAAAACAGCAGTTTAAGTCCAAGTTGAAAATAAAATACTTATCTCCCACGAGTTCTTGAAAATTACAAATAAGATTCTTAACAGAGTCAAGCCGCCAGTGCCTTTAATCGTCTATATCTACATCTATATATTGTCAGCATCAGATAAGGCTAGGATCTCTACAATTAACTATAGTCCACGTTAGCCTCCTTTCTCCCATCACAGAACCCCACGATATCTATCTTGGTTAGGATAGTTTTCAGACTTGTAAAAAGCCTGGACTCTACGAAAGCTACTGGTATTAATTTAAATAAAAAGTATATGTAAGTCACGGTAATCTCCTCAGTTTCAGACATTTGCTGTGGTTTTTAGGATTATCCCCCTAGATAAGCGAAACTATTGCAAATTCTGTTTGTTACACACATATGCACAAATGAACCTGATGATATCTTATCTACGTCAAACTTTGCGATATCTATGTCTCGGCACGGAGATTTTACAGATTCCACGAAAGCTACTGGTCAGGATTATATTCCTGTGGTTGTTCTTAAGACCATTAGCTTAGAGCTATTCCCAGTCTTGATAAAATGTTTTAACCGCTGCCTGAAAGAGAATAGTTTCCCAGTTTTGTATAAGATCTCAGCTGTATGTCCAGTTTAAAAGAATGCCGGTGAGAGCTCATCCTCGTCGCAATATCATCCTATCAGCCGTCTTAATGCCATCAGGAACATTTTGAGACTATCATCTGCTAGAAAGATGATCCCCTAAAAGCAACAAAAAATATGGATTTTGCTCCTGTATGTCGCATCGATAAAATTGCACGAAAATAATTATTCGAAAACAATTATTCGAAAAATATTTATTCGAATTGTAAATTGTTTCAATTACAAAATGATAATTATTCCATATCTATCTATATTTCTGAGATGAGGTATCATGTACACTGTTTATATTATTCGGACTATTGTCTTCATCTTTGTTGCCATATTTATCACAACGTTTCGGCCGTTGTACGCTCCAGCGTTCTTCAAGTGGTTGGAATGTCGAACTGAACACCTTATTTCGCTCACTGGGGTAGATTGTTCTAGTTCCACGTTAAGGCGGTGGAGAGCTTAGAGAGGGGAATTAAAAGGAGATAACTGATAACTGACACCTAGAACAGTCTACCCCAGTGAGCGAAATAAATGGTTCAGTTCGACATTCCAGGCACCTGAAGAAGGCTGGAGCGTACAACGGCGGAAGCGTTGTGATAAATATGGCAACAAAGATTAGTACAAATAGTCCGAAGAATGGAAATAGTGTGCATAATTATTCGAATACCTATATTTGAAATACGTATGCGGTCTTGATTTGAGAAAATCATCACTGATTTACCAAAAAATAATAACACCTCTGAAGGATGGCATAAGGCTTTTTGCAGCAAATGTCATCCCATTATCCCACAATATGGAAATTCTTAGACAATCTTAAATGAGATTTTGACTTGCAAGAAATTCATATTGCAAAAGTAAGAACAAAAATATCAAGAGCGCCAAGAGATACCCCGGCGTAAATGTAAAATTTAAAAAATTAATCACATCCTTTTATGAGTATTCTTCAGTAGTTGAATATTTGCGTGCAGTATCATATAACTTAAGGTGACAAAGTTTTTTTTTTCTTACTAAATTGTTTTATTAATAGTATTTGTATTTCGAATAACTATTATTTGTTTATTTCCTGTTTTAATTTTTAGATTTTTATTGCAATAATGAATTTTGCATTTCCAATAATTATCATTTAGTATAATTGTCCTTTCGATTAATTTTTATTCAAATAATTTACAATTTGAATAAATGTTTTTCTCTTAATTGTTTTTGAACAATTATTTTTCAACAATGTTGGCATAATCCTCAGATTTTATTAGCAGCTTATTGTTGAAAAAGAATTTGTTATTCTAGACAGTATTGATTTTCTAAGCATTGCTTAGACATGGCACAAGGCCGAAACTATAGGGCAACCAATGAGGATCGAACTCACTATTCAGTCGTACGGTTTTAGCGAGACAAGCTTGCTAACCATTACACCACGCCGAGGTGCCCGAAAGCTTACCTTATATGTGGCACAACGTAAGTAACTGACCTAGCAAGACGAGCTTGCTAACCATTACACCACGCCGAGGTGCCCCAGTTATAGACAGTAAACATTAAATGTATGCAACTCTTGAAAGGAATTTATATCCTGTAATGCAACGATGTTGTTCATAATTACAATTCAAGGGACTTAACACAAATAATTTCTTGTTATATATATATTGGGTACCGAAGAACTTGTGAACCTAATTTAATTTAAAATACCATCGTAACTATAATCAATACCGATGATATATTAGATAATAATGAATCACGTGATCAGTCGTTGGTCACGTAATCAACTATGACGCAAATGTTTCTATATATAGAAGAAAGACGTTCATGGATCGTTAGTTGCAGTCCGTTATACCTCTTAATCATTTTTAGTTTAGAAAAAATAAGATCAAGACGCTAGTTAATATTTCGCCCACTGGGATAGACTGTTCTAGTTCCACGTGCCATGTCTAATGGATGTCAGTTATCAGTTATCTCCTGTGAATTCCCCTCTCCAAGTTCTCCACCGCCTTATTGAACTCACACTCTTTGGGTCCTATCACTGGATCTAACCAACGCCTTTATCCACTGTGCCATGTGGCTAGGGGAATTAACAGGGGATAACTGATAACTGACATCCATTAGACATGGCACGTAGAACTAGAACAGTCTGAAATAAAGGGTTCAGTTCGACATTCCAACCACCTGAAGAAGGCCGAAGCGTACAACGGCCGAAACGTTGTGATATATATGGTGACAAAGTTGAGGACAATAGTCCGAATAATGTAAATAGTGTACATAATACCTCATCTCAGAAATAGACAGATACTGAAGATTCATCGTTATTTAGTAAATAATGATGGATTAATGGAGTGCGTATAAAGGTTATTGTCAGTAGTAGCACCTTTGCAGTCGACCTTGCTTTACTCTGGTGAACAGGGAAGCGGAACCATCCAACTCTCTTGAAAAAGTCGCATGTACACTGCATCGGCCACACCCTGGTCAACGGTATCGACCTACCGAATAAAGTTTGTGAGGGTAGTTGGGAGGGTTTCCCGAAACACCTCACCCCAACCCACTTGTACCAAGCGGCCACCGGCCATTCGCCAGCCTGGGCATAGGAGGTGGGACTTAGTGGTCAATGGCTTCTGAGAGTGGGGACCGTTTAAACTCAACATAGCCGTTGCAAAAGAGACCGGCAAGCCTTTGTATTATTTGAATGTCAACATGAACCACAATTACAACAAAGTGGGAATGGTGACCACAGCAGCGCAAAATGCGCAAACTAAATAGATTATGATGATGACGATGATGACGACGAAATATTAAGCAGTGACGTCGTAATTTTTTTCCAACATTGGTTCTTGTTCGGCTGAATACTACAATGTCGTGTGATAAGAATGACCCAGAAAAGCTTCTCATAGGCTGAAAGGAAATATGATGTCCGTATAAGTGAAGGTCCTTCTGAGAACTTCCTTTATTTAAAAATAAAACTCCAGCCGAATTCATTATATTCACTTACGTGCTAATACCCTCCGGAAAGGTATGAATCTTCTTCTTCAGCTATGGGTAAATAGCAGGACAGACCGGGTTCAGCCTTGGATGGCAACTGGTCTACCGCAGAAAGAAATGGCAAACTACTGCGGGGAAAAAAATCTGCCTCGTCAGTCATGTATCGAAAGATATATGATCGCCTAAGCGTATATCACGCATGGCACATAACTGACTGACTGCTTGTCCAAGACGCAGTCCTACATTTTACCGATTGAGGCTAGAGAACTAATGGCAATATAAAGGGTCAAGAAATAGTTTAGTAAGCATTGTTACATGAATTGGCTATAATATGTTAATTGCGATGTTGTATGTGATCCACGCCACTAAATGACAGAAGTCTGAATCGAATTTAATGTCAATCAGTAACCTTTGATCTAAGACGAGTTGATCTGTGGTGGCGCTAATATGTATTGGGCTTTTTATTATAGAGATAGTAAAGTAAACCTTGCATCTGCTTTCTATGTCAGAAGTCTGAATCGAATTTAAGTCAATCAGGAATCTTTGATCTAAGATGAGTTGATCTGTGGTGGCGCTAATATGTATTGGGCTCCTCAATATAGAGGATAGCAAAGTAAACCTTGTACTTGCTTTCTATATAAGTGCTTTTACTTAAAACGAATGTAAGGCGAAAGTCCAAAAAGAAAACATATTCTCCACGTCAACGTTAATTTAATGAAGACTAGACGTGAATAAGCAATTATTTTTTATGGAAGATTTAGTCCCGTGTTTTTTAACAGGTGTTACTGCCATAACCAGTCATTTAGTAACATAGCTGAAGACGGCAGGAAATCATGTGTATAGTCTCCGGTGAAAATCTCATTACTATTTCTCAAGACCACCTTAGTCAAATACTGCTCCATGACGAAACTCATTTCAGAATTCTCTTAGGTTACCCAGATAAATATACACTTAAGGAAGGCTGGAGAGCAAACGGCCGAAATGTTGTGATAATAACAAAGATGAAGACACTCGTCCACACATGAACAGTGTAAATAGTGATAGCTCCTCATCCCAAAAATTCAGACAGAAATTAAAGGAATTATCATTGTTTAAATTCGGACTACTCTCCTCAACTTTGTTTTATTGTAATAGTAACTGTGGGTTCAATCCCTGGACTCGGTAGTAAATACTCAAACTTGGTTGAAACAGGACTGGTAATAACTGAACATTATTAAAAATAACAAGATGCGATATCCCTAGATATGAACAGCAGAACAAGAACAATCTATCCAGTAGATTAAATATAGGGTTAAGATCAAAATTTCCTGAAAGTTACTAGGATCGAAACACCTGAAGAAGGCTGAAGAGCACAACGGTCGAATTGAGAACAACAAAATCGAGAACATTAGTTTGAATGTAAATAATAATGTGATCTATACTTACTAATCTTACTAATTCGGCCTAACTTCACTATTGCTTTTTTTTGTTTTTGTTTTTGCTGTTGTTTTTTATATAATTTTCACCATATACAAGGCGCAGAAGCCACTCAAGGTAAAAGGTTAAATAGTAAATAACACAGTTTGTGGGGATATGGGATGAAGATAGCTGTTAACCCTAGACTTAAACAGAATGTAATGATCGAGGGAGCATCCTCTTGGGAGTCCGTTCCACAACGCAACGGTCTGTGGAAAGAAGCTGCTTGATTGGGACTTACATCCCGCCAATGGGTTGCCTGATCAATTGATTCGTTTTTTTACGGCTTATCTACCCTTTGTAGGTTATTTAAAGTCATCAAACACATAGATTGTGAGAATTGTTTTGAGATAATAATAATTTAGTGATACAAATTTTAATAGCTGGGGGGGGGAGAAGATGTGGATTCAGAGCAATCCCAAAGATACTTGCGCGTAAGTGAATTTATCGACCCTGACTGGAATTGGAACTCGGCTCTCTTTTTTTCCTGCACCATTATCCATTATACCACCCGCACATCAAAGTTTACAGCACCTGGTATTCCCAAGCGGTCACCTATCTAGGTACTAAACAACTTCGACGTTACTTTCTGTCGGTGATGCTAAACAGTAATCGGTGTTTCATCGTGATATGACCGTAATCTTACTAATGGTATACAAAAGGAATGAGGGTGGTTCGCAACAATGTGTGTAGCATGGTGGGTCTTAGCCAGTAAGGTTAGAATTGATGAAACGTTTCGTCTGTAGAAAAAGGGTTGTAAGGAGGGGGGAATAATTCATCAACCAGAAGACATTTTTGAACTCTATCAAGACTGGAAAGTATGAAGTTACTGCCCATATATGGCAGCAGTAGTCTATTTTCCGCCTGACCTTGTACTTGTAATGCTAGGCGCCTAATACTTGCAGCTTATCTTCGCACGGCTCAGATATATGTTTGAAGCGACTAGTTAGAATCGAACTCGTTACCGTAGTAATTGCCTTTAAGACTAACTAACACAAATGTGGCGCCCATCTTAACTCTGACGTCATCAGATAACTATCGTTTCCGAATCGTTATTGTCGAAATACAAATCAAATTGTATGGATAATTAGTTTTCATATGCTTCCTTCCGGGAAGACAGATTAGAAATTTACACGGAGAAAAGAAAAAATTGATGTAAATGACTGAAATCGAGTGAAAACACATTTCGCTGATGCGTCAATTCTGACAAGTCAACCTAATATGAAAAAGAAGTATTCATTGCTTAAGAAGAGAGAAAGGAAACCTAAGGAAAATAAACAGGAAAGAGGATGTCGCCGAAAGCAAAGAATGTAACAAGTGCCGAAGACAAATTGGAACACGAGAATAGTAGAATGAAACACTAATGGATTATATAAAATTGATGAGTGGATGTCGTAACACTCATCGGTGAACAAAGTGAAATCGAAGAACCAAATTCCAATTCTTGCCTCATCTGCTGCCTTCATCTTCTCACAAATTCCTTCGAGAAACTCATGAATCTCCCACCCCCATCTGTGGATTAAATAGTGTAGTAGATTGGGTCCTCGAGTCTAGGAGAATAAAAACTGAATTCACCATCCATGGAGAAAGTAATGGGAAACCATCCCATTTATTTTTTCCAAGAAATCATGGAAATTCATTGAGAATAAAGAAACAGAAGTTGTGGAGAGCCATGATCGCCTGCGTCTTGAACAGATATAGCGTTTTTTGAAAAAAAACTGGTAGTCATGGTCAGTCACTGCTCAATGGAATTTGAATATATATATATATAACATATAATAAAGAAATATATATATATATATATATATACACACATATATATATATATATATATATATATATATATATATATATATATATATATATATATATATATGCAATAAGAACGAATCAGCATAAATTCAAACGTCCATAACACTAATTTAAAAAAGTGCTCAATACAAAAGTAGAAAATTGTTATAGCCATCATTTTAACATCGCCTGATGAGATGCTATGTTGCATCGAAACATTAATGCATTTTTGTAGCGGAAATATGGATGTTCGAATGTAATAACCTATAATAAAGATAAATATATATATATATATATATATATATATATATATATATATATATATATATATATATATATATATATATATAGGAACTGTGAAAAAGACACTTTTGCAGTTTTCATGCATTGTTTGCATGATTGTAACAAACACCTGTTAAAAATCTGTACACCAAAAATAGGTGTCATTTATTGTTCACCAAGATAATAATAAATTATACATCGGTGATATCAATTTTATTACAATATTATTTAAGAGGTACATCATATTCAAATATTCCAAGTTAATAGTGAAACTTTTTTGTGTGGAACCTGGGTATCATTTTCCTAGACAATAAACTTTACCTAATGTATCCATCTCTCACTTCAGTGCAAGCTTCAGTCATCACGTTTATCCCTCTTTCCTTGAGTACCGTTTGGCCACTTGGACCCTACTATTAGTGTCTCAAGAATGTCATTAAACTGTTGATCTGATACAGAAACAATATAAAGAGGCTAGGTCGAGTTCATTCCTCCAGTTAATCATGGATATTTTGCTTACCACTTTTGTTTGGGAGTCACCAATTTTCTCATATTGACTACAGGAGGCACATCCACATTCCCATCGCCATCTTCACTGTCCTCCTCGTCAACAGCAGCCAGCAGCAGAATCTTCTTCCTCTTCATCAGATCTATCATTTCATTATTCCATCTGTTGATTTTCCTCTAATTTTTCTTATCATTGAGACAGTTTTATTCTAACAGTCACGTCCTCATCTTTTCTTTTATATTTTTTTTTAAGCATTACGCACCGAGCAAGACGTGAAGCCACTAGGATGCAGGGGGTTGCAGAAGATGTGGAGCAAGAGCAGATAGGAGTGATAGAAGAAAGGATGAGGAGAGGGATAGTGGATAGATCAAGGTAACTGGAGATGTCGATTGACATTACATTTGAATAGTTGGAGATTATAGCTCTCAAGGAAACAGTAATTGGAAAGGGGGTTCCACAGGCGAGAGGTGCGAGGTATGAAGCTATTGGAGTAGAAGAGACGGCTACATTTAAAAGTTTCTATAATGTAAGGGTGGGAGCGCGATGCCAGCCTCATAGGGCGCTTGAATTCATGGAGTCTGGGAACCAGAGAAAGCAGCTCATCGGAGCAATTACCATGAAAGTATTTGTAGAAAAGACAGAGAGAGGCGACGGCGCGTCTGTGAGAGAGTGACTATAGACGAGACGCCAGATCAGTGCTAATTATATTACATATCCATCTCTGGATCTTGTCAAGAACTCCGAGGTAAACAGGTGCCCCAGACCATATATGGCAGCAATACTCCATGCAAGGGTGAATGGTTGATTTGTATATTTGAAGTATCGATTCCGGGGAGAAAAATTTCCTGGCGCGGCACAGAGAGCCAACTTTCCTTGTGGTAGACTAATCAATTGACTCAATGTATTTGTTCCATCTCAGGTCAGCAGTCAACATGAGACCGAGTGACGCAGGCAGTTGCTCTCAAGAAGTTGACTATCAGACATTCAAATGGGGGGCAGGGAAGGATCTCTATGGTGATTAATAGAGAGTGGTTTAGTTTTTGAGGCGTTAAAGTTGACCAGCCAATTCATGCCGCAATTAACAACCGATTGGAGGTCCATTTCAAGTCGCACGGCCAGGAAGGTCATTGATGAAAATGAGGAATAGAGTGGGGCCAAGGATCGAGCCTTGGGGAACACTTGCGTTCCTGGGATAGGAACTGGAGGAGAATCCGTTGTTCAATTCACGGTTTGACAGGAATGATTGTATTAGATCAAACAATCGACCTGTAATACCATAACCCTGGAGCTTGCGAAGAAGGCCGGCATGTCAAACCCTATCAAACGCTTTGGAGATGTCTAGGGCCACGGCACCAGCCTCACCGTTATTTTGAAGGGCTTGGTAGACGTGCACACATAAGAAGTGGGCGAAATCTGTGTGGGAGAAATATGCATTTCTCTGGACAGTCTTCTTCACTATTGTCTTCTCCTTACTATTCAGGCTTTTAATATATGGCAGGGATTGGAATACGTTCCTTGAGCTGTGTAATACGTAAGGATAAATCTTGATGTAGAACCACATTGGAGCACTGAACTTCCAAATTGTAATGACGATTCTTTTCAGTTAGTAGCTAGTTCTTGATGCTGCTACGTACAGCCTAAGGATTCTACTCCATAAAGTATTTCACCTTGATATGCAAGGTGGGGCCTGTCTCAATAGTAGCTGATTCATCATCAACAACACTTGTAATAACTTATTTTACAAATCCGAAACATGTATATCTGATCCCAGTACAGATGTCTCCCCAGTTCTTCATTCAGGACAGGGAAATCAATGAAACTGACTGGCTGAAAGGCAGCAACTGGCAGCTCAGACAAAGGCTCCTAGATCTGCTTTCCAATGTGACCAGTGCAATTCTCGAGACCACTTGGTTTACCATTATAGCGAGAGAAAATATCGCGCAGAGGCAGCTCATTTCCGTGAAGCTGACAGAATGGCGCGGGTGACCAGGTAACATTTCAAGATGGTGAATGGCTCCATTTTCTGATACTATATTTACATTTGTTCTATCACTACCAATAATACAATGGGCTGCTGGGTTAGATATTTTTCCACCAGAAACTCGTGAAAATCTGCTTTCGGTGTCCAGACCCGAGAGTCACATATGTGAGATATTCATTACTAGGCTCAACCATGATGACAAAATGATCTTGTACCATCATCTTTAAACTCCATTTATTGGTCTTCTCATTCTACAACATCACACGAGTGGCGATCTTCTTAACATCAAAATACAGTGACGTCATATATTCAAAACTAGCCATCCGAAATGTTTGCCTCGTATCTCGTAACTTATGTGGTCCAATAACTTGACTTTTATCATTCTTTGGGATAATGCCATAGTCAGTTAAGGTAGCAGTAGCAATGGCAGCGTGTGGTGTCTTGTCCTGTTCTGAGAACTGGTGTCTGTCAGAGCTTTTGGATAGGGGGGGGGACAAAATCAGCATCAGTATTGACAGAAGGGATATCTCTTGAATCACCGGAATTATCATCAACATAAGGAATATATCCTACTCAGATCTCGATGTCTTTGATCAAGCTATCTGTTGGCTCTGTCCGCATCATGCTTCTCTCTTAGCGCCATTCTGTCCCACATCATCGTCACTTTCATGTCAATGCCTGCAATTTTCATCTTGCTATCAACTCACTGATCAAGGTGAGTTGATAGCAAGATACCTCAAGCTTGGGAAATTTTATATCACGATTACAGGCCAGGTGATATCCGTCACACGTCTTAACTTTGCACTTCACATCCTGACAGGAAACAGGGGGACAATAATAGGTACAGACATACAATATATTTACCCACATTCTTCTTCTCATTAAGTTCGATTCTTCTGTCGTATAATTTTATCAACCTTCCCTAAATAGTCCTCTGTCTAAAAATAGGAACAGTCTATCTCCAATTGCTTTTTCCAATATTTCTGAACAATCCTAGGCGGCCATCTTGAAAATCATTGAGGCATCTGCAAATTTTCCTTTATCACGTTTATATCGCAAGCAGTTCTTTTTACATTTCGCCTTTCGAGTAGAGTTGGTCTCCTAGAAGAACACTTGCAGGGCCAAATAATGCCCGATCTGTGGTTGCCCTCGTTAATACAGTATCCATCTCAATAGCAAATTGATCAGTTAACATGATAAGAAAAGAGAAAGAGTTAGTGAATGAACAAAATTGAATATAAACATCGTACATTTATACAATGTACATTACACTGCACAAACACAACATAAGTAATTTTTTAATTTCAGTTGCAAATGCTGCAGACTAAACCTCGACCTATCAGCTTCAAATTTGGCATGGAGACTTAAGAAACAATCCATGAAGAGAGCAACTTCGAGGAAAATTTCAATTCTCTCTAATATATATATATATATATATATATATATATATATATATATACACTGCGTGCCAAATTATTATCAAGATATCTTTTTTTCTAATAATTCAAAAACCGTCCAATCAATTCACACAAACTTTTCACACGGTGTTGGCAACACTGACCTGCGCAATCACTGAAATTGTACTGATCTACGCAATGTAAAGAAACTGGTGCCATATTTGTTATATTACAAAAAAAGTTATCTTGATAATAATTTGGCACGCAGTATATATATATATATATATATATATATATATATATATATATATATATATAAAATAATAGAGGAAGACATTATTATTATTAATTATTATTATTATTACTAGTTTTAACCCGTGAAGATCTCACGTTTTCCTATTTTCAATTTTTGATGAATCTTATTTCTTTGGTTTATGATTGAATAAGTTAATGGCGAATTCTACGACAATAAAATATCGGTAGAAATTCCCGTATCGCATCATTAAATATTTGAACTTAATAACTTTAACAAGGTATTGCAATAAAAATCATGAATATGACTGCTGGGCGTTATTTTAAGAAGTAAGGTGGAATAAATGAAAAGATTTGAATTTGATAACTTTTTCTATTTCAATGAAACAGACGTTAAACACTTCTATCTTCTCTTGCTCCTTTAATTTTCTCACTGGAACCAATTACCGTTTAGGATACGTCTTTTGTCTTCTCATGCGATCTATTATTTATGAGGTAATAGAAGCAGATATTAAACATTTCTTTCTTTCTTTCTTTCTCTGAAACCAAGTAGCGTCTATGATACGCCTGTTGTCTTTCCACGCGATCAAAACGGAATAGACCATTATTTATTAGATATTGGCAGGACGTAACGGTCGCGCAAACTAAGGAACTAACGAAGGGTCGCACAAGCACAATTACTATATGATTATTATTGACAGCATATTATGTTAGTTGCTGGTAAGAAAACATTATTTTCAGGTTACCATTCGTGACTTAAGAATATTAAACGATCTTTTTTTTTCTTCTCACCGACAGAATGTATCCGATACTTTTCAAATCCTACCTGCTGTTCTGAGCAGACAAGTTTTTTTGCAATGGCTCTATTTCCAAATCACAATCCAATAACTGAAAAATGTTTCCCATGTTTTTTGTACGACACCCCAGTGCTTCAAGGATAACGGATACTTTAATTACTTTCTTTGCTAGACTTTCTCAAATATTCAGGATTTTCTATTTTAAATCTTTTTACTTACCGAGCTTCTTGTATTTACTTTCAATTCTCATGTCAAATGGAATTCTATCAGAAAGCAAATCTATTTTTGTTTTGCTTTATTTGTCCGACAGAACTTAATCTGGTTATCAGTGTCTGTAATGGAAAATCCCACTAGATTTTCATTTTACTATTCTTCAGTTCCTTTATTATTAATATCATCATCATGGTCATATTTTGATTTCTGGTATTATCACACTACCTACCAAGTCTTCTGGAAGACCTAGTTGTTATGGCTACATTTTATGATTTTTTTCTAACTTCTATAACATCACTAGCGTTACATGGACAAAGCTCTTCTTAGTGTGTGGGTTCGCCTTATCAAGACAATTTTTGTATTTCTCTTAAGAAGCTGGTATTTCCAGAGAGCCTTTCAATGTCTTGTTGTGTTTCTTTTTTTACCATTTCAAGCGCACCTACTATGACTGGTACCATTACTGTTTTCATTTTCTACATTTTTTCTATTTCGATTTCCAGGTCTTTATACTACAATAGTGTGTCAAATTCCGTCGTTGCTATGTTACAATCCGCTGGGCAAGCCATATCAATGAGTGAGCATTTTTTCACTTTTTGACAATTATTATTATTATTATTATTATTACGATTTCTACAGAGGGTGGCATTTGTACTGATTCTCATTTAATATACGTCGCTCAATGTACCAAACATGACTTGATTTATGTTGCTTGCACAACGGAAAAATTAAATAAAAGATTCAGTGGACACGAGTATGATGTCAGACACAACAATGTGACATCAACGGAGCTTACAGGACATTTTATTACAATCGACTGTAATTAAGATAAGCAACTTTTGTACAAAGACATTTTTTGTAGATTTATATATATTTATATTTGAAATTTCTTTAAAATATACCTTGATGTAGACATTCTGATGAAATATTTTTTAACATTGTCAAACATTGTGTTTTTCTTTTCGTTTTCTTTTCTTAAATCGCGATCTTCTCTTAATTAATATTATTATTATTATTACAGTATTTACATTAGTCGGACTATTGTCCTCATCTTTGTCGCCATATTTGTCACAACGTTTCGGCCGTTGTACGCTCCGGCCTTCTTCAGGTGGTTGGGATTTCGAACTGAACCCTTTATTTCGATCACTGGGGTAGACTATTCTAGTTCCACGTGCCATGTTTGATGGATGTCAGATATCAGTTATCTCCTGCTAATTTTCCCTCTGAAAGTTCTCCACTGCCTTAACCAGGTATTGAACTCACCTTCTTTGGGTCTGTCACTGGATCTAACCAACGCCTTTATCCACTGTGCCATGTGTCCTTAAGGACACATGGCACAGTGTTTATTATTATTATTATTATTTCCTTTAATTTCTGATGTACTCATTTCTTTCCGGGTTTTTCCAAGGGACCTAAGGTTAGAAATGGCATCATGACATTTCCCACTAAAAAAAAAAAAAAAAAACATATTTTACATAGACAAAGCCCTTCGTAAGGTGTGGACTGTACATTTTTTTGTATTTTTTTTTATGGCATGGGCTTTCAGGAATCCCTTCAATTAGTCTACTGGAATCTTTTCCAAATAATCCGAGGGCTCCAACTACAACGGGGATTGTTGATGTTCCCATGTGCCACATTTTTGAGATATCGATTTCAATTCCTTGTATTTTGATATCCAAGGTCCTTATATTTTGATATTATTATTATTATTATTATTATTATTATTATTATTATTGTTGTTGTTGTTGTTGCATAATTAATCTGGTTTCTGAGATTAGGTGAATGTTAATCTGATTATTATTATTATTTTCCTGATCATCCTAAGTATCGTTGAACCTTTATTGACAACACTCCCCACAAATCCCCAGCACCTTCCTCAGTATCTTTGTGGATCTGTAGGCCCAATAGCCTTAACAATTCCCCGAATTTCTCCTTCATCTTATCTCGATTCCCATGTTCTAAGCATCATGACATTTTTACTGTGTATTTTTGTAAAAAAAATAATAAATAAACAAATAGAAATAAACAACACGCTACCGCATCCATTTTACATAAAGTCCTCCTTAATGTATGCGTTATACTTGAGTCACGATGGTGTAATGGATTACGGCTCGAATTGAGGATTCGGAGAGCCGAGTTCGAATTCCAGTCGAGTTCAGTATATTCACTTACGTGAAAAAGGGACAAATCCATCTCTTCTGAAGCTATGGACAGACTGGGTGGTAACTGGTCTGGGAGGAGAAAAACCATCCTGGAAATGATTTGCTCCGTCAGGCTGTCTTGCCCAAGACACACCACTTCTACTGCGGAAGCAGTACATATGGTACCTTTACGTGTTACGGGACTCGTGATCCTGATAATTCTGAGAACAATTTTTTGCATTTCTTTACAGCATGGGCTACCAGGAATCTCTTCAATGAGTCTATCGGAACTTTTTCCGATCAATCCGAAGATTCCAACTACAACTAGAATTATTGAGGTCCTCATATGCCACATTTACACTTCAAGATCCTTATATTTTGATAGCTTTTTGAAAATCTTCAAAGATACATTACAGCCTGCAGGAACTGACATGTGAATAAGAAAACACATTCTATTTTTGCGATCTGAACAATGAGCTTTGATTGTTCTCTCTACGTGCATTGTAATATATCGAGTCTGGGTGATGTTCATACCAATTTCTGGCAGTTTCCTTACCATAAAATATGGACATTTTTCAATGCAGATATCAGCCCTCTATCTCATTCCGTGCTTTATATTCAGTGAGTGCTAATACTGTGCAACTTGATACAAGATGGCCAATAATATATGGATATTTATCACAGAATCTGCATTTCGGGTTAACACTTTTCAGTATAGGTGCTTAGTAATTTCTAGTTAACAAGCATTGGTCCTGTGCATAAAGAATAAAACTTTCGACTTCAGCTTTTAACCCTGTACTAGTAGGTACGTGGTTTGTCTACTTCAGCTTGTTTGGCACGGGTAGAGTATTGAAAAATGAAGAGGCTTATCTTTCCATCGTTTCTGCATTTGGCCATTCCTTTTGTTTTCTTTTTTAGGCTCTTTGTCGTTGCAGTAGGTGCATTACGGTTTAGTTGCACTTCTTCACCCACTTGAAATTGGCTTCCTTTATTATTGGATAAAATTTCTCTTTTCTTTCATGTTTTTGATACGAATCATCAACCAGTCTACTGTAGCTTCCAGGTATCTTAGAAGACCGATTGTTATAGTTTTGTAAAACAGTTCTAGTTGAACTAATCCTCTACCTCCTTCGGATCTGGACACATACAGACGATCAATGTCGACCTTAGAATGGTGCATGTGATGACAAGTGAGAAGTTTTCTCGTTTTGACATCCATTCGCTTAATGTCAGCTATGGTCCTGTTAAGGATATTGGAACTGTATTGCACCAAAGGGACAACCAATGGTTGATATTCTGTTTTGTGAACTCAACTCGGTATTTAACACCAGATACACACGCCTGTAGTATTCTTTCCTTACTTTCTCCTTCATTCAGGTATGCCGTATTCCATCTCCTTCGCTGACTCCTAGGTATTTATAAGCTTCTTCTTGTTCTAGCTCCCTAACCTCTGTGACAAAATCTAGATGTATTGAATGTTTTTCAGTAATTCTCCTTTTCCTCAACGGCACAATTATCTAATCCGAAATCCACACCGATGTCATCACTGAAACCTTTTACAATATAAAGAAGAGCTTTCAAGTTATTGTCGTCTTTGGCAAAAAGATCGAGATCATCTATACAGAATAAGGGATTAATTTTTTTTTTATTTTTTTTTTTACATTATATCCATAGTTTATTTCATGTGAAAGGGGGATTAAGGGTATACAGAATAAAATATGTAACAGGGAGTCTCCTTGAGAAATTCCTTGCCAGATATTCCAGCGAGTGGAAGTGGCAGTACCTTTGGTGTGATTTAGGTATAATGTTGTATCCCACAGTTTCATGCCATATTTAAGGAAAATACTATCTACGATAGTCTTATGGATACAAGAGTGTTACATTTCCAGAATCATTATATTCACCAATATTTTATCTTTGCAAACATAAGAACCTCTTCGGCATCCCTTCTGTTCCAGGGAAATAAAGTCGTTTTCATCGAAAAATGACTAAGTACAGTTCACCATAACAGACGTGATTAATTAATGTGGTAGACAGACATGTTACTGGCCTATAATATTTTGGATCACCCGGTTTTGGTAGGTGATATGCAATACCTTCATTGATCCATTCTGGAATTTTATCAGGATTATTAATTAGCATTGATAACGTTTGCGGAAGGGTTTTATGTATCGAAGACAGATGATAGAGCCAAAAGTTGGGTACCTTTACAGTTTATGGGTATTTCAATTTCGGGTAATTTGTTAGGGCTTTTCTAAAATTCTTCTTGGTAAGATTTTAAAATTCTTCTAAAGGTTTAAGCTTCATTATTTATCGTTCCCGTTTCATATACTCTGCATTGGATTTATATTCTTTTGGCTTGTTCCAAATATTCTCCCAAATTGTTTGCCCTCGTTCAATAGTTGGTGGCTTTTCGACTTCTAGAACGTCTTTTCTGATTTCCCTGTAAAACTTCTTGACATTCGTTTGAAATATCTTATTTTGTCTATAGAACCTACAACATTTTTCATATCATCCTGTTCTCTGTCCCTTTAATTGTGTTTCCTCTCTAAGTATTTCATTGATTGGTGGAATTTCATTGCCACAACCATTTCTTGAAATCTCATCTCGTATCGATAAGTCACATTTTTTTTTGTTGTTGTTGCTATTATTATTATTATTATTATTATCCTTTGTTATCTGTTGTACACGCATTTCCTTCCGGGTTCCAAACAGAAATCTAAGGTAAAACATGGCATCATTACATTTTACACTGAAAACTTTTGTGCAGTGTAACCCAGATATAAGAGACCCGGATATAAGAGAAACCCGGATATAAGAGAGATTTTCTCTGGTCCCAAATTAGAGCCTGTGTTAATGTACAGTGTAACCCGGATATGAGAGAGTTGTCGGGGCCGGAGAAGTCTCTTATATCCGGGTTTCTCTATATCCGGGTTTGGTCTATTTTATATACATTAACACAGGCTCTAATTTGGGACCAGAGAAAATCTCTCTTATATCCGGGTTTCTCTTATATCAGGGTCTCTTATATCCGGGTTACACTGTATATAAAATAGACCAAACCTGGATATAAGAGAAACCCGGATATAAGAGAAACCCGGGTATAAGAGACTTCTTCTCCGGTCCCGACAACTCTCTTATATCCGGGTTACACTGTAATAAAAATAATAAAACCTTGGAACACAGATATTTAACATAGATAAAGCCCTTTGTAAGGTGCGAGCCGTAATTGTGAGAACAATTTTTTGTATTTCTTTAAGGCATGGTCTACTAGGGATCCCTTCAATGAGTATGCCACATTTTTTTTAGATTTCCACTTCAAAATCCCTTTTCACTCATTTTTGGTAGGAGATGTCATTATTATTATTATTATTATTATTATTGAATGGTTGAGCTGCATGTCAACAAAGTGACGCTTGCTTTAAAATATACTATGATAAATATATCTATTATGACAACCAGTTTGATAAGGCTGCAAGGTACAAGCATCACAGCCAACTCTGTGCGTTCCAAAACAAAACGATTCTACACTGCAGAAATTGCTACAAACATCATGAATGTTGGACAACGGTTGAGCGGTTTAGACGTTGTTTTGCAAACTGGTTTAATTTTATATTTCTTAACCGGTGTAGGCCAGGAATAAAAGTTACTGTCGGTCAGCAGGAGGAGAAGACTACAACACAGGGTGGCTTCAGGGTTGACACCAGAAGTGGTTGCACATACACCTATTCAGGCACGACATAAGGCAGCAAGGATACTGATATTATGTGACTGTTGACCATAGCAGTTTCTCTAAGCGTGTGTAAGCTTCTCTAAGAGTTCGGGCTCCTTGCTTCCAGTCGGGATGCAGCAACCAAAAAATTGCCACCCCGGTACCCTCGGCATGAAGAATCATAGCTTCAAGCAAGTCATATCGCCAAAGAGTCATGACAGATATTCTGTCAACTGTAGAATTTCTATGGCCAAAGCTAGTTGTTGTTCTTATTATAATTATCATTTGTGTATATTACGTTTCCTGCTTTGTATCCTGTAGAGGTGGGTCCAAACTGTTGTCCTTAGGCCCTATAGGAGAATTGTTGTTTAACTGATAGCACTTTTCTTATTATATGGGATGTTGATAGTAAGACGATCTTCTGGGCAACTTGTATGTTGATGCTACCTGGGACACTTAGTAAAATTGTTCATTCATTTTCTCACGAGGCCCAGTGCTCCGATTACTATTGGTACAGTCTCAGTCTTCATTCCCCACATCCTGTTAATCTCGATCTCCATGTATATGGAAAAGGTCTCGATAATTTTCATGGAGATGGTTGTCTCAGATGGCACTGATATGTCAATAAGCATACACTATTTGAATTTCTTGTCTTTTATGATAATATTAGGTCTGTTGGCTTTAATAGTTTCTAGTCTTGCCTTTCGTTGCTCACAAATCTTCTACCTTTAATTATTTATCTATCGATGTAGACTGGTTTCACTAATTTATGCTTTGCTTTTCAGTAAGGTATTCTTTTCTCTTTATGTTACTACACAGTCTTTTTATTCTCATGTGTTTTTATTTAATTTTGGATAACTGAACTTTTCTACGAATGTAAACTAAAATAAATGTTGTCATCAAATGTTCAGGAGAATATATAAAAAAAAACATCATCGAATTCAAATACTTATCCCCTGAAAATCGGATTTTTCATTAACTTCTTCATTTTTATATTAGAATATATTATTATTATTATTATTATTATTATTATTATTATTATTATTTGTGTATGTTATGTTTCCTAATTTGTATCCCGTAAAGACTAGTCCAAACTATGGTCCTTAGGCCCTATAGGAGAATTGTCATTTACTTGATAGCACTTTTTCTTGGTATACGGGATGTTCCTAGTAGAGCGATTTTCTGGGCAAACTGTATGTTGATGCTACCTGGGACACTGTTAGTAAAATTGTTCATTACTTTTCTCACGAGGTCCGGAGCTTTGATTACTATTGGTACAGTATTATTATTATTATTATTATTATTATTATTATCATCATCATTCGATTTCTGTTATGGACATTCTGCGGAAAGACCCTAAGGCAGGTCGTGGTGTGTTGTTATGGCCGCATTTCGGTGAAGTTGCTAGTTACATAGACAAAGTTCTCCTTAGTGTGTGTGCTGTACTTAATAAGACAATTTTCTGTATGTCTCTTAAGCTGGGGTTTCCAGGGATTCTTTCAATGTGTTGTTTTGTTCCATTTTTATAATTCCAAGTGCACCTATTACCACTGGTATTATTCTTGTTTTCAATTTCCACATTTTTTCTATTTCAATTTCCAGGTCTTTGAATATTATTATTATTATTATTATTATTATTATTATTATTATTATTAAATAATGTGGCCGTTACTTTCAAGGTTGTTTTCAAAATCATTTCTATTTTATTTTCTTGTTACATATATATGTCATTGGTCACGCCAAGATCCCTTGGTCAGTTGGTTGCATTTCAGTTTTGTTCTAGTTTGGTGGCTTTCGACAAATAAGCAGTAAACAGTTGTAAATATATTCTTTTAATTATGGTATTATTCCAATATCAGTTGATGCTGAAGGCTTTTCTCGCAATTCTGTTGAAAGAAAAATCAGTATCGTATCATGAGAAGAAGGTTTGGCAGCTTTCTGCCATTGCAACCAACGGAATAATACTCTTATAACGCTTGTTCCATCACCTTTCATCTTTCCAGTTTTGATTAGAAGCGAAGAGCGAGATAGATAGATAGATAGATAGATAGATAGATAGATAGATAGATAGATAATGATTTTGTCTTGTTCATTTTCACATAGGTTTCTTTTTATGCTTCACTAGAAAGTTTAGTTGTTCACTATTTATCCGATTTACAAAAGTTAACTTTATGTCCCTCGCTTTAAAGAAATAAATATACTATTACAGGTTTCCTCGATATCCGAAATGACGTAAAACAAAGACAATTCCATGAATTTATATGGCGATAATCGGTTAGTGTACTCAGATAAGCTTCTATATTTGCCTGGTTTAATGCTATCGGCTGTGGCAGATATGGAAGACTTAAAATGAAACAATATCATTAGATTCACGCTTTTTTATAACAGTTATTTGTAAGCACTGAACATGTCCTGCAAATCTGCAGTAAATTTAGGTGCCATTAAATAATGTTATACTTTTCTGCAGGTATAACAGAACATCCGCTACAAGGTTAATTTGGATCTGGGAACGCTCAAATTAATGGATGCTGTTGCTTCTCTCGACTTTAGGATAGCTGGAGAAAATGTGTTAATTTCTGTTGTGGTGTTCTTTCTCTAAAGAGTTTTGTTAGACTCTTCCGCCTACTATAAAATTAGTAGGAGAGAAGGTCTTGGGGGGAACAGTGAATAGATTGAGTGCTAGTCCATTCAATACACTCTCGCTAGTCATGCAATACTCTTCTGGTGTACCTAATGTTTAATATACGATAGATCTGCAAACCTGTTTTTGTTATTACTTAACCATTTAGTTGATGACAATAATTTCAAACTCGATTTATGTTTCATCTCATTTTTAATAATAAAGAAAATGTTTCATTTCTTTTGATTTCATCTCAGAAATTCTTATTTATTCTTACTAAGCCTAGAACAACACAATTTCAAACGGAAAGAAGTGCGACTTGGAAATCGTTGAAGTGAAGACGGCCTGCTTCCCTTTGAAATCCAACATCTGAAATCTTTGTTTTCATCTCATCTCGAACACGTCACCACCTCAGCCAAGAATCACGTATTTATTGATATTTACTAAGCTTTGCTTTGCACAGCATATGCCGAAATAAAGAGAAAGGCGGACTAGCAAAATTGATTGTATTCATCTATCAACTGGATACAGCCGACCTTGTTTGAAATTCAAAATTAATTTTTGGATAGCTTCTAAGAAGGCATTATATTATAATTCTCTTTGTTCCTCCCTTAGTTATTTGCTATGATAACGCGTCCATTACGTCCTGCCATTATCTCAGATAAATAATGAACCATTCCGTTTTTCTTGCAAAAAAATCAGAAGAAAAAGATATCTTAGACGTGAGGTTTCGCGAGGAAAGAAAAGCATGTTACAGTTTTTTTGTGTATATATATATATATATATATATATATATATATATATATATATATATATATATGACTAGTGAGTTAGTCAAAATGACTTAATTCCCTTTATAGTCTACCAATAGAAGATTAACCAATCGGAAGCCGCAGAACATTGTATCCGTCGTCTATAAAGGCGGTCATTTTTGTTTATCCTACCCGAATGACCAGTGCCAACTTGTCAGGCGAAGATGACAGAAGGAAGAACTACGCTCTGCTACTTTGCTGCGATATCCACTGCTAACCTGAACTACACTTTCCTACTGTCTCCGAAATATTCACTGCTAACCTCTGGATTCTATACTCGAATAATTCTTGTCTGAAGTAATTCTACTATGCGTTTTCTAATTTTTAGATATATAGTTTAATTACTTCTGTGACAAGCTCAAATCGGGTAAAAACATCGTATTGCACCAAAATCTTAAATTTGATTTCATAATCCTAACCTTTGCAGCGGGTACATTATCTGTTTTCATTTCTCAATTCCTTTTCGCTAACGAAAATATAATTCGCCACCTGCTTCTCTTTTCCGCAATGACATGTGTTTTTTTCTAATTTCCCAAGAAAGAAATAAAACCATTTCCCAATTTGTTTTACCCGTATACCAGATTTTCGATAGCTAAAAAAGTAAACTCTCAGTGCATGGTTCCAATTCGCAGGGGTGAGGCAACCCAGATGGCCCTTTCTTCACTTCCGCATTATCAGGTAAAATGTCTTCCATTTTCTCTTTTTATCTCTCTATCTTCCAATTTATATTTAATGTTCAATCACCTCACAGTCTCAGTGTAACACCTCGACCTTTTAAAAATTTAAACGCAGTACTAGACTGGTCTCGAAACCTCATCAAATTACAGTTGAGATGGCTATAGATTTAGCTGTAAATTCTATGCTAACAGTTTAATTTCTTGCACTTGTCGCTGGTGGAAATACCTTCTCGTCTCATGTATTCCAACCAACATTAATCAGCAAAACTTTTAATGCAATGTCAATCGCTTTCTGCTTCCTCCTAATTAATCTTTCCTCTTCCCGCTCCTTAATGTTTCTTTTCCTAATTTTTCACACTTTGTACACGCACCCTTGTGTCTTAGTGGCTTTACAGCTTTGCATGAGGTGATATCGCTTAATAAGAAACATTAACACTGTACCTTGAGTGTTTCTCGATCCTTGTATTAGGTCAACTTTAGCATAAAATTTTTTAACAACGACAACTGCTGGGTAATATGAGTCAATTAGTAAGTTTTATGATATCTGTGTGTCTGCACCAGGGACATAAATCGATTTGGCATATTAATTAATTTGGATCTACAATAATATATGCAGCCAAATTGTACAACACCTGAATTTTAGTTCTTTTCAATTATTAATCTTCGGATAAAATCAGATTGAAAGGCAAATAAGAATGCAATAAAAATGTCGAACTGACATTGGTTCTATTCCATTCAAACAATGCAACTGTCATCAAACACAGAAGCATTAAGCCAAACTTTTGCATAAGACTGAATACTAAGAAGGAAGATTGCAAACACTACTATAATTTGAAAACGTAATATCAACAGCAAAAAAGAATTCCATAAAACGGTTCCCTAATGGAATATATTTCGAAATCAGCCACAACTGTCATGAAGAAAACCTCATTCCGCGTATGAATATACGGCCTCTTCAATGTTGATTATTTTCTTACACAAAACTAAATATAAAGAATAAAATCATAAAAGAGGAAGAAAAAATAATCCCAATTTTAAGACGAGGATAAACACAATATAAAAAGTAAGAAGACCTCTTACTTCTTAACACCGCCGTACGCAAGTCACCATCAGGTAAAAAAAATAATCACTTGAATCTAAATCATTAGCTTTATACTTCTGTATTGGGATGCCGCGTTCAAATTCCAGTTTTCTCTACTGTATCTATTTTTGTACTAATACCTTTGAGAAAAAGCATAAATGAATCTACTGAACTATGTGTTAAATAACTGAGTAGACTGTGTTCTCTAGCCTTGTGTGGCCACCGAAGCAAGAGAATTACAACTCAGAATGATGGTAGCGAGAAAACATTTCACTGTCTTTTCCAAACATTATTGGCAAACTGTTGCATTGCTTGTCGTATCTGGATTCTTGCGGTCTATTGGCAATTACTCAAGCCCCAACGCTGCATCACAAGTGATTTAACGAAAAATAATTTTCTTGAGGCTTCTTTTTCTCCATTTATTTCTGGGGATACACAGTAGTAGTAGCATATAGAGAAAACGGGTTTCAACAGGGTGGCTGACCGTCAGAACTTTGTGGTGTGTCTCAATCTACTGAAGCCAGTCATGTCAAGGAACCTTGGAGGGGGGCAGAGGGTCGTCTTCAACCTTCTATTATTGCCATTGTACTTTTTTGCGTTTTTTGGTCTTATATTAAAGCTTAAAGACAATCGATCACTGTCAGAATTCCCTGTCCACGGTATTCAAATCACCCCGCTTCGTTCGGGTCATCAAAGTATGGTAGGATTCGCCATATTGGTCTAACCGACGCATTCTTTAACAAAATTCCATCCTACATGCTGAAAGGACATGACTTTGACGAAAAATATATTTGAATAAAAGGATGATGCGTTTACTTCGCAATAATTCTCTTCGGAGAAGATAAAAACACACCTTACTCTTCGGCTGTTGGAAAATATTAAAGAAAGTGGTGTTGTTAGAAACCAGAAATGTTAGAAACCAGTCTTGGAAAAATAAAGTTTTATATTCAGAATCTTGGAGAAAGCAACGAGAACGCACAAGACTTTCACAACAACAACCACAGCAATTCACAGAAATTTAAATAAAAAAAAGAAGTCGTGGAGAGTGATACAATCTCACTTGCTAAACGAGCATGACATTAAAACAAAACGATAAAATGTATAAATAACGGCCTGATTCATGCCTGAGTTAGTTCCGCATTTCCGACTGTTATCAGAATATATGTTCAAATCCATGTAATAGGGATGCATTTCGAATGCTGATTTTCAAGGCCGGGAGTACCACTCAAATTTGATGCTTACCGCGGCAGAATCTTCAATTTCCTAAGCTCATTAAAGATACGATCATCGCTAAAGTCATTTTTTTTATTTTCCACAGATACCAGTGATCTGATTTCAAACGCAGGTAAAAGTATTTAAAATTCTGATTTTGATAGCGAGCAAGCTATCATTACTTGAAATTTTCATGTAAAACAATTGTTTTATCTCCAGTCCATTATAGTCTATTACCTTACTAAGATGATCTTAGTAAATATAAATTAAATCTGATTCGGGGCTGGAATAATTGCGTATTTGCTATCAGTGCAAGTAGGTACTAATAAAGATTTGATTGTTTTCCAAATAGGCAAGCGTTTACTTTCTCTCCATCTAGAATGTTCTTTTTCTTTGCTGAATAAATATTTTTGCTGCAAATTACAAGTACATTGACCCCTCGCTAATTCGCGGTTCTACTATCGCGGATTAACGATTTTTAAAATATATATATGGAAAATATATCGCGGAGTTTCTGGAAAATTCTAGAAAAATCGCGATATATGAACGCATAAAATTTTTCATTAAACCCTTTAAATAATAATAATTATTTCCTGGTCTAGGAACAACAAAACAAGCGTAAAATAGCAATGGAAAGGGCACCGCCGTCTGAAGAGACGTAAAATACAATTATCGGCTGCACAGTAGAAGTCATCATCAGCTTCATCATCATTTCTACTGCGCAGCAAATTCATCACCATCATCATTCAAATTCAACTTCTTTCGTGTTGAATACAGTAACAATCTTTTTTTTAAAATCTAAAGTGTTATTGCTTAACAGTTGTCCTTGTTATTTATAGAGTACTGTAATGGGTGGGTTGTTAACAGTACAGAGAGGGTTTTAAAAGTTGAAATACACCTTAAATAAATACTGTAAATATGGCGTCCCTACTTCGCGGAAATTCAGTTATCGCGGCCGGTCTCGGAACCAATCTACCGCGGTAAACGAGGGATCACTGTTGTGTTAAAGCGAGGACTATAAGAAATAAACAGGCTCGGATGATTGTGATCCAAAAGAAATAATTATTTACTCTATTTTTTATGCGACTGCGTAATATTGTCACAGTATCTAATACGGTTGGGCATGTGGCTGTATGTCCGTGGTTCTACCACCAACTTTTCTCTGCAACTGCTGATCGTCATAATAACTCGAAAGTGTATTTAGTGATCGTTGTTTTTTAGTCTTGGATCGAGTCGGTTGCTCCGTCACGTTCGTTCCTACACTTCTGGGATCAATGTACTAAATCTGGCCTGTCTCTACCACATGTTAAAAATCGAATTAGATGTTTTTTTCACCCATCGAGAGAGATTCCTTCTCGTGGCGTTAGACAGCACAACGCATATAGTCTGAATTGACTGATTTTATTGCCCTTGGTAAGGACATTTTACCGACTATTTATTAGTAAAAGAGATACAGGAAGTGAGTGGGAGAGAGACTTCCATTCTTTACTTTTTTCTTTTTGTTATTCGCCACTCCTAGCAATTTCAGTCCGTGTGCTCACTAAGAAGCAAAAAAATTTGCGGGAAAAACTCCTTTTATAAGGATATACCCCACATTATCCTTTATTGGTAATTTGTAAATTATGTTCAGCCGTATCTACTTTATGAAACGAAACCGTTTTCTTATATTTCCTTTTTTATTGATGACCGAGACCAATCCGTGAACATTGTCATTGCAGTGGGATACTTAAGGTAGACTTTCAGCTGATGATATCAAATCTGTTTCATTCTTATCTTCTTCTGTGTGAAGTATCTCTTACGGACGTTGGCGATCATGCCTCTCCACAATTTCCTGTCCTATGTAGCTCTTAATAAATCTTGTCTTTTTGCTATCTCTCCTAAATCCTGATTCGCCATACATTCACTCACACTCGCCTGGTAGATCGTACATTGCTTTTCTCTCTCTTTTACATTCCATCTGTCCTTTGAGTATCAAATATTCCAAGCCCTCTTGAACACTGATGCGTAATTATTATTATTAGTAGTAGTAGTATTCTGTTTTCCCCCCTTCTTTAATTAGTTAGGTCATAATTAGTTCGCACGACCGTTACACCCTGCCAATACCTCATAAGTAATGGACCATTTCGTTTTGACTGTGCGAAAACATATCAAAGACGCTACTTGGTTTCAGTGAGAAAATGAAAGAACGAAATAAGAAATAAATTGTTATGGTAATTTAACCACGCATGCATAGCAATAAACAGGAGCAGGTACTGCTTTTTGGGAATGAAGTTTCCAGCATTCAGCTCTTGCAGTCGGACCGTAACACTCTTGCTTGTATATGTTTGTAACACTCTCGTTTGTAGATGTTTGCATTACTGTTTCTGTTAATATATTTGTTTAACTCGATTCCTCTCTTTGTGTCTTTATTTCTGATCCTAACAAGGCCACAACAGAAAGAAAGAAAGAAAGAAAGAAAGAAAGAAAGAAAGAAAGAATGTTTACCGTCTGTTCCAGTGAAATGGAAAAAATTGTCATAATCAAATCTTTTCATTTCTACACCCTCACTTATGAATACATTTATTAATAAAAAAAATGTTTCTAAGACAGGTTTGGGAATATTTCTTTTCATCTCAATGCCAATAGATACTAATTTCCTTATTAAACGTATACTCAAAGACGTGTAACTACTAAATATTACGTTTATGCTTTAATAAATCGAGTTCGCTGATTTCGAATACCCACTCAGTATGATCCCCGTACTTCAATTTCGATATACATAGCATATTTATTTTCAAGGTAAATACTATATGAAGGAATAATAAGTTTATGCTCAAGGAATATTTAGATACGATGAGAAATAACCGAACATATATAAAATCTTATTCTTTCACCGACCGCGTCCCTTCGCGACATGGTAACTCAAGGCTCTCCACAACTTCCCATCCTTCAGAGCTCTTATCAATGATTTTCCTTTTACTCTTTCTCCCTCTTCGTGTTCTGATACTCACTTAACAAGCTTGTTAAGTAGGTTACTTGCTGTTTCATTCTGCCACTATTGCAGTCAATAGTCCTTTGAGTGTCAAATTTTCTAAGTTCTCTTTCCTCATTATGATGAAAGATATAAGATAGTTTCTTTCTGATATCTTCAGAGTGGTTTGAAACACTTTTCGTTGTGCTTGTATGTTGAGTGATAAGAACCATCGGTCGTCACCTATCTTTTTCGGTTTGGTTTGGTTTGGTTTGGTTTGGTTTACAGCGCATCAACCCCAATGGGTTATTTAATGCCGACAAAATTTTTATTGCTGGTAATATTTTGTTTTGTCAAAAATCTATTTCTGGTAATGTTTTCCTTCAAAAATGTATTGCTGGTAATATTTTTTTTTTAAAAAAATATATTACTGGTAATATTTTTTTCTTCAAACATTTATTGCTGTTAATAAATTTTTAAAGTATCACTGGTTTTAAAACCTATTTTTACACTTTTATAGTGTTTTTACCCCAGTTTCAAGATTAACTATCTGCCTATAGCTGGGACCCTAACAGGTGCTACCACCCCGTGTCAGGGTGGAACTGGGGACATCAGCAATTAACAAGTGTTTCCACGCTCCTCAATGCCTCCTGACCAGAGGCCTTGCTGCTGGATGTAGTTTATCGTCTTACCCAAGACGCGGATGTAGTTTATCGTCATACCCAGGACAGTATCTTTTTTGGATAGAACCGGCTTTGATACTTTGATTTCATCTTAGATGTGTCCTGGTAGAACCATATCCATGCTCATTGCTTACGGCACACAGATCGGTTGGTAAAGAATCTAGATGAGAATGCAAGCAATGCATTTTAAGCGACATCTGGCGTTCTCTTCTTTGACAAGCTCTTAACATGGCGCTTATTAAATCAGTAAAGATTCCAGCGCAGTGAGATCGAAGAATGTTCTGTGCAATTAACACGAATGAATGTCTTGCCGCCAGCTGATGTGGATACTTTTCTGTCGTGTCCAGTGCACTCAATAAATCCATCTGCATCAAAAAAATATTCATATTCCTTTCGGGATGCTGATTTTAGTATGTCATACACATACAAATACCAAACGCAGATACCAGGATAGATAATTGAGACCGTAACCTGACGATGGTTGAAATATTGATCAGATTTTTTCACTGCACATGTTGTGGCAAAGTAAGTGTCAAAATGGCCTTGTGAAAGCACAGTTTTTTTGCCTCATCACTACTAGCTGATATCACCGTCAAAGTACCCACATTATTAGCCATCCCCCTGAAAGTCACTTATCTGTCTTAACCCTGTATGTTACTTTTTGCACCAATAAATTGTGAAATCTAACACTATGCAAAAGCGACAAGTAGGAAATAATAAGAATGATTTTATCTAAAACAGTATTCAATCACTATAATTACTTATTAATAATTTCTACCGAAAAGATTTCTTTTCAGAAATATTGTTTGACGCCTTCTGTTGACAAATATTTCAGTATGTCAGATATTCTTTGTCAACAATTAAATATATCTTAGTACTGATATATGATTTTGCAATCAATGCAACACTTATACGACAAATATTATGGCAGAATCCTATTCAACCTCGTTCTGAAGTGTCAGTTTTCTTTCATTTCTTTTCCTCCATTGATTGCTGCCTTTTCGGATTTTTTTCTTTGTAAACAAATGTCTAGTGGAATTCTTGCTGAGATTAGTGTCAATTTCTACAAGACAAGTTTGCGGAAAATTTTTAATATATATTAACTGAAACAAATCTGTGTGATCTCAAATCCAAATAGACGGGAAACACGAGAAAAGGTATATATATATATATATATATATATATATATATATATATCATACTTATTATAAAACCCAGGTTGTGTGTGTGTGTGTGTGTGTGTGTATTGGATCGGATTTCCTACATTTTTCAACCGACTTCAACAAAACTTCACAGGACTACGTAAAATTACCTTGCAGTGGTTCTGACAGCGCAAAAAATTGGAAAAACACAATTGTTTTTGCACGAAATTAATTTGAAAACACGATTAAGAGGCATCGCGAAAATGAAAGGGAGACAACTCATATCGAGTTATACTTATTATAAAACCCAGATTGTGTGTGTGTGTGTGTGTGTGTGTGTGTGTGTGTGTGTGTGTGTGTGTGTGTGTGTGTGTGTGTTCTTTTATATATGGGATCAGATTTCCTACATTTTTCAACCGATTTCAACAAAACTTCACTTTTTTTTTTTGCCAGGTAGTGTTTCTTATTGTCTTGCACACTTTTTTCTTTATTTTTACATTCAGAAACTTTAAAAATTCCATTTACAAGACAATTGTTTATAATAAAATTCTATTCAATCGGTAGACTCATAACGATTGAAACCAATGTTTTTGTTTGAGTTTGGGTTTGACCAATTCGTAAAAAAACAAAAAAGAAACTAATTAAGACATGCGTGTTCGTCAACCTTAAACATTAATCTTTGTCAATTTTATTTTTCAGTCTTTATGATGGTCGATACTTGATCTATCTCTTACTGTTACATCCCCGGGCAACGCCGGGCTCTACTGCTAGTATATATATAGAGAGAGACTCTTCCGTCGCTTCGACGTATGAGGGTCAAGCAGATCAGTTCCTAGGAAACCGACAGCCCGACATCAGCACATAAAATTTGATTATAGTGGTGAAGGTTTCGTGCAGAACCATACACACTTTTGTGGATATATATATATATATATATATATATATATATATATATATATATATATATATATATCATGTAAAACGAAATAACAAGTACTGAAACGTGTGTTTAAGACCGTTCCCGAATGTAGGCAGGAATTTCGTTTTTTACTCCATAAAATTTCAAATCATTATTTTTCATTAAAGGGATACAAAGGGACATTGTCTCCCTTTCGTTGAGATAAAGTCACGTGGGTTACATGACGACCACTGAGTGACGTCAGGAGATATAGTAGGCACTTGCGATGTAATGCCCAAAGAAGAAGGACGCCTCAAGTCCACAGCGGTAGGTCTCATAGGAAAAAAAACACACAGCCACACAAGTTTCATAGAGAAACCACTGTAACTCCAATTTTCCCTTCGGGAAATATTACAAGTAAGTCTCTTCAATTTTACACGCTGGTTGTTGTTACAGACATGTTATATAGCTTCTCTGTGTGATTATCATTGACAACGTTGGAGCCTAATCAAAATTCACAGCATTAACCACAAGCCTTACATTGAATAAAGTATCACGAAAGAAATATCTTTTTCAATAAATATATCATTATTTACTCTATTTACTTTCTTCAGAATGTTCTAGTTATTTTTATTGTCACATTCACAACGTTTCAACCGTTGTACGCTCCGGCCTTCTTCAGGTGAGATTTTTTTTTTTTCATTTCGAATCCAGAATAGTCAATTCGCGATTCTGAAGATTGGTCCGATGACGTTTGTGTAGACGTTCCTTCCATTGACTATTCTGGGTTAGGTTCGAAATTTTTTAAAAATCACCTGAAGAAAGCCGGGAAATAAAGCGGCCGAAACGTTGTGAATGTGGCAATAAAGATGAGGACAATAGCCAGAACTATGTAAATAGTTTAAATAGTTACTCATCTCAGAAATATAGACAAATACGTTTTTGTCAATTACTTTCATTTTCTATAGGATTTTGCTACTTGTTAAAATTTATTTGCAATAAATTAGTTATAGTACATCTTCTTCTATGTGACGTGACTCTCCAGGATGTAGGCGATTATTGCTCTCCACAATTTCCTGTCCTTTATAGCTATTAAGATATTTAGTTTTTAATTATTTCTCCTAAAGGCTGACTTTCATCCATTTACAAAAACTCGCTAAGTAAATTATGCGTTGTTTTCCTTTTGTACCTCTTGCCTTTAAATTTATCCTGTGAGTATCAAATTTTCCAATCCCTCTTTTCTAATTATCTCAACTGTCTCTTCCTGATGTTAATTATAAGTTCCTTTTTGTTTCTATTTTCTCTAAAACTTCGTCGTTGCCCACGTGTTCGGTCCATGGTATTCTCAGCATCCTTCTGTAGAACTACATTTCTGTTGCTTCAAGTCTCTTCTTTATCTATGTGGTAATTGTCCTGCATTCACTGCCACATAGGAAGTTAATATTTTAATAATATTTTCTAAAATTCGTAATTTAGAAAAAAATACGAAAAGCAATGTTAAATGTCGAGGAGCTATGAGGTTCCATCGGAGTAAAATTGCAATGAAAGTTGTCCATGTTAAAAAAAAAAAATCTGTTCTAAACAAATCAATCCTATTCATGTAACCAGCACGTTTTTCTTTGTTTTATGTTAACAGTTTCCCCTCTCGCACTTCTCGCTTGAGGAACTCTCTTCTGGCTTCTTGTCTCCCTGGCTTCTTGATCTTCAAAAATTTACATGGAATATCAATTGTTTATCGCATTAATTCTTCTCCCTTTATGGTCATCTCTCCTTAATAGTGTTTTTATCATAATCCCTAACAGGCAGTAACCCCCTTGCGCCTTGATTTGGTTGAAAGGATTAAAAAAAATTGCTGATTTACATACAAGCGGAATCTATCATTTTTCGGTCTACGCTTCATGTCCAAACTTCAGTCGGTTTTTTCGATTCTTTCTGATGTCCCTACTTGTTCGTGACTTCAGATTCTTCTTTTTTCTCATTGGTCAAAATTTTTAACTTTGGTTTTGATGTCCCTCGCTGCTATTCATTCCAGACAATAATTACGACTCTAGAATGGTCAGCAGGACAATGATTTGTGGATCGCCCTTTATAATTTCCCTACCAAACCTTCAACAAAATAAAAATAGCTATGCAACGTTATCGTCTTTGGACAAACGAGGACACAAGAGTTACGCTTGCTCTCTCTCGCCCTCTCTGTCGCTTACTCTCAACCCCCTCTCTCTTCCTCTCACCCTCTCTTATTCTCTTTCTCTCACCCCTTCTCTCCAAATATGTACAAAATTATTAACTACAATGAGCTGTGAATTTTGTAATATAACAATTTTGAAGATAGCTTTTTTTCATCATTTAAAAATATTGGCGACTTTCACTATGGAATTTCAAACATGTAAACGTATGCTGCCTTGGGAACATGAAAAGTTCATAATAATTCTTTTCGCTGGAGAAAAATATATTTGTTTTATATATTTATTTTCAAATGAATAAATTAAAAACCAATCACACGCGGCGGGTGTGTTAATAACACTGTCATCTATGATAAAATTATAGCAAGATGTCAATCTTTTAATTATAGAAAAAAATTTTCCTCATTTCTAAGTCAGACGTTTATCCGTATTGTCTTTTATAGTGACAATGTCAGGGCGACCTTCAAACAAAAATGATCCTGAATCATTTTGGTAATGCAGCCCGACTTATGGGGATTCATATCTGATGCGGCACTCTGTTCGAAAATGGTTGCCCAAGTCTAGTCAAAGAAAATTAAAACTTTGAATTCAAAGCGGTTACGAGTATCTTGATAACATATTTTTAGTAAAAAGCGTCCTCTATAAGAGAGTGGTGACTAGCAGAGACCCATAGAGAGCAATAAGAGAGGAACAAGAGACAGCTTGCCGCGATGCGAAAAGGGAGAAAAACCCGTTAGACTATTCGTCTCCTCACCTCCTCCTCCTCCTCATCGCTGCCTCTCTTGTCTACAACAGAAGGTTACAACCAGAATAAAATTCGCCTACTGCTACAATCGGCTCATGGTTTTATTTCGTAGGTAACGATCTGGTCAAAGAGTTATTTTAAACCAAAAGTGTTTGACTACACACTTCAAATGAAACTGGAGTCCCGATGCTACAAAAGGTATTGGAATTTCATTCCCTCAAATTATCATTTTACTCTGTCTAACCTACTCATTCTGTAACAACAGTGTCTGTAGGTTTCTTTATGAAATTCTTCTGCTAACCACCGTCTGTGACACTTACTGGAACAGTTCGCAGAGATAGTTAATATCTAGCAAAATCCAAATCAGTAATCAAAATTTGTAACTGGATATTGTAGGGAAATGTAAACAACTTCATGGCATTATGAGCATGAAAGCATTTATTCAGCTCCAAAACAAAGGTAGTAACTTTTCTTAATCACATAACGAACACTTAATTTTCTCCACTTATAATTAACGGTTGTAGTCTCAAAGAGAATCTATACCTGGAAAGCCTATCACGCTTGAGATTCACTCCAGACCTCAAGAAGAACGTAAATATGATCCATAAAGATCCTGGAAAAATGGTAATGGTCGGTTCCTTCCATCACTCCAGAAAGTACACAATCCCATCAGCCATATTCTGTCTTTATATAAGCTAGATCAAACAGCAAATGGAACGGTTCAATCCTCACTTCCCATGATCTCGGTTAGATTTCAAAAGAGTTTGCACAGCATAGTAGTCGATATATTGTTTTCCGTCCTACAAACTCTTTAGATTTTGCTAACCCCTCAATCCTCCATGCCTATTTTCAGAGCAGATGTGAATTACATTTCTTTGTAACATTAGTTCAAAACTACACAGTTAGGAGCAGTTTTTTCCCTAAAACTGTTGCATTGTAGAACGAACTCCCGAGAGGTTGCTTCCTCGATCACTACAAAACCTCTTTATATCTAGGGTTAACTGTGATTTATCCTAGATATCCTCATAATATGCCCATTTCCCCCCCTCGCTATATACCCTTTAAACAATCTGGTTTCACTACACCTCTATTGTGAGTAATTCTTGGGCATTGTATTGCATAAACAGCTTTAATGTCTAACGATAAAAAGCGAAAACGCGATGGAAATATATTATGTTCTTGAAATTATTTATGGAATGTTATTTTCCCAAATCGTTTCTGAAATTCAAGGCACATGCCATGAATAATTTTCTAAATGCAGTACATGATGAAATATCGAAAGAATCCCTTTCACTGCTATGCAACCAGTGTTCGAGGTTAAAACCACACACGAAGCCATGAGTAAATGGGATTCCGTTGGAAAGCGACTACTACATAAATCTCTTAACGCCCTACTTTGTCGAGTTGTCAAATTGTTTATATATATATATATATATATATATATATATATATATATATATATATATATATATATATATATAAATTGTTCAACAACGCAGAATCAATAAATTCTATTTTAATCTCAGCACGTACGTGTTAAAATGTCTTTCATAAATCATGTTTAAACGAACTATTGCTTACTAAGTACATTTTATATATATATATATATATATATATATATATATATATATATATATATATATATATATATATATATATATATATATATATATATTATATATATATATATATTTGTTTGTGTAATTTGTGTAAATATGGGCATTTGTATTGTGTACATGCTTATATCTACAGATGTCTATACATAAACACACATGCATACATACACAAACGGCACACACGACATACACAGACGCGCGCACACACACACGCACACACATACACACACACAATCACACACATATATATATATATATATATATATATATATATATATATATATATATGTGTGTGTGTGTGTCTGTCTAAAAATATACTTTTAAAGGCATTCATAGGTTAGAGTGCTCAATATCAGTGACAGGGCATATGTAAATATAAAAGTGGACATTGACATTGAGGCCACCAACAAGCGGTGACAGTCTGTTTAAAATTTAAGCATTAAACCGACTGAAGCCGCTGGGTGTTGAACTCAATGTCCACTATATATATATATATATATATATATATATATATATATATATATATATATATATTAGTTAGTTAGTTGGGTTAGTTAGTTAAACCTAGAGAGCCAGACAAACCTACCAAGGTTTCACCTAAGCGGATCGTCAGGGAAGGCTGGCTAAAAAGGTAACAAAAGAACGGAATATTTATTGTCTATAAACAAAAATATCACAACCACGTGATCAAAAAAAACAAAAGAAATGAAAAAAAAAAGCCAGTCTTCTCTGACGATCCGCTGAGGTGAAACCTTGTTAGGTTTGTCTGGCTCTCTAGGTTTAACTAGATCTGCTCTACTTACCGTATTGAGCACTTTATTTAGTTATTTTGCTTACTCGTATCGTTTTTTTTTATTTGAACTTTGGACTTGCATGCTAGACGATTATTTTCGGCTGACGTACATGTTCTTGTTTCTTTCTTTTTTATAGCTTTTTTTTTCCCCTTTGGTATTGGTTTGGTTATTCGCAAATCAAGACACCGAAGGTTTCCGGACGAGTATAATTTCTTATACTTATAAGATTATTACTACTAATATATATATAATTAATAGGTATTAATAGGTTCGTAGTCTAACACAACAATTGCTAAATAATCGTTTAGCAGACTGTTATTTTTTTTTAGAGAAGTGTATTTCCTCTCTGACCTCCTCATGACCACATGGATCAGATACAAGACAAATTAAGAAAATCGATTTTGCTTGGCGGAACCTGCGTGGGAATGATAGAGATATAGAATAGGATTCCAGTGGTCGACAACCGTCGAACAATGCAGACGTGTTTTCTGTATTGTCTAAGTCTGCTCCACAGTGGGGTGGGAGAGCGGCCCCACTAGATAGAGATGCATACGTCGACGTAAACAAAATACGTAAGATTAAAATTCCCTTTGTTGATGTCTTTCATTTCCGGACCCCAAATACATTTCGCCAGGAGAAGAAGAAAGAGAGAGAAGGCAACGTTATCATGATCAAATCGAATCCGTCGCCCATGACTCCCTAGAAGGACTGACCAATACAACATTATACTCAATTTGGCGCAATGATCAAGACCTCCAAGCATAAGGGGACTATACAACAGTTGCATTTTTTGGCGTCGTTGATTAGGACCTCCCAGCAGGGTGGGCGCAAAATGCGGGTTACAATGCAACGTGGTAATGTGAGAAGAAATTTTAAAAGGAGAATTCAACGGGGTGGGATATAAAAAAAGAAAAAGTAGTCAACACATAAGGACAGGAAAAAAAATAACAAACTGTATGTATGATGATATTACTATGTTTTAACGTCGCGCACACACACATCTAAATAACAAACCAAAATAGCAAGTAATGATGAAAAAATGAGAGAAAAAGGTAAACAAAGAACGTTTGATGGACAGACAATGAACAAAGGGCGAATAGGGTAAAGAAAAAAAGAGGGAACACAGTGAACACTCACACTCACAATGTCAATTTCGATGAAACATTTTAGTGAGAGACTAATTCTTGTTGTTTTCTCTTTTTACTAAGTTTTAGAACCATGTGCGAAAATCTATTGTTGATTTTGATTAATACACTCTAATGCTGTATGTCTGGTAGTCAATGGCCAGGTCGAGGCCTGAATTCGATTACGTAGCGCATTGAAAAATTGTTTGAAAAAGAAAAAACTGACGGTATTTTGTGATAAGGCATTCCCACTGTGATTTCTGTGTACTGTTAATAAGTTGAATTCTTTTGTGAATATGGTTTTGCAGGCATTCAAATGTTTTAAGTTTAGAATTATTTTGTTAATTGTAACTGACTGACAAATGATTGTTTTTGTTTTTTTTCTTTTTCATTTTTGTAAAAGAGTGTGGAATTCTTTTTTATTAAACAGTCGTGTGTATACTTTTTGCCTTTATTGATTGAATAAGTAAGTTGTTAATTCGTGATTTTTGGGAGTTAATTTTTGTGGAAAAATTAATTAATTATTTGTAGGAATAAGTAGATTTGGTCGGCATTCTTTCGGGTGTTCGAATGCGTTTGGGTCTGGGTTTTGGGGAAAATTGACACACCTCGATATATAGATAGAAACCGAACAACGGTTGGTAGGGCTATAACTTTACTCTATGAGGTATTCAGTATCGTGAATATATATCCCTAACATACCCCCTGGGCCAATTAAGGGACCTGACGACCAAAAAGGAATTGGTCAAGTGGCTTGGGGGATGCCAGGTCGTGGTAGACGACTAAGGGAAGAAAACCCTTGTAATCACGGTTGTTCCAGTAATGGATTAGTTAGGAGATGCTGAGCGGGTGTGGTTGTTTTCCCCGTGGTGGCAGCCAAGGGCAGAAATAACTGGAGAAGGCGCGAGTTGAGTTCTAGCACATAGAGGCAGATGGTTAATAAAAGTGTTTATATAAAATTAATGGTGATGAATTTATGAAGATTTGTTCAAGTAAATCTGGTAATACGCAAATAACAAAATAATTAATTGGTTGCAGTTGAATAAATAGTGTGATAATGAACTGTGTGTCACTGTGAGTAGAAAATAAGTGTGGATCATAGTATATTTAAATTGTACATTTAGGTGGCAAGGACGTGGCTCAGCTATGGAAATAGTTGACGCTGTGGCGTGGGACTTTTTGGCATGTATTGTGTGATTTTTTGGACAAGTATTTTTTTCTGTGAATTGTATGTATATTTCGTGTAGTCTCAAGTAAATAAGCAAGGAATTTTGTTCTCTCCAGGAATATCGGATTGCAGAGGTGGTACCTGCTGACCTGGGTGTGGGGGACAGAAACTAGTGACCAGGAATATTTGAGAAGCGTGAAAAAATGGTCAGAATTTTGTTGTTTATGTTCATTTTTTCATGAATGTTATATATGCATGGCGGAGGGGTCATGTGACCGAGGCCCAATGAAGAAAAATGCAAGGAGCACGCCTTGCAGGCATGAAGGAGAAGAGGAGATTTTAGAGCAATATAGTTGAAATAAAATTCATAAATAATTTTTTTAATGATTAGGTAAGGAATGTTAAATAATACTTTCGCCCAGTATTATTTTTTAGAGAAGTGTATTTTTGCTCTGACCTTAAGACAAAATAAAGAAAGTCGATTTTGATTGGCTGAACGATCGTGGGAATGATAGAAATATAGAAAAGGTTTCCAGGGAATCGAGTCTCAATGTAGACGGGTTTTCTTCATGTCTGGTTTGGTTTGGTTTGTCTTACGGCATATCAACCTCAATGAGTTATTTAATGCCGGCAAGATTTTTATTACTGGTAATATTTTTTTACAAAAATATATTGCTGGTAATATATTTCCCCAAATTATACTGCTTGTAATTTTTTTCAAAAATGTACTGCTGGTATTAGAACCTATTTTTATACTTACATAGTGTTTTGGCCCCCTTTCTGGGGGCAACTATTTGCTCATACCCGGGACCCAGACAGGTACTACCACCACGGGCCAGGGCGGACTTGGGAACACCAGCAATTAAGAGGTGGTTCCACACTCCTCAAAACCTCCTGATCAGAGGCCTTGCTGTCGAATGTAGTTTATCGTCTTACCCAGGACGCGGATGTAGTTTATCCTCATACCCAGGACGTCTTCGAGTCTGTATTGTATTAATTGGCACAATGACCAAGAAAGCTCCAGTATGAGGGGTCTATACAACACATTGAATTATAATCTGAAATTTTAATTTTCTAATGTTCGATCTCTCGAAAAAATTGAGTTCAAAGTATTAACGAGAAAGTAGATCATGTTGAAAAATATTTGTGAAAATAAAATGCTTTTTATTATCATGAGGTAAATGACCTTTGATATAGATCTATGTATATGATGTTTGGGTGTCTATATCTGTGCACACACACAGACTATATATATATATATATATATATATATATATATATATATATATATATATCAAGTTGGTGCAAAAGTAATGTCCGATTTTCAAGGTCTATATTAAAAATGAAAAAATCCCATGATTATAAAATATTTGTTAACATAACTTCCTTTGCTTTCTAGAATATCATTCCATCTGTCAATAAGCTTATAAATGACACGCCTGGAAAAATTCCTTATGTTTTGAAGCAAAATATGAATCATTTTCAACCTCTTCTATTGAGGTCAACCTAAGACCATCCAATTAATTCTATTGTCCCCGAAACAAGTGATAATCAGAAGGAGGAAGGTCAGGAGAATATGGTGGATGAAGCAATATTTCCAAAACAAGCTCTTCCAAAAGATTTTTACTCAATTGAGCTGTGTGATTACAAGCATTATGGTGATGGATGATGACACTTTCTGTTCACTAAGGAAGATCGCTTTTGCTTCAAAGTTGTTTTCAAACGACGAATTTGATCACTGTAAAGATTAGCTGTAGTTGTTTTAACAGTTCGTAATGAACAATTCATTCAGTAACCTACCATACACTCACCGTGATCATCTTTGGATGAAGTTCTCCTCTTGGGTTCTGAACTGATCTTCCTCCTCGACTGATCCACGATCGGTGGCGTTTAACGTTGTGATAAAGTAACCACTTCTCATCACCTGTAACAAGCTTACTTAAAAATGTTGTCCGGAGGTGGGTGAAAGCAATGATTTGTAACAAGCAACACGCTGCTGCAGATTCTCTGGAGACATTTTGTGTGTGAACCACTTCCCAACCACTTAAACCTTTCCGATTTTTTGTAATTAGCGTAACACGGTTATATGGTCTATGTTAAATTGTTCTGCAAGTTCCCTAGAGGTAATGGTGGGATTGTCAGTTTTCTGGACGACCCTATTTTTGCCCGTCTTTCAAACTGAAATTCCCACTTCGGTAACAGGAAAACCACCTTTTGCCACTTCTTTCATTCACTGCTTCGTCCCCATAAGCGCTCTGAATAAAACTTTGTTGCTGCATTTGCATTGACGTTTTTTATGAAACTCATACAGTAAGATATGTCAAATGTGATCTTTAGATGGGAAGAACATGAGTGCGAATATTGCGGAAGATCATGAAAAATATTTTTATAATCTGAAAGAGAAAGGTATTAATTACTTATTGTGACATTCCTTAACAAGAACAAGAAGCACAAATCTCAGAAGTACTATCTAAAATTTTCTTCTCAAAAATCGGACATTATTTTTGCACCAACCTGACATTTTTAAATAAGAAAGTAATTTTAATATATTTATTTGTTTAAAAAAAACGTATAGTCTACTAGTTATTAAAAATAAGGATAATACTTTAAAATAGAGGGAATAGATTTTAAATATTAAAAATACAAGGTACTCACATTCAAACGAAACTTTTGAGAAAATCTTTGTGTATAAAATTAGAAATTAAACAGCAAAATAAAGATGCAAAAAAAACTCTATGTCAATAAAAAAAAACAGACGACATGCGAAAATGGATGTCATCATTTGTTAAACAGGAACCCTTACCCTACCTTAACTTAATCTGATTTTGAAAGTTGCTTAGATTTGATCCAGAGGTTGCCGATGGAAACGAATACCATACCACCCCTCATTAATAATGATTTAGATTTCCCGTAACCTTGACAATTAATAATATCAAGATTGTTTGTGCTTATAAATCCAGTCAATTCCAAAATAATTTATTCCGGAAATCGCTTGAAAATGAATCATATATATATATATATATATATATATATATATATATATATATATATATATATATATATATATAAGTGAACATAGAAGTCAACATTAGAGGCGACAGTCTGTTTTTTTGCTAAATGCAATCCTCAGGCTACAAGTGGTGAGGATTGCATCGTAGCCTGAGGATTGCATCTAGCATGAAACAGACTGTCGCCTCTAAGTGTTGACTTATATGTTCACTTTTATATTTACACACGCTCTATCTCTGATATTGAGCACTTTATCCCATAAATATAGCACATCTTAAGACTATATTTCTTCATATATATATATATATATATATATATATATATATATATATATATATATATATGTATGTATGTATGTATATATATATATATGTCTGTGAGAGGGTAAAATAGATTTATATATATATATATATATATATATATATATATATATATATATATATATACTGCAGATACGCTTATCGAAGACCAAACAAACCGAATTTGGGTTTCAGCTCAAACTGCTTCTGTCTTATTCACAGTAATTTCCTTAGTAAAGGGATGAATCTACTTTACTCTGCACTCTGTCCCAACAGCACAAATAAATCTGTGCAACTGAGTACTTAAGCAAACTACTTTACCCGTCCAATCGGTAGCAGAAAAAGCTGTTACTTCTCTAATCAAACTTGACAGCAAGTCATAATAAGAAGAACTACAGATTTCAAACTCATTCCCCGCTAGATGATGAAAAGTGGATAGTTTACCATGATATGGAGCGAAAAAAAGAGGAAAAACAATAATTAAACTACGTTAAGCACCCGAAAAGTCGGTCTACATCTGAAGATGATTCTGTGCACTTAGCGGAATTGGAAGGAAATTGTGTCTTATACAAAATCAGAGGTTGTATTCTGAAGAATAGTTCTGATTCCAATAAACCGATTAAAGGCGGCAATCGATGAAATATGTCCGACATTCGCTTATCGAAGGGTGTCTTCTTCCGTCAGGACATTACCAGACCCCCATGTCTCGTTGCAAACCCGACAGCAATTGTTTCAATTTGAATGGGATAATCGACAACACGAATCAGACTCAACCGACCTTGCACTTTCGTATTACCACTTATTTTAACCCTACAAAATTATCTTAATGCTAAGGTTCTTAAATTTCAATTCTGCGGAAGACTGTACAAAACATTTAGAACAATTCCTCACCCAGGAAGATATCATGTTCTGGGTGGGCAGAATCATGAAGCTGCATTCAAAGTGGAACAAAATATGTGGTTAAATAAATCTATGAACCAGTATCTAAATATTGCGTTTGAATTTCACTTAAAAAATGCTAGAAACTTTTTTGTGCTGACCCAGAATAAATGCCCTGTTATTGTAGTCATTTTTGTTGGTTAATAAATGTGCCAAACATGGACAAATTCAATTTAAACAAAAAAAAAGCCTTGTATATCAAAAGACAACGTCAAGGAAAATATTTTAGCATATAAATGATAACTCATATCGATTTTTCCAGCCTTCACTCAACAACTCACTCTTCCCAACACTAGAAATACTATGAGGAATTTTCTTAATAAAATGAAATAGAACAAAATTAAGGTGTATTTCAAGCACAGCTATGTTTTAACTTTTTCGGCTTGTTCAGAAAAAAAGTGTAATTATAGTTTATAAAATAACGAATTCCAGAGAATGCCTGAAAACGCAAATTGTACTAAATTCTGCTATTATTTTCCTATGGATAAAAACCAAAGATAAAGTATACTTTATAAACCAGGTACATTATGTAGAATAAATATGACAATATACTGTAATAAAAGTTATGTGATGGATCGAAGCCTCGTTCTCATCGTAGATCTTATTAGGTGAAATAAGAGATTAAAATGAACAGCTTGTCATAAAATAGAATAATTAAGACTATATATTATAATAAGGTTTATATGAGAGATAAAAGATGTATTTTTGCTATAGACCTTATTAGGCATAATAAAACATTAATCACAATAACTACTAATAAAATGGAACAATTATAGCAAGAAGATTCTTTTTACCGTAGGTCTTATTTGGCACAAGAACTGATTAACAACAATAACTAATAATAAAATAGAGCAATCATAATAATATATTGTAGTAAAGTTATTTGACGGATAGACGATTCGTTCTTACCGTAAATCTTATTAGGCGAAATAAAAGATTAACAACAATAAATAATAATAAAAGCGAACAATTAAAACAATATACGATAATAAAATTTACGTGATAGAACATGAGTAGAAAGATTCACCTATCGCCCGGTTCACACTTCTTCCCGTTTTTTGAACAGGAGTAGCGGTTTGTCCTTGTTTCCTGTTTAGGGTTTGGTTTTCAGTTACTTTTCGTCAAGTCTTCTAATTCACTTTCGCTCCCAGTAACCCGTTGCGTCTTAGTGACACTATCGCCTTGTTTGGGGTGAATTGATTTTTTTAAAGATTGTGCCATAGAACAAAATTTAATTTCATTGATTCCTTTGTTTGGTTTTTGTTTCAAGTTATCAACCTTCTGCAGGTTATTTAAAGCCAGAACTTTTTTAGATTGTAAGAATTTTTTTTTTTTTTTTTTGAGATAAGAATGATTTACTGATACAAGTCCTACTAATTAACCTATAGCTGGGGAGGGGAAATAAGGTTTATACTTACTATTCCCAGTGGTATTTCCGCGTAAATGAATATAATGACCACGACTGGGATTGGAACTCGGCCCTCCGATTTCCAATTGCAAGCCGTTATTCCTGACACCTCCCGTACATCCAAGCTTACAGCATCTGGTATTACTAAGCGGTTACCCATCTAAGTACTGGTCAAATTAGAGATTGTTTAACTTCACTGACCCTACGAGAACTGTTGTTTCAACGTAATATGCTCGTATGCCATTTGGCACAAGAAGACATCAACAACAATAACTAATAATAAGAATAAAACCATTATAATTACAATCATAAAAATATACTGTAATGAAAGATATGTGCTGAATAGAAGATTGGTCCTTACCGTAGATTTTATTAAGCGCAATAAAAGATTTGAAAGAGTATGTCTTGATAAATTAGTAGATTATAACAATATGCTGTAATGAGAATTATGTCGACGATAAAATATTCGTTCTGACAGTAGATCATAGCAACGTCACCATATGACATTTTCCTTCCTTAGTAAGTTGTAAGTTTTCACATTTACACTTAAAGGAAGCACTTTAAGGCTTCTCTTCAACATGTCTGAAATGCCAGTGACACTATTCTCACGCTTGTTTATTTCTACCGCGGTTAAAGGAAGAAGCAGAAAACTAAACCGTGGATAAGAGGATTCAATGTAATACGTTTGCTATATACCCTCTAGTTGTTTTAGTAGCCAAAATATGTAACGTGGGAATGATTGTAAAAAAATTGTGGGTGGATTGAACACTAGTCAAAACTTCTGGTTATATGGAACTATAACTACTGCCTTCCACTCGCAATGACTTCGAGAATTCGTGAAATCAAATTATTTTAATGATCCAACTCACCTGCCAACAAGCTATAAATAGCGGTGAATGTAGCCTTCATTCATCTCTTAGAGAACTGTATATATTATTGGTGAAATTTGTGTTTTACGTCTCATACGTGTCTCATATATGAAATTATCATCAAAAGCCAGACTTTTCTTGTAAGGAGAATGGCTAGATCCCCAGCGAGAATAAAACAAGACATGTTAAAGGAAGGATGACGATTCTTGTAGGGTCAACGATCATCTAGCACAATGGGGTAGACTGGATTCTATAGCTATGTTTTTAGCCAGTGGGGTGATTACCCTGCATCGAAGGGTGAAGGGTTTCCTAGAATCAAATCAATAGACAATGAGGACGGTTCCTCGATGGAATTAACGGCCACGTGAACAAGACGAGCCTTCAAGTTGGAGGACATTGGCTATGGTTAAATTTGGAGAGGGATAAACTCCCGCCAGATCTATTTATCCACGGCACGCTACGCATGAATAAATTCCTCTCCAGATTTCAACCCAGATATATGACGGGAACTAATCAGATGCTCACCTGCGCTGCGACCCTACTATCACATACGGTTATATGATTGAGCATCGTAATGATGATGATGATGAAATTGGAATTAAACGATAATGGACTTCTCTATGTTATTAACTTTACTGTTATTTTTTCTTTAACATTCTGGTATTTCTATTAAATGTCATTATTATTATATTACAGTTTGTTCTCAATTATCTGACGCAGCAGTATGTTTGCGTTCGTATGTGTATAGCGCAATAGATCCCTACACGACGGAAGGGACACACGGAGAGTCAAGTGAACCCTAGGTGATGTTATCTGTGTCTGAAGTGTCTTGTGTTTTATGACCAACGGCAAGACCTCTAAAATAGAGTTTCAAAGCGGACACACACTTAACCGAAATTGAATAAATAAATATATACATAAATAAATAAATGAAAAACTTGTGAGGTCAAATGACACTTGTTCGGAATTTAGAAGTTTCCGCTTGCCGGTTAGAGTGAGGGAAAAGAGCAGTCCGTCCAACCATTTGCATCAATATCAGTTGCTCGACGGAGGTATGAAAGGCAGTCGAAGAAACCTATGTGTCATGCACATACCAACGGGGACACGACTACGCCTGACTCGAAATGCGGACAGTGAATAATTGAAAACAGGATTTATGTTTACATGTCTTATCGTGGTGTTGACTTCATTTTCTCTTCTTTTGCGAACGTGCAAGGAGACTTACCCAGTTTTGTGCATAACGACACAGTCAGAAGGCGAAAAACAATGTGAAGGTGTTTTTCCAAAAGGTGAAAAGCTGAGAGAGAGAGAGAGAGAGAAAGAAAGAGAGAGAGAGAAAGAGAGAGAGAGAAAGAGAAGCCCCGTTGAATGTATGCATGTGTATATGTTGGATTTCCCTTGTATTTTCTATAAATATTACTTTTTAGGAGGAGATACAAATTAAATTTCATAAAGGTGTTTTCGCTTGTCAAATATAAGATCATTTACGTCACTCAACAAACTTAATCGAAATCAGTTGGTCTTCCCAATGTTTGTATTAAAATTTTAATATTTAATCAAGACATATAATGTATTCTTGTTGCTTTTGCGCGATATTCATTTTCCCCACGATTATAGCATTAATTCTTAAAAGATGAATAAGCATTTCACAAATAGGCAAGGCTTTCTTATTGTCATACTAATTACTATTGAAAAAAAAAATTAAAAATTAAAAAACGCCCTGTAAAAGAAAGATCTTCTATCATCTAAATATGTCTGTTCCAAACTTTATTAAAAAATTCAATATCCTCAACATGAAAAGACGTCATGCTGCTACGATCGTGGAATAAATATTTCATAGCGATGTTAAAGCTGTGAAATCTTACAGGCATCAATTTCAACTCTTCTTATTAATAACTGCCTTGTTTCTTTCCTGGTAAACTGACACCTGACTGTTCAAAGAAGACGTCAAAAGTAAATGGTGCCTGTAGAAAAAGATTTTAATCCAAAGGACATTCATATTGACATGGCTACTATATTAATGGTTGAGGCTCCAGTTATATCAACGGTACAAAAGTTGGCAGCTGAATTTAAGAAGGGAATGTGAGTCTTGAGGATGGCGCAAGTGTTGGATATCCAGCAACTGCCATCGCAGAGAAAAACGGATGAAAAGCGACTGAGTATAAATCAAATAGCGAATGCTATAAGCATATCTCGTAAGAGATTTGAGAATACTCTGCACAAGGAACTTGAAATGAGAAAGGTTTCTGCTCGGCGGGTGCCATGTCTTCCGACACCTGATCAAAAGTGCATAAGGCTAAGCAGGTCACAGGAAAATCTATTATTGTTTAAGTCAGGTCTAGCTGGTTTCCTAGAACGTTTCGTAACCCACGATAAGTTGGGTACGTCATTGAGCCAGAGATAAAGAGACAATTCATGCAGTGGAAACCACCCTGATCATACGTTCCAAAGAAGGCCAATGACGTTTTATCTGCAAGGAAGATGTTGGTCTCAATTTGACGTCGGGCGGGGGGGGGAGGCTAAAATGTATTCTGTTAATTGATTATGTTCCAAAGGGCCACACCATCAGTAAGTTGTCATATTAATATATGCCAACTTACTGAGGCAGTTACAGAAGGCTATCAAGGCCAAACGCCGAGGAAAACTGACGAAAATTGTCTTGTTTCATCAGGACAATGCTCCAGTGCACAAGTCCTTTGTTTCAATGGCTGTCGGGAGTACCAGTGGCTTTGAAATGGTTGATCACCATCCCTATTTTCCTGATTTCGCACTATATGACTATTATCTGTCCCTTGAGACCAAAAAACACTTTGCTGAGAACCAGTATCACAATAAGGACGTTATATCTGCTTTTGATGACTTTTTTTTTACCAACAGAAAGAAAGCTTCTTAACAAATGAGATCCAAAGACTGCAACACCGATGGGAGAATTATGTGAATTGCAAAGGAGACTGTGTTGAAAAATAAACCTCATTGTTCCTATTCCATGAGAGTATCTTGGTCTACTTATGACCTTTTCAGTCGGCCCTCATATTAACCGGAAATATTCGATATTCATTGACCAAGCAGCCAGTGCTACTGTCGGTTAAAATTTATAAAATCTTTCTCTTAAAACAATAGTAAAATAGGTCTCCCCAGGCCAGCAACAGTTATCGCTCTTTCCGGTAGTGATGGGGGTTTCCTTCCTCACCTTTTATTTGAAGTCGTGTGGAATCTCCACGTCTTGATTATGTCATTAATTTCTCTTCGAGTTACTATCGAGTTTAGTTTTTGTTGCTGTTGAAAGTCTTTAAGTGTTGTAGTTTCTATTATTTGGTACTGTTCTTTGCCTGTGATTATGTAGCGCCAGTCCACAATGTTCAAAGAAAGATGGTTTTCGTTAAGACTCACAGGCTTCACTTACTCAAAGACGTTTTTAATCATTGATCTGAGAAATCGTTTGTATGCTGGCAGTTTAGATATTTCTGAATAGGTTTGGTGTCATACATGACAACCATATGAAAGTCTCGATCTGACATGCCTTTTAAGAGCATAACTTGAGTTTTCAGGTTAACGTCTTGCTTTTTTTTTCATCAATCTGTGGTGTTGAACGAAACTATCTCTAGCATAGCCTATTATGTTCAACTTCGTTTTCTCCTATGCTAAATTTGTTATAACTAATAGATACGCAGACATATTTGAAGTGTTTAGTATTTACTAAATTCTCATCCTCAATTTTTATGATGGATACAGGATATGTTTAGAGAATACCGTGAAGAATTTCTTGTACGACTATTTCTTTCCTTCCGTTATCATTAATACATTTCTTGTTAAATGGTTTTTTTAAAGAAAAAGAGAAAAATAAAGACGGTATTCTTAAAAGAAAAATATTACTTTACTTAAAAAGTTTTCAAACCAGTAGTAACGGATAAAGAAAGGGTTAAGTATGAACAACAAGATGACAGAATGTACGGTTATCAGCAAAAGGGGGGTGAGACCAAAATGCAAATTACAGGTCGGGGATACTAAAATCAAACAAGTACAGAAATTTAAATATCTGGGAAGTGTTTTAACAGAGGACGTAAAGTGCGACACTAAGATCCGAAGTCGTATTGAGATAGCCAAAGATGCATTCCAAAAACTAAGCAGAGTATTAAGAGACAGAAAGATTTCGTTAAAAACAAAGAAAAGAGTTACATGATATCTGTTCTCCTGTAGAAATTTTCCAAGCGTAGCTGAAATGTGGCACAAGAGAATCGAACTCACTTTTCAGTAGTAACTGATCTAGCAAGCCAAGCTTGCTAACCATTACACCACACCGAGGTGCCCAAATAGTTAATTTCCAAGCGTAGCTTAGATGTGGCACAAGGCCGAAAGTACGGGGCATCTAGTGAGGATCGAACTCACTTTTCAGTTGTAACTGATCTAGCGAGACAAGCTTGCTAACCATTACACCACGCCGAGGTGCCCAAATATCTGTCCTCGTGTATGGCAGCGATGAAGAGACTTGAAGCAACAGAAATGTGGTTCTACAGAAAGATGATGAGCATACCATAGACTGAACAAGTGAGCAATGATAAGGTTTTGGAGAAAATGGAAACAAAATGAAGATGCAGTTGAAATCTCTGGCGCACATAATGAAAAAGGAGGGTTTGGAAAACTTGATACTCACAGGACAGAGGAAAGCAGCGAGCAACATACTTGATGAGCTTGATTAAATGATAGAACAGGGTTTGAGAGGAATAGCAAAAAGACAAAACTTATTAAGAGCAGCAAGGGACAGGAAGATGTGGAGGGTCATCGCCTACATCTTGCAGGGGCAAAGAAGAAGTAGCCGATAGCTTACAGTGAAGATCAAATGACAGTAAACGTCATCAAGAGGTTCGCTGTAAGACTTGATCATTTCTAAAATAGACACGATGATGTGGAAATTAAACCAATGATGGCCCATTCTAACAGTCAGAAATAGAATTAATAAATTCTAAACAATGCAAATATTACGCTGTATGGATCAGTTATAAAAAATATAGCATAAGAGTTAAGGAAATTAAAGGCCGGATAAGTTACCCTAGGGGTTCTTTTATCCAACACCACTAGATGCGACGAAACCAAAACATTAACGTGAGAACCCAAGTTCTTAGACTCACAGATCGAGATTTTCATATATATATATATATATATATATATATATAATTATTTATTTTAGAATATTAAAGCAAAAACATGTTACAAATCGCTACACAATGGCAATTATGTTTCAACACTACAAATGTGTCTCCTCAAGCGATGTTAACCTAGTGGCAATTGAACGATTTATTTAATTTCAAAAGCAGAATACTTCCTCTTTTTCAAAAAAAAAAATTAAAAATAGGCTTGTAGGCTTTACCGTGATTAACCAAACGAATGTGACTTACGCTAAATTCAAACTCACCGATGTTTTTTTTTAATTATAGGTCATGACATGAAGTTGTCAGCATATAAATCCGAGACAATTTCATTATGGACATCTGTTATAATGGTTACATTATTTCATTTGTATTTGTCCATAATGAAATTGTCTAGGATGTATATGCTGACGACTTCATGTCATGACCTATATTAAAAAGAAACATTGTAGCGATTTTTAACATGTTTTTGTTTTAATATCCTAAAATACATAATATTTAACTCTACTCTGTATTTCGCCATCTTTGAAATTAAATGTTACAAGCAGTGGAATTGTACTCTATTTTTTCTTATTTTACACACACACACACATATATATATATATATATATATATATATTAGGCATGAAATCCAATTCATTTAAAAATTTCTATCATTCATACACAACTGTTTCCTCATATCAATTATTAAAAATGGATTCAAGTGAATGAATCCTTTCCGTCTTAACGAAGGTCAATTCTTCTTCAAGATCTCATGAGAGTGTCGAAATTCTCCAAGCCCTCTTTACTGACTATACCTTTGAAGAAATTTGAGGTCCCTTTTTTAATTAATTTTTTTCTTTTTGTTTCCATTTTCATTAAATCTTTCTTGTTGCTTCCATGCCTCGTCCATGGTATTCTCATCATCCTTCTGCATAACTGTTGCCTTATATCTCCTCTTTATCCATGAGGAAATTCTCCAGCATCCACTGCTATTGACAGGCCTAAAATGCCCTTGGAAAGAAATTGTGTGGAAGTTTCTCATTGCCAATAGAATACGTTACATAATTAGCCATCCCAACCTGAATAGATGCACTTGGATCGTAGGTGTTCTTAGTTTAACTCTACACATCTAGTGTCTTCGGTTAAACTCTAAAATTTTATTTTTTTTTAATTTAGGGGTTAAATTACTTTTTTTTCCAATAGGAGTAGATAGGTTCGCATATCGCCAGGTGCATACTCCTTCTCTATCTTTTGAACAGGAGTAGAGGTTTATCCCTTGCTTCCTATTTAGAATTTGGGTTTCCTTCTAAAGTCTCTTTTATTCCCAGCCATCCCTCTTGACTGGCATTTTTTTTAATCGAGTTCACCCCAAGCAAGGTAGTAAAGTCACTAACACACAAAGGGTTACTGAGTGCGGAAGAATTAGAAAACATTACTAAGGAGGCACGGTGGAGTAATGGATAGCGGCTCGGATTGAGAAAGCGGAGAGCCGAGTTCGAATTCCAGTCGAATTCCTTACATTCACTTACGTGCTAATACCCTTGGGAAAGGCATGAATCCTCTTCTTCTCCCCCCAGCTATAGTGGGGAAAGAAGGAACGAGATGAAAAGAGTAATCAGAAGGACAGTAGATAGTGATTGACATTGCATTTAAATTTTTTCACAAATATAAGTTCAGTGAAAAGCATGGAGTCCGGAAGGGAGTTCCACAAGCGAGAAGTGCGACAAAAGAAACTGTTAGCATAGAATTTACGGCTACCTCTAGCCAGCTCAACTCTAAATTGATGAGATCCAGTCTAGTCAGTCATTTATGTGCCATGCGTGACACACGCTTAGGCAATCATGTATCTTTCGATACATGACTGACGAGGAAGATTTTCCCGCAGTAGGTTGCCATTTCTTTCTGCGGTAGAACAGTTGCCATCCAAGGCTATAGAATCCTGTCTCTCCTGCTAATTACCCATAGCTGGGGAGAGAAGAAAACGATTCATACCTTTCTCAAGGGTATTAGCACGTAAGTGAATGTAATGGATTCGATGGAATTCGAACTCTGCTCTGCTGGAGAATGGCGATAAAGTAGCAAGAGGCCAGAAAAGGTTTCGTCTGTAGGAAAGGGGGATGTACAGTGGCAAATAATATAGTTGTAGGGATAAATGGGTTCATGCCTTTCTCAAGGATATTTCGTGCAAAGTCTCCGTAAGTGCTGAGGCGAATAAGTATACATTTAAAAAAAAGAAAACATTTTTCAAGTCTTCATTTTAATGAAAACAGCTTCTTCCCTCGCATGAAATTACTCATCTCAGAAAAATATTGATAACCAAGATATAGGCAAAAATAATGGCTTTTAAATATTTTAATATTAGCCACAGCGAATCAATTTACACACACTCTTTATTGCAACAGAACGTGCAAATATAGTACATAATATTTTCTTGTAAACAGACTGTCAATGTCTTTGTATGGTAGTCTATAAAGGTAAAAATATGATGCGGTCTGTAAATGAAGTCTGATGGTTACTGCTATAACTTTCAACTAAATCCCGACATGTTCCAAAAAGGCGGCTTGGAAGCAGGCGTCATCGTGTAAAAATTATGGTATCAACATTGAAATAGCGAAAAGAGAGTTGGCTTATATCATAAAGAAACATTGACTTAAAAGGGTCATTATGAGATTTGTCCACGCCAAGCAAGTGTACGCACATATAGACCTAATCATAGATATATTCCCCGAAAGTTTGCTCGTAATTTTTATTAATCGTATCAACCCAAAAGTCTTTTTGAGTTTAAGAGCAGTACTAGAGGAGGAGTAATGGATAACGGCTCAAATTGAGGAATCGGAGAGCAGAGTTCGAATTCCATCGAATCCATTACATTCACTTACGTGTTAATACCCTTGAGAAAGGTATGGATCTTTTTCTTCTCTCTCCAGCTATGGATAAAGATCTATAAAGAAGCAAGTCAAATCAAATGCTGGATAATTTCCTTACAACTAACAACTTGATCAACCGAAACGTTAAGTTGTTCTACAAAAAGATACTACCATAGACAAAACATGTAAGGAACATGGAAGTTTTAATAAAAATGGGGATCAGAAATAGGAGAACCATGTTCGAATTCCTGTTAGGTTCGTTACTTTTTCCACTACGCGCTGCTCAGGAAAGCTATGAGTTAAGTAACAGAAGCTGTAACTGGGAAAATCATTGTTATGTTCAACAAATAATTAATGCAATATTCCCTCGCATAAAACTATGTTTCTGCTTTAAACAATGCACTTATGTAGCCATAACTTCTGTACTGGTAGTTTCTTTTCTCGCAACTCTCATCTGTGGAACTCCCTTCAGTCTCCATGTATTCCAGCCCAACTTTAATCTGCAAAAGTTTAAATGCAATGTCAATCGCTATCTTCTGTCCGCGTGATTGTTCTTATTTTCTTTGCGCTCATTACTGTTTCTGTTCTTAATTCTTCCACACCCTGTAACCCTTTGCGTCTTAGTGGCTTTACTGCCTTGCTTTGGGTGATACCAATTAAAAATAAATGAATAAAATAAATAAATCCATCAATAATTTAAGGAAAATGGGAACGAAAAGCTCTTAGAATCGGAAAGAGACAGCTGACATTTCTGAGACAAATAATGAGGAAATAGGGCTTGGAGAAATCGACATTCACAGGACATACTGAAGCCAAGACGATCATCGGGAATCTTTGAGTAATCTACCACACGTAATTGTAAATTTGAGGCATATATATATATATATATATATATATATATATATATATATATATATATATATATATATAAGTAATGAAAACCTTGGTAATCCGTATGGATAAGCCCAAGGAGGATGAAATCCAGAGAGCTCAATGTTAAAACAGAGCGATTAATTTAATTTAATGAAAACAGACAACATTAAGGGCCCATGGTTATAATATATTTTTCCAGGGAATTTCTAATTCCCTGGCTCATCAGACCACACTTCCAAGAGTGAAAAAATGAACTTAAATTTACATATAATTTTTTAGACTTTTGAAGGGGTAGTATTAAGTTGATGTAAGGTGATACAGAGAGTGGTGAGAGATAGTGTGACAGACATGGTCGAAATTTGGGAGGGAAGGGAGAGATAGGAATGCTTTTAAATTTATTTTTATTACAATACTTAATAGTGAGGAAATGGGTAAGGATCAGACCTACTTTCTCACCGGAACCGATATAGAGAGAAGATGTAAGAAATAAAAGATGGAATTAGGGTTTTGAAGGAAAGAAAGGATAATATAAATTTAGAGAGGGAAATTAAAAAGAATTAATGTATGTGGGCATATAGCGGCCAATCTGGAAAAACACAGATTTATATATTTTTAAATCTTTTTATATTTTTCGGTTAACGTTTGATAGTATATATATATATATATATATATATATATATATATATATATATTCAATTGTATGAATATAAATTTGTAACCCTGGGTTTCACGCTTTTGCGACAAACTCCGCTTTCATAATTATATATATATATATATATATATATATATATATATATATATATATATATATATTTATTTTTTATAAAAAAATTATAACATAAATATGTTATAAAATCACTACAAAAATAGGCATTTTGTTTCAACACCCTCGGTGTCTTATCAAGTGATGATGTTGAATATAAAATAAATGGTTTTAAAAGTTTCAAATTAATTAACGATCCTTCGCTTGGGAAAAACATTACAAAGTAGAGCAGATATATTATTGGAATTCATTCCGTATATACCAATTATATACTTGGGTATATATATATATATATATATATATATATATATATATATATATATATATATATATCGTGAACTACATCGATTTGATGCTTTGGCACACATCATCAGTGACATTTGTAAACTAAACGTAGATGATTAGGTGCTTCGGGTCGGTCTTTTCATGCCTCCTTTCCACGGAGACCTGGCCGATACTGCTCAGAAATCAACGTCAGCTACAACTGTTCTCATAGTGTGTAACACTCTGCGACTCATCGGGCATATTATAGGCCAATTACGAACAAATTCCGGTTCAACAGCTCCTAAGATCTTCTATAAAGAAGCAAGTCAACACAGTAACCTTTTCGCTTCACTCAAGAAATATGGCGGCACTCTCGATTTGAAGTGGTAAGTAACAATCTTTCGTTTCCCACACTGACGAATACACATACATATTAATAACCAATTCTACCCCAATGCTATTTCCTTTTATCCTATTTTCATTCATGCTAATCATTTGGACAACGCAAGAACCGTAGCATTATATATATATATATATATATATATATATATATATATATACCAACCTTTGAAAACCAAATGCTAACCCTTTATACATACACCCGAAGTCAAACCATCCTCCATCAATAATTAAACATATACCCTCATCAATAGAAAATAGAATTAGCCTTAACTCCGCAAACAGGGAAATATTCCAAAAACATAATAGCTTCTACAACACTGCCCTAAAAAATAGTGGTTATAAAAATGCTAACATTAACTACAGAGAAAATTGCACCGGACATGGGAAAAAAAACAGGAAAAGAAATATCATATGGTACACGCCTCCGTTCAACCAAAGGGTTAGTATTAAACTAGGACAGAAATTCTTAGCTCTAATTAATAAACACTTCCCCACCAATAGTAAGCTTAGTAATATATTCAATAAGAACACCCTAAAATTGAGCTACAGCTGCTCTGATAATCTTGAACGCATAATAAAAAAACACAATAATAAGATCTTGAACAAACCCCATGCCAAAACAGTATTAATAAAAACTCTACACTTAAATAAGATGATAATAGGGAAAAATTATGTAACTGTAGAAACCCAGAAGACTGCCCATTAGAAAATAAATGTTGTATTAACTCTGTGGTATACCAATGCACTATTTCATCCACAGAGAGCCCTAGCACTAATATGATATACATTGGGTCCACGAAGAATAATTTTAAAGATAGATGGAGGCAGCATAAGTGCTCCTTTAATAATATAAACAAAAGAAACCAGACTTCACTATCAAAATATTTTTGGCACTTGAAGGAAACAAATAAGACACCAAAAGTTAAATGGAAAATTATTGACAAGGCTAGAATATGTAAAGCTTGGGATGACCCATGCCCTTTGTGCCTCCATGAAAAATTACACATTATTAAACTTCTAAATAATAATAATCTATTAAATAATAGACACGAGTTAACGGTTTTTTGTAGGCATCATCAGATTTTTGGTTTGAAATAAAAAAAAAAAAAAAATTATATAACTTGTTTAACAAATAACCTAATCATCAGATTCATAGTAGAAATTATTAACTACAAACTTGCATACAACATAACACCCTTCATAATCCATAGCCCAAATTAGTAGTTTAAATACCTTACCTAAAAGATAACCCTTTATGAAGTCGTGAAAAACAAACGCCACGAAAGTTTTTCTTTTTTATATGCACAATTCCCTTTCATAATAAAATAAAATAAAATAAATAAATAAATCTCCATAGACAAGCCAACTTGACGAAAGCTTAATACATCTTCGTTTCTTTTTTAACACCCCCACCTTCCCCCGACTTGACACCTTGAAAGTATCTCTATACCGCCACTCATCATTAACACCCTACACTCGCCTACCCATTTTAGACAATTCGCCCTAACTGTTACCATGGTGATTTTGATTTCAACTTTTAAAACAAGTAAATTTCAGATATACGTTATTCCAACAAAAACTCGCTTGAAGATGGAACGGAGCCCTTTTTAATTTCAACTCAATTTAATTTAAAGGATTATATTGAAGTTTTCGGCTCTTGTTTTGAAACATGAGACCTCTTATGTAGCGATTTGGGATCATATTTTTAAATAAATAATTATATTTATGCTCTACTTTTGTATCGAGCACTATTTTTTAAAAATAATAACAAAAATACTAAGGAACTTTGGACTATTTACCTAACCAGTTCCTTCCTATTTTCTATATATTTTCATATATATATATATATATATATATATATATATATATATATATATATATATATATATATATAATTATGCCGGCTAGCCAATCCCTGTTGCAAACGCTCGCTCAGACACATTTATGTTTGTTCAACTTACAGAGCCAACTTGTGGTTTATACGGCAACTATACTGAGCAGACCTTAGTTACAGTTTCTGGGATGGAGCGTGTTATCTAACGTGAACAACAATCTGAACAAGGCCAAGAAACTCAAACCCTTGGTTACGATGGCTTGTGACTTCGTGCTAGCACAGCTATCGACGTCATCCCGTATATATATATATATATATATATATATATATATATATATATATATATGGTGACCTGAAAGTTCTGTCACCTACTAAAAAGTAATGGGAATAATAGCAGCACAAGTATTATAATAATACACTACACATGTACTGGATTCAGTTTAATCACTCTCATTGACGCTGTCATACATCGTGAAGGTCTATATCAGGGGTCCCCAAACCCATGGTCGTGACCCTATTAAGGGTCGCGAGGGTTTTCTAGAACGTTGCAGATGGCCTCATAAAAATGTGTAATTTACTATATTTTATTACCATACAGACAGTCGGAAGTTAACCCTAGGAAGTAAAATTTAGAATAACACAAAAAGGTTTGTCCGCAGGTAGGCTTGACGCACCTTTATTACCTTAATTCCGGCCAGATAATTAAATACTAAATGTGTGAATTTCGAACTTACTTTTATTCGGACGGGAATGGATGTTATTTTTCCCGCCCGAATAAAAGTAAGTTTTCTGTGATCGTTTTCTATATAACACAGACAATGCCGAAAAGTCCAGGGCTTTAAATTCACGTATTTTCCATAATATGCTTAAAGAAATGGGATCACATCACAATGACTTGTTCCACTCTGATGTCCGTTGACTATATCAAGGAAATATTCTTGCAAGAGATATTGAACTAAAAACTGAAAGTAGAACATTTCGGTGTGAGAAAAAACATGCACTTTCAGATTTCTTTAAAAATATTGCTGGCAACGTTTGCTTATTTGAGTGACATATTCATGCACCTGAATGAACTCAATTCAGGCATACAGGGACGTAATCATACCATGGTAGACATTTGGGGAAAAATTGTCTGATTCGAGAAAATTGCTCTTTGGAGAGAAAAGTTAGCTAAAGAAAAAACTGCAGCTTTTCCAGGACTAAATACTATCTTGGAAGATTCATCAGAAATATCTGATTTTTGAAGATCATCTAAAAAATCTTTAAGAAATGGACAACTTTTTTCCTGAAAATTTTGACAGGAAGAAGCATAGCTTGATCAGAAATGTTTTCAGTGTGAACGCCAGTAATGTTGGTGAAGATATTCCAGGGTTTCAAGAAGAATTTAAAGACCTCCAAGAAAATCAAGTACAGGAACAACGCTTTAAAAATCCTACGTATTCAGAATTTTGGATTCAGCTCAATGATAAGCCAATTCAGACAAGGGAGGCTGGAAAAGCTCTTCTCACTTTTCTAACAACATATCTCTGTGAACAAGAGTGTTTTCAAGTCTTTTACGATCAGAACTGAAACAAGGAACCGCTTGGATCCCCAGTATGACTTGCGTTGTTTCTGGCAATCAACACCAAAACCTTAGAAGATCTGACTCCATGGTAGTCACTGAAAAATCATTTCTGATTTTGTGACTTTTGACTACCAATTCATAAAATTTGCTTTTTTTCAGTTTTTTATTAAAAACATTGTGCGTTAGTAATAGGAATTTGCTCAATAAAAATATGCAATTGTAAATAAGTATAATGAATCGAAACTAATTGTCAGATACTGTATATACAGTGTGGATATGACAAATTTTTTTGGTTGTTTTTTACTTCCCCTCGAATTAAAATTTCAGATAACAGCAAAATTATGAATGAAACTCAGTATATTTCAAGAAGAAAGATTGAAAAAATCTCTTGTAAAAATTGTTTTACAGTTTATAAAAATAGCAAATTTTAATTTGAAATTTTAAACCTTCAGCGGAAGCCATTTTCCCATAATAGATTTCATTATGGATGATCCACACGTATTTTTTCGAAAATCCACCAAAAATCAAATAATTACCCGATTTTAGTATTTTTTCAGGACAGATTAAAAAATATATAAAGTAAAAAAATAAAAATAAAAAAATATATAGGATTATGGGTTTTTAAACGTCTGACACCACTTACCAACACTCCCCCACCGTGGGCCAAAATAGCCGACATATGAATTTTGAAAATTCAAACAGGAAAAATTTGTTCATGGTATTTTCTTCAAAATTTAAAACCGGAACAGCTGCCCAGTAAGTATTTCCATTTTACCATTTTTTAAGGAGGGGGGGGGCAAAAATTGGGAAAAATTTTCCAATATAAATGTTTGATTGTACAATATCATGAAACATTTTATGTAAGTCCTGAAAAATACTAAAATTGGGTTATTATTTGATTTTTCGTGGGTTTTCGAAAAGTCCTGATGATTCAACCGTAATGAAATAATTATTTCCGCTGAAAGTTCAAAATTTCAAATTAAAAATTTGCTATTTTTTTTAGCTGTAAAACAAATAATTTTTACATGAGATTGTTTTTACAGTGTAACCCGGATATAAGAGAGTTGTCGGGACCGGAGAAGAAGTATCTTATATCCGGGTTTCTCTTATATCCGGGTTTGGTCTATTTGGGACCAGAGAAAATCTCTCTTATATCCGGGTTTCTCTTATATCCGGGTCTCTTATATCCGGGTTACACTGTATAATCTTTTCTCTTAAAATATATCAAAATTTATATTGAGTGTCATTCATAGTTTTGGTGTTATGTTAAATTTTAATTCATGGGGTCGGGGGTTAAAAACAACCAAAAAAAAATCGTCATCTAACATAAACTTATTCAGCAATATGGGAACCAGTAATAAGGAGTGCCAGAGAAAAGCAATAACAATAACAAAAATTGAAATATGAGCTCTGGTAAAAACATTCAATGATAACCGCAAAAATTGCAATATGAGCACTGGTAAAAAAAAAAAAAACGTTGCTGAAGTCATTAAGTTTACAATACCCGGAAATTCATACACAGACGTCCTCAAGGACACATGGCACAGTGGATAAAGGCGGTGGTTAGATCCAGTGACAGGACCCAAAGAGTGTGAGTTCAATAAGTCAGTGGAGAACTTGGAGAGGGAAATTAGCAGGCGATAACTGATAACAGACATCCATTAAACATGGCACGTGGAACTAGAACAGTCTACCCCAGTGAGCGAAATAAAAGGTTCAGTTCGACATTCCAACCACCTGAGGAAGGCCGGAGCGTACAACGGCCGAAACGTTGTAATGAATATGGCGACGAAAATGTAAATAGTGAAAACATTATAATTATAGGGTTCTGCTTATAAACCATTAGTAGTCACCGTCCCCAAAAAGTGGGATGATAGCCACAGAATCGACATTTCTATCATTCATCGATGAGAAACAAAAAATTTAAATCACTAATTTCGCAACACGTTGTAACTATATGGCATCCGTTTTCTTGTCCGGATTAATTCAATAATGTTTACCTCTCGAATTGGCATGATTATGTTTGGTTTGCAGAATATATGTGGCGTCATTAATAGTAGCTGCATACTTTCTCACCGGTCCTGAAAAAGGATAGCTAGCGATTATTATAACAATATGTCTGTACTGAGAAATCCCTGTTTCAAGAAATTGTGTTTTTTCCACCTGTCAAGAAAACGACTCCTCATGGCATCTACATGATCAGTGCATACTAATTAGGGAAGTAGAAGGAAACTTAACACAATACTAGATTCGGTTTTAAGTAGTCAAAAGTATTTACCGGGCAAATCCGGTCGTTCCAACTAAAAAGGGTCTTTAAAAAAAAGTAGATATTCTTGTAAAAAAAATAATGGATGACAATGCTTCGGCTAAAATTTCAAGAGAAACTTTTTATGCCAACTTCCAAATATAACAAAATATCAAAGACTGGTAACAAAAAAATGTTGGAAAAAATATTTTTCTTTAAAAAAAATCTCAACAGTTGCATAAATAAAATCACGAAAAGCTTCAAGCCAGGTAAATCAATCAGTTGGATATATTATTGATACCTTGAGCTAACGATATTATTGGATCGGAAAGTTACTTTTTGGTTGTTTAAAGATTGCTCAGAGGTATATAGTCATTTGGAACATTTTATAACTATAGAAAAATCAATGATTATACCGCAAAAAATATTATAAATCAGCATTCAATTATTTAATATAAAGGCAGTATATCTTACCATTCATATAAAAACTTGCATGGTCACCTCCATGTGGTGTAATGGTTAACAAGCTTGTTTCGCTCATTCAATTACTGCTGAATAGTGTGTTCGATCCTCACTGAGAGCCACATATTTTCGACTTTGGGCCACATCTAAGCCACGCTTTGAAAAATCACCACCAGATAAAAACTCGCGTTAATTCCAGAAACTTCTAAAACAAAAATCTATTTTAAGAGACTTTTCGCAGATATCGTAATAAGTCTATAGACTAAGGATGGTGTAATGGTTAACAAGCTAGATCAGTTACGACTGAGTATTGAGTTCGATCCTCACTGACTGCTCTATACTCTCGGCCTTGTGCCACATCTAAGCTACGCTTGGAAAAGCGTTTGGGCACCTCCATCATGTGTAATCGTTAGCAAACTTCTCTTGCTAGATCAATTAAGACCGAGTAGTGAGTTCGATCCTCACTAGGTGCTCCACACTTTCGGCCTTAATCCACGTCTAAGCGACGCTGAGAAAATCATTGGGCACTTTGACGTGGTGTAAGAGACTTTTATTCAGAAATCGTAATAAGACCATAGACTAATTATCGCGTAATGGTTAACAAGCTTGCCTTGCTAGATCAATTGCGTCTGAGTAGGAAGTTCGATTTCCACTGGATGCGCCACGCTTTCGGCCTTGCATCACATATAATCAACGCTTAGAAGATGATTAGACACTTCGAGGTGGTGTAATGGTTAGCAAGCTTGTCTCGCTAGAACAATTACGACTGAATAGCGATTTTGATCCCCACTGGTTGCCCCATACATCTTATGATACACTTAGGAAATCATCATAGCCTAAAAACATTCATTCTTAGCAACGAATATTTATTCTTCATTATTTTCATTCCCATTTTGACGCATTTCTTCTCGGTGAATCACAAATTCAAAATTCAGTTAACTATGTCCGTGTAAAAACTTATTGACCCAATCTGCTATACCGTATATGCTCGTATATAAGCCTACTTAGTGCGTCCCTGAATATTTTTGTGAAAAACCTCATTTTTTCATATATATATCGTGTATAATTCGACCACAGCTTCTGAGCAATACTAGTCGGCCTACCATAGTCAAATATTGCACTACTAGGCATCAACCTTAACATATTTTATTGCAAATAAATAGCCTTAAATCGTATTTTTGTACAAAGCTACCCCAAAATGGTGAGAAAATCCACTTCTCGTAAAATATCTGTTACGAACATTTAGAAACTGTACTTTTGTGTGCGTTCATGCCTGACTACAGATTTGAGAAAGGTATAAAAATATTTTTAATTCTTCATTTATTTAATGCATTTATAGATTTTAATCGGCACACATAGTGAATGACGTTCTGCTGTTCATGTAGCAACCGAAAGAAAGAATCTAGGCTGTGTGAGGCAGGCTAGAGGACCATACCCGTACCCTTAAGTTTAGCCAAATGTACCGAGAGAACGTAGGTCTACCAGATAGATTACGGTCACCGAAAACAATATCTGTGTATAGTGCAACCGAAAATGCAAGATTCTTAATATCTTTAAAAAATGACCTATGTAAAATGCGACCTCCTGATCAGAGGCTTTGCTGTTGGACGTAGTTTATCGTCTTGCCCAGGACGCGGATGTAATTTATCGTCATACACAGCACGAGTAATCAGGAGGATAGCAGACAGCAATTGACATTTCATTTGAGAAGTGCGAGAAACGAAACTGTTAGCATAGAATTTATGACTACATCTAGCTAGCTCCACTGTAAATTGATATTTCGATGCCAGTCTGTGCTTAAATTCAAAACCTCTAGCTACCATAACAGAGATCTCATCCAAACCATTGCCATAAAGGTTTTTATAGAAATGACATAGAAAGGCAACCTTACGGCGGTGAGAAATTGACTGGAGAGGAGCTGAGCTGTCGGAAAGTGACTGGAACCAAAAAAGTTCAAGATTATATTACTACTAATTCAAATCTTGTAATGAAAGTTGTCTTGAATGGCCACTTATCTAGATCTTTTTGCATTGATGCAGGTTTCCCCGAGGGCTGTATTCTTGGACTTATTTTGCTCCTTATCTTCATCAACGATCTTCCCGATGTCATCATTCCCGACTCAGTATCTATGCTAAAAACACAACTATTTTCTCCCATATTAATAGTGTGATGAGTTTGATAAAGGCAAATTGACAGCTGCACTCGAAAATAACCTTCAATCTGTTGTCAACTGGAGCAAGATGTGATTGATGATTTTATCGCTTCCAAAACGAAACTGTTTTCTAATAATCATCTTAAAAACCTATTTTTGCCTCCGTTCAACATGGCTGATAATGTCCTACAGGAGTGCAACTCACTCAAAAGATTATATTGAATCAATTACGAAGTCTGCTACTAAGTCGGTTCACTCTCTCGTGCTAAAAAGTTTTCCCAACAGAATCTATCTTGCACCTTTGTAAGTCTACCATTCGTCGGTGCATCGAATATTGGTGGTACATCTGATCCTGAGTTCTATATATGTAGAGATTCTTGACAAAATCCAAAAACGAACCTCCAACGTTATCTGTCTGGACATGACTTCAGTCCTTTTCCCACGTCCGTCACGTAACTTCCTTGTGCTTTTCCTATGAATATTTCCACGTTAACTGTTTTTATGGTACTTCGACTTCTTGTTATTAAACACATTACTAGATTGGCAGTTAGGTCACATAATTTTCCTGTTGAAACTAGTTGTATGTTTTATGTTAATTGTTTCTTCACTCGGACTTCTCGCTTGTGTTCCGTCAATTACGATCATCAAAGATGTTACTGCAATGTCAGTTGATGTCATCTTTCTTTTTGATGACTGTTCTTTTATTGTCCTCTCCGTTTCTTTCACTCTCGGCAATCCCTTGGCTTTTATCGACATGCTCGCGATGATATTGGTTAAGAAAATGCTACTCGTGTAAATAAGGAAACCGAAATTATATGAAAGAAATTCTAGTTAAAAATTATTAACTGACTGCTTCATCTCAAGATAATTAAAAATACCTAATTTCAATTAAGTTACTTCTTACTCCATTCCATACAAAGGTGATATTTACCATATACACTCGCGTATCATGCGACTTTTGAAGACCAAATTTTGAAGCTAATTTGGCTACAGTGAACGGATATATAGTTTGGCTAATGGCGTAGACAGGGCTAGCAATACATACATTTTTTTAAATCAGTATCACCCCATGCAAGGCTTGTCCTGGGTAAGACGTTTAACTACATCTGCGTCCTGGGTAAGACGTTAAACTACGTCCAGCAGGAAGACCTCTGATCAGGAGGTTTTGAGGAGCGTGGAACAACCTCTTAATTGCTGGTGTCCCCAGGTCCATCCTGACCCGAGGTGGTAGCACCTGTTAGGGTCCCAACTATGTGCAAATAGTTAACTATTACCAGCAATACTTTTTGAAAAAAATTATTACCAGCAATACAATTTCGAAGGAAATATATTACCAGAAACACATTTTTGACAAAACAAAATATTACCAGCAATAAAAAATTTTGTCGGCATTAAATAACCCATTGAGGTTGATACTCCGTAAAACAACATAAACCAAACCAAACTATCCTAAAAATTTTGTCGGCATTAAATAACCCATTGAGGTTGATATGCCGTTAAACAAAATAAACCAAACTAAACCAAACCCATGCAAAGCAGTACAGCAACTATGACACATGGTTTACAGGGTGTGGGGGAATTAGGAACAGAAACATTAGTAATAAAGAAAGTGTAATCAGGAGGACAGTAGATAGCGATTGACATTCCATTTAATTTTTTGCAGATTAAATTTGACTGGAAAGCATGGAGCTGGAAGGAGGTTTCACAAACCAAAAGTGCGAGAGAATAAACTGTTAGCATAGAAGTTACGGCTACATTTCGCTTGCTCAACTGTAAATTGATGAAATCTCGACGCTAGTCAATTATTGCGCTTAAATTCTCAAAGTATATGTACAATAGCGAAGAGTTCACCCGAACAATAATCATGAAAATATTTATAAAAAAGGTACAATGAGTCAACCTTACAGCGGTTCACTAATTTTATATCTCGTGTATGATGCGACCCCCTTAAAATTAGCTTCAGAATTAGGTCTCGGAAAGAAGATACGCATTATACGCGAATATTTACGGTATGTGTTTTGGTCTGCACTCCAGTTGAGGTAAAAGTGTTAAAATCGAAATATATCTGCCACACAAGTTTTTTTCAGTTATAAAAAAAAAACAGATTTCTGTAGCTTGACTCCGACCATTTCTTACCATCATAATGTATTAATTCATCTAATTAGATAAATAACTGAAGTTTGTGGTTTGTAAACAGTAATGATTATCAATCTCGGAAAGAAAGTTTGAACAGTTTAATTTTTATCTGCAATCAAGTAAATTAAACGTATTTTATTTTATAAAAACCAACGTGACGTTAACATGTGTGGGTAACGTAACGGTTATTGGCGCGAAACTTGATATGGCTCTTCAGAATTCAATTGTATCCGAGCCTGCTATGTTCACCTCGTAATACTGACCTTGGAAAAAGCATGGTTCCATCTCTTCTCCTCTCAGCCATGGAATGTACATCAGTGAATTCCCTTTTGTGTTCACTTTTATTGTATCGTCAAAAACGATCCTTTGTCGCCACTTTGGGTATTACTATTGTTCATTTTGACGGTCGTCTTTGAGTATAGAATCCAGAGGTTAGCAGTGAATATTTCGAAGACAGTAGGAAAGCGTTGTTCAGGTTAGCAGTGGATATCTCAGTAAAAGTAGCAGAGCGTAGTTCAGTAGTTCTTCCTTCTGTTCTTTCGCCTGACAAGTTGGCATTGGACATTCGGAGAGTGTAAACAAAATGGCCGCCTTTATACACGACGGATTGAATATTTTACGTCTTCTGATTGGTTAACCTTCAACTGGTGGACTATAAAGTGAGTCAACTCATTTAGACCGGCTCTAGACAAAGACAATGGAATGAGAACAATCTACCCTTATAGATTAATAAAAGGTTACCCAGTTCAATAGATATCCAAAAAAAGCTGAAACATTTTGATAGTAACAAGGAAGATGAGGACACCAGTCTAACTGTAAATAAAGTAAATAACAGAAAGGATTTGCTCTGACAGAAAAATACCAAGCATTCCAAACCCAGAAAAAAGTGGAGAGATGAGGTTTTATGTTGTCGGAATGACTCTTTGTTGCCGATGTTGTGATGACAACGTATGCCTGCTTGATACTTTGTCTATGCCAACGTAGTAATCGTAGATACCAATTTTAATACACCAATGAATAATACTTGTACCAGACGTCTTAGAATAATACTTGTAGTAATACTAGTGAGAAGAGAAATTGATGAAGGAATACTTTGATGAGAAGCAGGTGACCTCAACCACATAGAAAACTTATGGAGCATTATAAAGTACAGGCTCTCGAGAAAGCAGTTTAGAAGGGAGCAGACAAGACTCTAAAATTCTCTTGTACTGCTTGCCCCATGAGGGTCTTTTCAATAGGTTTCAAGAAACCAGTTCTATGAAAAGAAAAGCATCCTCAGAACATTATACTGAACGGATGCTCGACAGTACTTACTGCTAAATTCAAAGAGATTTCAAAGCTTCTTTTTCGGATTTTAGATCTCTTATCCTTTGAATTTAGTTCAACTTTCGTTTCATCGGAGAAGAGAACATTTAGTAAAAAAAAAATCAGGTGAGTCACTTTTATCGAACAGCACTGTACATGTGTAGACGTCACGTGACTTCCTCTATATTAGAGTTTCCGCTATGGTCACGTGATCTACCTAATGAATAATGAGATTGCATGTGTTTATTCACTTGCGATCTACGTTCAAATACAAGTGTCAGTAGCGGCACTTTTATTCCTATAGAACAACTTTCATTTAAATACCCTTGAGAAATGCATTAATATGTCCCTACTTTCTCCAGCTATCGGTTAAATCGCAAAGAAAACTGGGTCGTCTAGACTAAACAGGGGAAATACAACTCTGAATTCAGAAAGGTGGCGGAGGTTTCGAAAAACCGCTTCACTATCTTTACCGATAAGCCATGCAAATAATTAAAAAAGGAAGATGTGGAGAGCCATCGTAACCTACAAACTGAAATGATACGACATTAAAAATATCTGACCATATTATATACAATCACAGCTTATGAGTGATAGCAATAACATAGCGATTTAAATAAATTTTTTGTAGTACAAAATTTAAGGATAGCTAGGAATAAGCATAATTTTAAATGGCATTTTAATGTATATTTTAAAAGCTAAAAAAACAACTGGTTTCGTCCAAGCCTTATCAAGTTTATTTCTGAGATATAAAAAATAAACGTGTAAATTTAATTGATATTAATGATAACGAATGGAGGGAAAATATAATAACGATTAAATCGAAATGTAATGTAGTGTAATAATGTTATTTTGTGAAAAGTAACATTACTGCTTTCCCGCCTTTTCTCGGCACATGTGAAGGGTTCCCCTTAACCGAAACTGGTATCTGTTCTCTAATACCCACACGAATTCGTTTATATGAAAAAGCAATAACCGGTGGGCTGTAACAAGTGAATATATTGACACAATTAGACCATTGATTTACATTCTCTATAGGTCTCCTTATGGCCCGTTTTTCCTGATAACCTATTTTCCCCAAAATTATTCTTTCTATAAGACCACCGATGATCAGGCCATTATGTAAATAAACCATACGGCTAATGAGCTTTGGTAAAGTTTCTTTATCTTTTAAACTCTTTTCTCCGATATTATTCTGCTAAAAAAAAACTACCCCAATCCAATGAATAGTTCATTATGAAAACAATTCAGTCTTGCGGGAGAATTAAAATTATATAAATAATAAATATACATTAAAAAAAATAATAATTTCATTTTCCCATAATGCAAATGGAAACCAAAAAAAGTGTTTTCCGGTTATATGAAAAGTTTGTATCACAACGTCCAGAAAGGAATCGTCTTTCTCTTGATACTCTCGAGCCATTCGATTCAGACGTATTTTTGTAGCAGTCCTAAGGGAAGGAGATACACTTACCCTTTCTCAACGTCATATTGACTTACGCTTGACCCCTCTCTTCCATTTTAGTTTATTATAGATACATGCGTCAATAAAAATTGACCGTTAATTTTCCAACCGCGTTTCGTGTTATTTATTGTGGTTTAACAACATTGCATCTTCTGACACCGGACGAAAAAGCAAGTACCAACCCCACTAGATTTTCAATTACCCTTAGAAATAATTCACTATTTTGGCCAGGGAAGTCATTTATTACTGGTCATCATTTTCACCTGACTTGACATACGTTGCAAGTAAATACAGGGTCTAGTTACACCAAGTTGCTAAATTAACTCAAACTTACTATTCGGATTCATGTCCTTCAATCGATCGAAACTAATTAACTTTCTCAATTAGTCCCTTTTGCAACATTTAATTCCAATAATCATTAAACCCAATCAAATCTTTTCTCAAATTTTCCCCGAATCTCTACTATAATATCGAGCTTTCTCTGTTTGCAGTCTGCCGTCTGCTCTACTCACACACTTTTTGCGTATCCATTCTTTTGCTAATCTAATATCGCCTTCAGTACAAAGATTCCTTATTCTTCGTCTAAGGCAATTTACTTTTGTTCTTATCAGAAAGTTTTGAACGAATATCGTCAAGATGCATTTTATGGTGGAGACACGAGAATCAAACTTTATTTGATTTTTAAACTCCCCACTTAAAGATTGTTTTATCTCCAATGCAAGTGACGTCGGTTGAATCGCATAAGCTGATAGCATCAAAGATGTGTTTAATCTTTTAATATTCTCAGAGGCAATGTTTCTCCGAAATAGTTGTTATATTTTATTTCGTGATTTTGTCTTGATTTCTTTGTTGCCAAAAACTGAACGCGACACTAGGTCAAAATAAAGCATCGATTTTAGCTAAAAATACACCATTTAAATTTTTTAAATGAATTATATCATTCATCATCATCAGGAGTCTCTTGACTGCTTCAGTCGTCGACGGGACCTAAGGACAGAAAAAAACTGATAATTTACTCCCGAGTGATCTGATGGAGGGTGACTCTCAGGAGTTCCGGCATTGTCGTGTCCGTGTACTCTTTGATGTTTTCTGACCAGCTTTTACGTTGCCGTTCTTGCTTACGTTCACCTTTAATAGTGACTTGTATGATGGTCTTTCAGAGGCTGTTATGCCGTGTGACGTGACCAAACAATGCCATCTACTGACATTTAACCCTTTCACTGCTACTCATTTGCCCAGTGCTGCCCCAATCCGGCCAGCCATTTTTAAAGAAAATGCCAAATTTCAACCTACATATTTTATTACACAGAAAACTGGCACCAGTGTGTTTTACAGCATTCCATTTTCATAGATATACCTGGGAATGACTTAGCAGATCAGTAATGGGTATACACATGATATCTTTTAAAGCATTGTCCTTTGTGATTTTACGATAGATGGCGCAATGGGACACTCATACCAACGATATGCAAAAAAAACGTAGGTTTCCGTACTTAGCCAGCTGGAGCAAGATAAGAAAAACGAAGATCTCCGTAGTGAGCAGCGGAAGTGTTAATAGCGTTGAGCAGAGATTCTTGCAGGCCCACAGGACTTTTGACTTTGCTCCGTACAAAGTCATTGGCTGAATGAATTGCCATTAATATAGTTTGAAGAAAGGAATAATTATTAATTGAAACACAGCTGAAATATTTCAAACTAAAATTTTCGTGACGTCAGAGGAACAAATGTAAATTTGGGAATTTTTTGACAGAAGACGGAAAATGTGACAGAAATTCAAAGGCGTTTTGAAACACGGAAAGATGCTGTTTAGAAACTAAAAGTGTATTTATTTATTTATTTAGTGCATTTTTCACCGCTGTGGTCACTATTTCCTCTATTTCTGTTATAATTATGGTTCATGGTGACATTCAAGGCAAAATAGTGCAGTGGCTTGACGGTTTCTTTTGCACCTGAGACGTTGAGGTTATCCCGTCCCTCTTTTCGGAAGTTTCACCGCCCATTGGCAAAGCCATTAACCTCTGAGACGCAGCTCATACACACAAGCTGGCGACTGGCCGATGACTGCTTGCCACAAATGGTTTAGAGAGAGGCGTTTCCCTTCACCAGTCGTGACGGGAAACCCTTCCGGCTACCCTCACACAATTTAACCTACAGGTCGATAACGCTGACCAAGATGTGGTCGTCGCAGTACACATGCCACTTCATGGAGCCACATGTGAGAATTGAATATAGGCTGTTAGACCAGTACAATTCTGCATCCCAATTAATTTGAATAATGCAGGCCGTCAGCTTAGCTGCAAAGATGCAAAGATGCTACCACTGACGCCCCCCACACACACACAAATATTAAGAAACAGGAACAGTTCGTTAGAAACAAAGAAAAGAGTGCGGAACTGCTATATAATATTAATCTTTTATATCGAATGCAGTACAGTTTCCTCATGGATGAAAAGGAGACTTTAGGTAACCGAGATGAAGTTCTACAGAAGGATACTGAGAATGATATGCACGGAACATGTGAGCAATGAGGTAGTTTTAAGGAAAATGGAAACTAAAAATATTGCTTGTACTTAAAACCGAAAAAATTCATTTGAGGAGACATAATCAGCTTGAAGAATTTCACACTCACAGATCGAATGAAAACCTCGTGAAATAGGTTACCTCGAGTAACTACCTGACGACCTGATACATATGTATGATAGAACAGGGGCTGTGAAATATAATAAATAGGCAAATATTTGTAAGTGATGCAAATGGTATGAAGTTGTGGAGAGCCATTATCGCCCACGTACTGAAGGGACGTAGCACATAAAATAAGAAGTATATGTAACAAGACGACAAAGGTGATACCTCCAGTTAGGATCGAACACATTTCAGTAATAAATCGTATACAATGGCTACTTCTCATCGTCCTTTATTTTTTTTCTAATTCTTTCCGGAAATTGAGATAGAATTTGAAATATGATGACAGTATTGCGTCAATCATTTAAGTTAGAAGAACCTTTTTGCCTGAGTACCGATTTAAAATCAAAATCACTACGCAAGCGATTGGCCTGCGAGACAAGCTTGAAAACAAGCGATCTACAACAAATAGTTTGAAGTTATTTAATAAAGTTTCCTTAGTCTGGCACAAGACCATAGACGTAGAGCACCCAGTGATGGTCAAATTCACTACACAATCAATGTGATCTGCTCGATGTGATTATACAGGGTGTTCCAGAAGTCACCTAGGCATTTTAAACTCAAGTAATATCAACAGTTTTTTTATTATTCGAAAATAGTTTTATACGGAATAAAAATTCAAATACTGGAAATATATTCCGATTTATTTATGAGAAATTATACGACATAAATATTTTTCATTTTCGACTTAACAGAGATAGGTTTTTTTTCTATAACAGTTGTTAATAATTGGCTGAAGCTCACGAATTTTTGTATAGATGTTATCCTTGGCTGTTGCTGTGGTTTATTGATGCATACATGCTCCTTCAAGTAACCCCACATAAAATACTCGGGAGGCATCAAATAAGGAGAATGTTGTGGCCATAAAGTTCCAGAATTTCGCGAAATTATTCAGTAATCAAATGTTTGATTAAATCTAAAATAAAATTCAACAATGCTTGTTCTCTGTCTAGTAGTGACTTTTCCCACTGGACATTTCTCTACGTTAATCCAAGTTCTGAAAAGTGAATAAGCAAATAAAATGTATTTAAAAAAATTCTGACATATTATGACATTTTTAACCTTAGAATTCTAACCATCAATTAAAGTTACACCACTACTAACCATGGGTATATCATACCCGATTTTGAAAATATTAAAAAAATATTAAATATAAATCTTTATTTGAAATATTTTACATGCAGACGCTTCAATCTTTGTACTTTGAGTTAATAGGAACTGAAAAACATATTATTTAGGTAAGAAAATCAAGTACTGAAAATTGTAATTAAAAATAGGAAAATTTGCGCTAGGTACTATATGCCCATGGTTAGTGTTCTTAAACACCTAGGTAACCTTGAGGACGCCCTGTATAAAGGGCTGGCTTATGGCCGGTTAGGTCCGCTAAGCTAATGAAAATATGAAGCCTTCCTCAAATGGAGGCACTTTCTAACTCGCCCGTACCCGTTTTGAATATTTCTTTGCTCGTGATATGTTTTAGTGACACTTATATAGCTTGACGTAAACTTATTGCAAATTCTCTAAATAAACTAGAATAGCTATCTTTTGTTTGTCAATAAAAATATTCTTTAAGAAATACCATTATTTTACTACGTTTTGCAAATTAAATTAGCACAGATTTCTACTGTAGTAAAAAAAAAATTATAACTAACATTATTGAGGGGCCCTAGGCTGCAGCCTATACAAACCTAGAAAATAATCCGGCCCTGACTGTATAACATTCTCTCTACAATGAGTCATCGAAATTTATTAGATATCGTTTAGTTTAGCGTATGATTCTGGTGTAAGGAACGGATTCGATAAAAGTTAGCCTTACAAATAATTTAGAATTCAATAGAAAAGCAAACGTTTAAAAAAGGATAAAAAAAAGAATAAAATGATTCTTGAATGTTAAAGCAAAAAGTGAAAGTAAGAAACTAATTGTGAGAAAAAGAGAAAAGAGAATAAACATTATATACTGAACTTTTTAATGTTACATTATTCTCAGCCCCACCCAAACCAAATTAATTTAACCTTGAAAATAACTGGAAAAAATATTGTTAATCTAAAATCGTATTTAGTCTCTTACAGATATGATCTTCTGATAACTGATGCTGCTTAGACAATAACATTTTGTATACAACTTATATTTTTCAAAATCTATTTGAACTTAAACTTCCAAGAAAGGCAATAAAGCCACTGAGGCACAAGGAATTATTGAGTGTGAAATAATATGAGAAAAAAATTATAAACATTATTAAAGCGACAAAACGACAAAAGAACAGGAATTAAGATAACAATTGACATTGCATTTATATCGTGAAGATCAAAGATGGCTGGAAAGCAAGAAGCCGGAAGTGAGTTCAACAAGCTAGACGCACGAGAAAATAAACTGTTAGCATAGAACTTACGGTTACATCTAGCCATTTCAACAGTAAATTGGATGAGACCTTGCCGCCAATCTAGTACTGCGTTTAAATTCGTAAAGTCTAGGTACTAAAGAAAAAGCTCATCAGAACAATTGCCAAGAAAATATTTATAGAAAAGGCAGAGGGAAGCTACTGTACGGCGGTGAGAAAGTGACTAAATTCGTGATACCTGGGCCAGGACCAATAACATTTCAGATTCTCTTTTGTATTTTATCAAGAATTTTAAATGCATGGCAGAAGCACGAGACCAGATATAACAGCAATATTCAATGCAAGGACGAATGTGTAACTTATAAATATGTAAGATAGATTCTAGCAAGAAAAATGGTCTAGCTAGACACGAGGAATCAACTTTCCGAGCAACAATGTTTCGTGTAATTGAATTTCATGTTTGGAGTAAATTTCATGTTTGCGGTAAATTTCTTGTTCGGAGTAAATTTTACGTTTGGGTTAAATTATATGTTTGGGATAAATTTCATGTTCGGAGGAAATTTCATGTTTATGGTAAATTTCATCTTTGGAATAAATCTTATGTTTGGGTTAAATTTCATGTTTATGATAAATTTTATGTTCGGAATGTATTTCATGTTTTGGGTAAATTTCATATTTGGAATAAATTTTATGTTTGGGGTAAAATTCATGTTTCTGGTAAAATGTTTGGAACAAATTTTATGCCTGGAGTAAATGTTTGGGGTAAATTTCATGCAAATTTCGTAATAATTATTTCTGTCTTCCCGCAGCCAAAATATATGATTACTTCTTTTGAGATACAGGGATATGTGACATTATACAACAATATCGGTATATAATATGATAAGACATTATGAGTACGTGATGTTGTCTGAGACATTCGGTTATTTAATATGTTTGGCTTAGTCTGGTACAAAGAAATACTGTTTAGGAATCAAATCGCTAAAACAGAAACATACTGAGTGCGTTGCTGTCACTTCAGTAATAAGAGAAATCTATGATATACTGTTATCGGCAGAGTGCATTCATTTCTCTTTCGTTCTCCAGAGAAGCGTCTCCACAGATTTAAGAAAAGCTTTGGCCTCCTTCAGTTCTATGGAAGTAATAGAGTTTTAAGAGGTAAGTCAACACGGATTGTGCAATAAGTGTAATATATAGAGTTTATTTATCTTTAAATATGAAACTATGAAATTTCTTTCGTAACTCGGTATATGCATTGCTTTTCGAAAATTTGTTTTACGCTATTTTGCTTTCACGAAAAACTGACATAGCTTTAGGTCTTTCCCAGTTATCTAAAATAGCGTAACGTGAAGAAGCGATTACATCTGATTTATATGAAAAATATTTTGAACGTTCCCAAACCAAAAATATTTTTCCTTCTACGTCTGCGTTGCTTGACGTGTGTTGTATGGATGAATTTACATGTCATGTTATTTAATGCCTAATTCGGATCTGGTGCGCTGAACGAGGATCGATCTCACGATGAAACAGCCAACCAAACCAGTTCCTGTCTGAATTTCTAGGATGAGGATTCAAGATTATGGGATGAAGATTTTCATTCGAAATAATGCCTCCATCTTTATTGCTATTATCGCAACGTTTCGGATATTGACTCCTCCACCTTCTTCAGGTGCTTTAGGAACTTTTGAATTGCATCTTTTATTTAATCTATGGAGTAGGTTGTTCTCGTTCTGCTCTCCATGTTTAGAAATATCTCGTCTTGTTCTTAATAAGATTCAGTTACTGCTCGCCATATTTTTATTAAGTCTAAGTCTGTCCTACCCGACCCAGAGATTTCACTATGCCATCAAATGTACTAACTAACGGCTTAATCCAATAAGCAGTTCCAGCACGCTTAGCACTGCCAAAGGGTGATAGTTGTTACTTGCTGTGATTAATGAAGAAGGCTTGAAAAGCGAGAGCGTGCTTGACTGGTTTGCCTCACGCTTTTTAACATCGGGTACATTGTAGGCAGGCAAAACATGTTGAAAACATGCCCTATATCTATTTTTTTTTAAATTAAACTCCTACTCATCTCAAATGTAGCAGTATTGACAATTGTAGCGAAAATCCCATGCGATTTGGGTGGGGAGGAGTTTTGTGGGTGAGGCTGAATGGAAAGGCTCAACGATAATTTAATTCTTGATGCTTGAGAAAATGTTATATAGGAAAGTGCTACTTTCTGTTTCCGACGGAAAACCATACCTGAAAACTTCAGCATTACGTATTTTTTAGCAGTTCTAGGCATGAAACCCTACAAAAACTATCGCAGCCGATGATTCGTTAAAACTGAAACATATTTATGTATTTATGTTAGAGAGAGAGAGAGTGTGTGTGTGTGTGAGAGACAGACAGAGATAGATATGTTGAGACCATCGAATAGTTTTTGCACAAATTTGATCTGAATGTACGACATCTTATCCGGATCTTTTCGGATGTATTTAATAAAGTACGCACGCACACACACACACACACACACACACACATATATATATATATATATATATATATATATATATATATATATATTCAAAACCTGCGGAAGGTCATTTGAGGACCTTGTGGCACTTAGTGCGCCAGGTCTCTGAATTCAGCCCTTCAAAAGTGTGGCTGGTCCTGCACGAAACCTTCAACATTATAATCAAATCTCATGTGCCGTTGTTGGGCTGTCGGTTTCCTGGGAACTGATCTGCTTGACCCTCATACGTCGAACTCGACGGGAGAGTCGACTATATATATATATATACGTTTAACCAGTTCGTGACTGGAAGGGATAATTCTGAGGAGGATATAAATCAAGGGAGAGTTCAATGTAGACTACAGAGCATTATAATGATAAGAAAACTTTAATTATCCATTTCTTTTATAATTTTTATTTCATGAACAGCGGAGGAGGTTTCGTTCTCATGAGCTGAACATCTCGCTCTGTGTGTGTGTGTGTGTGTGTGTGTGTGTGTGTGTGTGTGTGTGTGTGTGTGTGTGTGTGTGTTCTATAGGCAAACAGTTTGGGACGAACACACGTCGCCACTTTTGGTAATGTCAACGATTACTCGTTATCTCTTTCGTAATGCTCGTTGTAGCAGAGACTTTGTAATCGCACACACAACTTATACTAACACTGATATAAGTCGATTTTTTCACAGTGAAGAGCAACACTAGATGCTATCAAGAGGAATTAAGTTCAGCTCTCAACTCTGAAGCAGTTTTCATTCTATTTATTTTGCTCTCAATAATCAAGGGTTTATCTCCAGCAGTAGTTGTTACTTTTTGTGCTCCGGCTGTTTTTTGTCAACAAGTTTCTAACTGCCTTTGTAACTAAAGCAGAGTCATGGAAAAAAATGGTTATGACGGTCAAAAATTGCAGTAAACCTGACAATAAAACGATCAGAAATGTACAAAATGAAAAGAAAATTACATTATGGCCATTTTAAGATACAAATAGTAAAGTACTCTAATCAAAATGATATAAACATGGTTATAAAGAGGACATCTGAAAAGGGAAACTGCTATCCTATAAATAACAGCCCAGAACAATTCTGTAAAAATATACTTTAATATGATCAAGAAAGGAGACATTATAATTGTATAGTAAGTGTCGAATGCATGGTGATAATGACTGCCAATCATATGTAGCGATTACAAAAAATTGGCATACCAAATATATGTAACTTAGTAAGGAACATCATTCACTGAGAATTTGACCGTATAAATTAAGATAGTATATCTACAAGCCATATAAAAGACTGTGTCTTAACCACATATATTCCAATAGTATATGTACAAACCAACATCTGTTCTAAAATAGATGAAATCCTCTGGGGTCTTGAAATTCAATCACATCCAGCGATTCAAACCGGAAAACAAGGAAAAACTATTATCATACAGTAGACATTGTTGTTCAAGCAGACCAAAGAATTAAATCGAGAGAAAGTCAAGAACTGGAGTAAAAAATCGAGGAGAATTTGCGACAAGAAGTCGACACCATTTTGACGCATTTGAAACGGCACCAAAATTTAAAAGAATTTGAAATTCGATGAAGACTCGAAACCATCTATATAAGGGTAACTTCGCTAAAATTAGCTAGAATAATGAGCAAATGATATAATCTACAATTTGGTCTCTAATGAAAACGACTAGGTATTACTCAATGAGTTCCAATAATAATAATAATAATATTAATAATAATAATAATAATCAGAAGGCTCTATCAAATTCCTCCTGAAAGTCATGCTTAATTTACAACGCATGACATACGTGTATAATCTAATTCTGGGTCCACAATATGATACTATTTAAAATTATCTCCACCTGTGGCAATATACCACCTTTGAACCTACTAGTGAAATCCACTTTAGAAAACTCTTTCGGGCCAATGTGGTTAAACGATAGCCTCTCGCCACATTAGTTCCGCCCTCTATAAACATTTCCACCCATTGAATATGACTCTCATCTACTGTCGCCTCACCAAACACGTTACTGGGCCTTCTGTGCATATCGATCTTTGTCCCTACATATTTACAGATTGCCCAAATAAAGAGAAACCAAGTCATTCAGTAATAATTATTCTATATATTAATGCGAACCCAGCGCATTTCAATAACTAATTTCGCGGAAAATGGCAGTTGGTGTACGCATGATCAAACTGTTATCTAGGATCGGTTAAGTAAATTCCGACTTGTCAAGTTCGAATTCCGGTATAGGTGGATGCATTCACTTTCGTACAAATACTATTTGGAATAGTATAAATCCATTTCTCCTAACTCCATCTATGGAGTTAAAATGCAAAGCATACTGGGCTTTGTAGCCCTGGTTGCCAACTAGTCTAGGAAAAGGATAACTCTGAATTAAAAATTCGGCGTGGAAATGACAACATCACATCGTAAAATGCCTATTTCCCAGCAAGACTATCGTGGTGAAACCGTGGCTCTATAATCCACAGGGTTCTACTGGTAATGAGGAGGGGGAGAAAAAAGACAGGTATTACTTTAAAGCCAGCACTCATATTTGTTTTTTTTTTTTTTTTTTTTTTTTTTTTTGTTTTACAATATAAAGAAACAGTTGAAATTTCTAAGATATATAAAAAGGAAAGATGTCTTGGAGAATATGACACTCACACGACAGCGAGGAACATACTTGGCAGAAAAGAGACTTGGAAGAATAGCAAGGAGACAAATATTACTTACAGCCACAAGAAAAAAAATAGATATAGGAACTTGTGCAGATTTCTAATCGTCCACGTGCCAAATGGACACGGCATATAAAAGGAGACAAGGAAAACGTAAAGAAAAATTTACTTAGAATCAGAAAGAGACAGAGTTTCTACTACAGATAATGAGCAAAAACGGTACGGATAATCTGATATTCAAAAGACAGGCAAGAAGGACGGAGAAATGCAACGAGTAACTAACATAACATGGCTTGTATAAATATATACAGAGTAGAAATTGAGAGAGGTAAATAAAAGACAAGACTTACTAAGAGTAGAAAGTTGTGGAAAGCTATGATCTCCCACGTACTGCAGCGAAACATCACATAGAAGAATTATTTCACTTTTTAATTCCCTTTTTATCCGAATATAATTCTTTACATTATTTACATTATTCCGGCTGTTGTCCTCATCTTCATTACCATTTTCACGACGTTTCGGTCCTTGTACGCTCCGGGCTTCTTGAGGTGATTAGAATTTCGAACTGAACCCTTTATTTCGCTCACTGGAGTAGACTATTCTAGTTCCACGTGCCATGTTTAATGGATGTTTGTTATCAGTTATCTCCTGTTAATTCCCCTCTCCAAGTTCTCCACTGACTTATTGAACTCACACTCTTTGCGTCCTGTCACTGGATCTAACCACCGCCTTTATCCACCGTGCCAAATGTCCTTGAGGACATCTGTGTATGAATTTCTGGGTATTATAAACCTAATTTCTTCAGTAACCGTTTTTTTCTTTTTTTAACAGTGCTCATATTGCAAATTTTGCGGTTATCATTGAATGTTTTTACCAGATCTCATATTTCACTGGGGTATATTGTTCTAATTCCACGTGCTATGCTTCTTCCGTATGTCTCAGTTATCTCCCTTTAACTCAACTCTCCAAGGTTTTGTTCACTACTGCTGTGGCCTGGTATTGACTTCGCAATTCTTTGCGTCTAGTCACGGAATCTAACCAACGTCTTTATCCACTAGGCCATGTGTCCAATAAACTGAAGAAGACTGGAGCGTACAACGGTCGAAACAGTCTGAATAACGTAAATAATGTAAATAATCACAGTACCTCATCTCAGTGATATAGACGAATATAATTCTTGTTTTATCGGATTTGTTTATGCATTTTTTATTTATTTATTTATTTTTTGTCTCTCTGTTTCAAGTATGGTGGGAGGTGGTAAATCTCAATTTTTATACCGCTCACCGTTTATACCTTTCACTTCTGTTGACGTGATGGCTGACAATTTCATATTGACCAGACCAGTGCCATGTACTTTCAAACCAGAAAAACAAATTAAATTCGAAATTGTTTCGCCCTACTTATGTGACAGAAGATAAAATTAGAAAAAATAAAGACATTTCATTATTCAGCAAAAACGTCAAACATTTCCCGTTCATGTGATGGACTTAAGCAATTTAATTAAAGTGTCACACTAAAACATCATTTACATAAATCTTATTATTAAACTATCCACAGTTAATGCATATGTAGTAGAAAATTTTATTATAAAGATACCTCAGCAAAGCAAAACACCCACTGGAAGACAACATAATAAATAATTGTCTGTACAACACGCAATATAGTTGAAGCAGATAATACTGTTTCTATTGTTTATCAATGATCACCATTATGTCATCAGTTCCCAGCTAGTAATTTATGCAGATGACACTATCATTTAGCCCTGTCTTAGCAACAAATTCAATCAAAATAAATCTGGCAGCTACTCTTGAAAAGAACCTCCAATCAGTGGTTAACAGGAGCAAGAAATGTTTTATAAATTTTAAAGCCGCCAAAACAAAATTGCTTTCACTTAATTACCCCAGAGAACGTTTTTCTGCCTGTCATCAGTATGGCTGACGCTAAACTCCTGGAGAGCAACACATACGCTTTATTGGCCTCATGTTTACCACTGACATGAAATGGAGCGATTATATCGAATCTGTAGCTGCATCTACTGCAAGGAAAGTTGGCTCACTGTGTCGTGCTAGATAATTTTTCTGGTCAAAATCCATCTTGCACATTTACAAATCTACAATACATTCAAAAACGGCAATTCGTAAAGGTACTACAAAATAAGGTTTAGTTGAATATGTTGACTGTTTTCTATTTCTTCTATGTGCCGTATCCCTTCAGCACAATGGTGACCATGGCTCTCCACAATTTCCAGTCCTTTGTATCTGTTGGTAAAGTTTGTCTTTTTGCTATTTTTTCTAATTCCTGTTCTGCTATCCCTTTACACAAGCTCGTTATGTAGTTTGTGCACTGTTTCCCTCTGGCCTTTAATATGTCATGTGAATGTCAAATTTCCCAAGCCATCTTTCCTCATTATGTGCCCTAGAATTTTCACCTACCTCTTTCTGATGTTAAGTATAAGTGATAACAAGAAATTAATACAAACTTTGTATGACTAAATTTTATTGCGCAGATAACACAGCAAACCAGCCTCTCTGCAAGAAAACATCATCACGATCTTTATGTTCAACATACCATAGAGTTGTAACTAATAATGCAAAGCCAAGACCACAAACACTAAAATGTTGCAATCAGTTTTGGCTTAACATGTAGACAGGTAGAGGAGAGCTTATGAACCATTATTAAATGTAGTTATAAAACAGAAATAATGCGAACTATCCTATCAAAAACATTTCATTGAAAAAAATTAAATCAACTAAATGTATCTCTATTTGAGCCATGTCACTTCAGGTTATAGGGAATCATGACTCTCCACAACTTGCATATCTGTAAACTCTGTATTGCCATTATTATTACAACTAGAATGCTTTTCAGTGGTCTTCTCAACGATTTTAGATTCAGCGTATTTTTCTCTTAGACTGGTTGCCAACCAAAGCTAAAAAACAAAAAAAAAACAAAAACATTATGCCTTGCTATTTATCTGGTTGGGAGAAGATATTGACGCATATTTTTCCCAAGAATATAAACACGGCGTGAACGCAAATACTCTCAGGTGAAATTTGGATTCTCTCGTCGATTGCATTTTATGCGATGTTTTTAGTCCATTCACAATTTCAACAAGTAAATACAGTATAATTAAACTTGGGTGTTTCGTCCAATAATTTTGTATCTGTTGCTTTCTGGAATATTGTACCTTGCTAGGCGTAGACTTCCTCTCCTTTTGCATATGGTCAATCATAAGATTAAACACCAACATTATGGAATGAACAAATATAGAACAGCATTTGAGAATAACATTTAAAAAAAAAAGATATGTGCAGATATTTTTCTCAGAGAACTCGATCAGTAAGCCGATCAGGAGAATGAGAACTTGTGGAATCTATTAATCAGGAAATAGCAAGAACTTAAGGTTCCAGTGGCATGGACCAAAGAATAGGATAAAATGGCGAAGTTCAATTGGTATCCAGCAACAGGAAGACGCAAACACTGGGATATAGAGTGCAAAAAAAAGAGTATTCTTAAGGAAGACGATTTAACAATATTCCATAGGACAATGGTACTTTTTTCGCTGACATGAAGTGGAAAGATTATAATGAAACAACTGATGGATCTACTGCTAGGAAAGATATTTCACTGTGTCGTGCTAGACAGTTGTTTTCACCAGAATCTATCTTGCATATTGATATGTCTACCATTCGCCCATGCATTGAATATTGCTGTCATATATGGTTTCGTCCTTCTACTATGTATTTAAAAATACTTAATGAAATACAAAGAAGAATCGGCAATTTTATTGGTCCTGGCATGGCATCTCTGCTTCAGTCACTTTCTCACCACCGTACCATAGCTCTTCTGTGGCTTTTTCATAAATATTTTCATGGTAATTGTTTTGTAATGAGATTTACTCTTTAGTACGTAGACAATGAATTTAAGCGTACTGCTAGATTGGAAGCATGGTCGCGTCATTTTACAATTGAAATGGCTAGATGCAACCGTAAGTTCTATGCTAACAGCTTCTTCTATCGTACTTCTCACTTGTTGAACTCACTTCGGATTTCTTGCTTTCCATTCACGTTTGAGCTATAAAAAAGTATATACAACGTCAATCGTTATCTTCTGGCTTCTTAATTCCTGTTATTTCATTTGTTTGTTTTTTTTCTGACTAAGATTTTTCTTTTTTTATATATTCTTTCACACTCAGTAACAATTATTCACCTTAGTGTCCGTATTATTTTTCTTGGGGGAAAGGGATTAAAAATCCTGTCAATTGTTAATGATCATTGATCAACAAGTAGCGAAGAGAAGCTACGAAGGGAGTGGATGAAAATATGGTAGGTGGAGAAACTGTATTGAGTAAGAAATAATAATAACTTCATTTACCCACTCCCTTGAAATTCGGATGATCTGAAGAAATAAAAAACGAAAAGAAATTCGCGAGCCTATTAGAAAGTATTTTCTTTGGATTAATGAAAAGTTTGCTTTCACAGAGATTAGCCGTTGAGCCAAAAAAAAAAGAAAGAAAAGAAAAATGCTATTTTGATATTAAATCAGAAGAAAAATTAAATTAATAAGAGAAGAATGACTGAAGTCAAGTGAAAGATTTTATTTCTGATCACGCATCCAGGGTTAAACTTGTTGCCAATGTCAAATTATTCGCCAATTATATTATCGGCCTTTTAAGCAAGCACGAAGCACTTCACAAAGAACATTCTTTCAACAATGCAAGTAAGCTAAACATTTCAAACTATTCGGCTTCGTCTTCAGAACGTACGCAAACCATATATCCCTTCTCTGAGCAACGAACTCTCTTACCTTTGTTTTAAAGATTTTGAAAATTATTTTGTTTCAGATCATTTAATCTGTTGTATGAACATTTCCTCTTCATGATAATTAGTTAAAACTACGAACTTTAAGAATTCTAATTTATTTTCCCGAAAAGATCTACTGATTCAACTTCAAGCGTGTAAATTCGTAAATAAATTTCTAATCTTATTTTGATAAAATTACCCCTGTGTTTTCTTGTTATTAGCAGCCTCCATTAATCCTTTCGAAGTGGGTAAATCAACAGTTCATTTTAACCCCAAAGTCTCACGCTGCTATAAAACAAAAGGAATTAGATCAATAATCCGAATAATTCTTATAATAAAGATGACACGTCCCAAAATTACAGAATGGTAATCGGAATATATTGCTGCAATAATATACAATGAACATTCGTACCTTGATCAACATTCAAATTTGCTCTCGAAAAGCTACAAAAAGACAGAGTTACTCACCTCAGTAAACCAAATTCGTCTTTATTTAATTTTTTCCTTCGTGTATTTTATGGTAATGTAGAGACAAATACGATCAACTAAAATTTATAGAATTAATTCAAAATAATAGACAAGGTTCAGTATTGGACAATAAAATGTTAAAAAAATGTGTCCACATACCAGGTCCAGATAACTCAATCAGCAGACCGAGCAGAGATAATAATGGCGTGTTGGAAGTACTAAAGAAAGGAAAGAAAAATATCTACTTCGGATTCCATCGGCATAACCCGAGAGATAGGAGAGCGTGTAATGTTCAACGAGAGGTCACAAGTTCAACTTCAGAGATCAAGAGATAATCACAAGAATACAGACGAAGAACCGGATATTACGTATGTGAGGAGATGGGCATGCTCTCTAAGAAAAAAAAAAGTTTCGTTAACGTTCCAGAACATAAATGGCACCTGGCTTTAAGCCAGTTGGAGGCATTGCTGCCAAATGCAACCCGCGTCTAATGGGAATCTGTGATAGGGGAATCTACTCTAGTCTTACAAAATACACATGACAACACATTGAAACATCCACTTAAAATCACGCGATAGATTTTATAGTGAACAGCAACTCTTTTTTTCTGAATTCTTAAAAAGTCACGGGACTTAAAAGTTGAATTAAATATGTTTCTTGATTTTAGAATATCGTAAAAATGTTAAAAGACATGATATATATATATATATATATATATATATATATATATATATATATTTATGTGTGTGTGTGTGTGTGTGTGTGTGTGTGTGTGTGTGTGTGTGTGTGTGTGTGTAAAACTTTTAAATACCGATTGACCTGTAAACCTTTAATGCTATCAGATGATTAAATTACTATATTAGAACTTTATTTCTTTTCATATTTCTACTGTGAAATTTATCATAAATTTACATTAAGGCAAACATATAAATTTAACATATAAATCTGTATAATTAGGATTGAAACACACAACTGTATTAGACGTGTAACACAGACAAAATTGATATAAAACAGGTCTGTTACCAGATGCACAGAAAACAGTATCAGCAAGCCGAGTTCAAATTCCAGCCTAGTCCGTTATATTCAATTTCGCACAAATGTCCTTATGAAATGCATGAACTCATCTGTCCTTCTTCCAGAGCTATAAGTGACATTGCGAGATAGACTCGGCTCTTTTCGCCTTGTGGTAGGCAGTCCATAAAAGAAGCCGAATTCAAAATCATAGAGAAAAAGAGATGAGGTTAATTGAGCCATAATAAATAAGTAAACCCATATAGATCCATGTTCACCCACGTTATGAAGGGACATGGTATAGAAAATGGAATGTCTGCTGAATCTATTGCGAAATATATGGAGCAAAGGTTTCTAAAATAAGAAATGATTTTAAAAAGTCATTTCAAGGCAGCACAAACAGCTTTCTATCAACGTTTCCAAGACTAACGCAAAGATTGTGTTTGTTTACTTGAATGCTTTCAGATAGGTATGTTAAAATGTGTTTAATTGAATGTTTTTAATTAATGTGTTTAAGATGTGTTTAATTTACACGTAATTATATAACAATTTGCTTCATTTTATTTTATATCAAAATATGCATTATTTGTACATCATTTTATATCAAAACAGCGTAATTTACGCAAAATTTTATATTAAATGTGCTTCATTTAGACGTAATTTTATATTGAAATTTCCTTCATTTTCACAAAATATTATATCAAAATTTGCTTAATTTAAGCATAATTTTATATCAAAATGTGCTTATTCTACATGTAATTTTATATTAAAGTGTGCTTCATTTACATGTAATTTTATATCATTTGCTTAATTTACGCACAATTTTATATTAAAATGTGAGTAATTTACGCATAATTTTATATCAAAATGTGCTTCATTTACATGTAATTTTATATTGAAGTATACTTAATTTACACATAATTTTATATTAATATGTACTTTTTTGCCACGAAATTATATCTTAAAATATGCTATTGTCACATGTTATATTAAAATGTGCTTCATTTTCATGTAATTTTAATTTTTAATATGCTTAATTTAAGCACAATTTTATAATAAAACGTGGTTAATTTACACGTAATTTTATATCTAAATAAGCTTATTTTTACACATAATTTTATATCAAATTGTGCTTTATTTACATGTAATATTACATCAAAATATGCTTAATTTTTACGTAATTTTATGTTAAAATGTGCTTAATTTATACATTATTCTGTATTAAAATCTATAATTTGTATTGCTTTCATTAACTTACATCCACATCGCGCATAATTTGATTGCTTTCCATTTTTCTGTAGAGATGTCAATAAAGTTTTTATAAACTTTATTGATATCTTTAAGATTCTTTGGTTATGCGCGTTGCGTCACTGAAAATCGGCGTGCTGAGTTCGAATTCCAGTAGAGTCCGTTGCTTTCGCTTTCGTGAACTCTAGAAAAGTATGAAGTCATTTATTCCTCTACCAGCTATGGGTTAAATAACATCTCAGACTGGGATCTCTGGACTTAGTTCGAAACTAAAGAACGACAACTCTGAAATACAAACCGTTTGACCGTGTGTCTAGTAACTTGATTCCGTAATAAAGGTACTTCCTGCATTAAACACAGCAGCATCAACTAGAGTGGTGTGGCTGTGACACTATATCCGACAGGCACTAATAAGAATTAAAGTGAGGGGGTGATTCTACATACAGTGGCAATAAACAAAAGATGTTTTCCCAATCACTATTGACATCTTCAACATTACGGTTAAACATTATCTTTCCTGAATAACCTCATAAACTGAATTTTTTGCCTTTTCTCATAAAAAAAACACACAGTGACCGTCTACATTAAAAGAAAAATGTAATACAGATAGTTCATATGGATTTATATGGACCCAATTCTATTCCATCAGTTATGGCGGCATATTGATATCAAATTATTCAAGACTTTTACCTCCAAAGAGTGATGGATTCAATAATTAGTAAACAGACTTGGTGTCGGCCAGAATTCGAACTCTCTTCATCGATTTCGTTTTCTGCGTTGATAACCATTACTTCAGCTCTTAGCTCCGAATATGGCAGTCATTTAAAAAAAAAAGGAGTTTTAACTTGAATAGCATTCGTTTTGACAAGTCATTTCCAGAACGGGAAAAAATATTTGTGCTGTTAATTTCATCACTGAAGTCTGACAATAATTTCTTACTTTTCATATCAAAGCCTTTTTTTTTCGCACTGAACATATCTGAACGAGAATTTGTTTTTTTAATTACATTTATTTTAGGAGGAAGAGTCTTTTTCACTTCTGAAAGAAAAACAAAAGCCTCGATAAAAAAATCTTAATGGCTAGTTTTTAACGTAACGTCAAACGATTAAATGTGGCTGCCATTTCAACTGTCTGAGTTGTCACCAATTCAAAAAATTAGTATGTCTTCATTTTTTTTTCCTTTTTTAACCACCCGGCTTAGTCTGTGTTTTTATTAAAAAAAAAAAAGCAAATGTACTATAAATAAACTAAAACTATTGCATTGAACTCGAAAACATTCATAGAGATTCCTTGCTTCTACTTCAATGAATTTCGAAATCTCATAGAATCTATTAGGTTTTTCTTTTATTCAGCAATTCTTTAGCCTTAGCACGGGTCAGTTGACTGAGACTTTCATTTAGCAGACGATACCTTGAATTAACATGATTCTCGACATGATGAGACTAAATTTTGTTGAAAATTCGAAGGCGTTTAACTACAAATCTAATGTCATCTGAGAGGATTTGAATAATTATACAAAACTTTTCTGGAAAAAATATTTAAAACTTTCTTTATTTCTGTTTGATTCACATCAAGAAAACACCAACAAAGAGAAGAAAAGCGGATATCTCCGATGTAATTAAAAAAAAACATAATTTATTCGTTAACGTTATTTTCCAGCGTGATCCAATATAACCATCGCTTCCAGGGGTCTTATTTTTGTGAGTGTAATTCCAGCTAGATCTATCTAAACGCTTTTGCAAGAATGATCATACAAACTTTATAAATTCTTTCTTAGAGAGAATTTCGAAGATCAACATGAATATAAAAATTTGAACGTAGAAATTTAAACTTGTGTAAAATATGTACATAAGATTTTAGTGCCATTAACTCTGACCTTTACAACGAAGATCCGCCATAATAAGGCCACAGGGCAAAATCATCTTTATTCCTACCAAATTCCAATTTTTTGAAGAAAGTTTCAGATAGATAGATTTTCCGGAAACTTGTTACTTTGTAAGAGATTCTCCTCAGTGGATGCTTCCTCGAAAATTGCACTCTTAATCACTTCAAAGTTAGGATCAATACTTTTCTACCTTCCCCGATTATCACTTCCTACTTCCTCCGGATACTTTCATATCTTGTCATTTAGTAATCCTCTACCTTGAGTTTCTCATAGGCCTTGTATTGGGTGAACATGTGCTGAAGAATTACCTCGGAGGTCCAAGAGGGCTAGAGTAACATAGCGTAAATGTGCGTATAGGACGATCGATTTGCTAGCGATTCAAACCGTCCGAGCTTTGGCTCTGGAATGATGAGGCGCATGCGTCATTGTGTCAGATCGAAGCTGGCAGCTTGTTCAGTATGCAAATTCTCTGGCTTGGCAAGAACATATCAAAATAGGTGAGTGTTTGTTGAGACGTCAGAAGGTCAACTCGGTACATACAAAGATGATAGGTGTGCCATGTGAATTTTAACCTATAATATCTATATGTATTAGAAATATTCACAAGAATGTATTTGAAGATGTGAGATTTCATTATGAATATCTCAGGTTGTTCATTATAATATATATATATATATATATATATATATAGAGAGAGAGAGAGAGAGAGATGTTGAGAGAGACAAAGAGAGAGAAAGTCATCCACTGACAGTTTCGCTGTATCACAGCTCTTCAATGTGGTTAAACGTCCGATTGCTTCAAGCTGGGATCAAAACCCGACTGATGTGACATAGTCAAATATCTTACCTCTAGAAGACAGAAAGGAAGGGAAAGTAACGTTTTTCTCTATACGAAATACCCATCGGTTCGGAGAACTCATTTCACTTTAATTGAAGAGTAATGCTTAATAGCAATATATATATATATATATATATATATATATATATATATATATATATATATATATAAATTTCAGATGTATAAAGAATGCCAAATGCCGTAAGAAAGTTATTAGCTGAAAAGAAATACAAGGTATCCTAATGTTATTGAATAATGGGCAAACAACCTTAGTAATTACGTAAAGTTGAAACGAGATCAAAGAACAATAAAAAAAAAAAGAAATTGCAAACAATATTAAATTAAAAAAAAGCAAAAATAAAAATGTCTTTTATAATATATGAAAAGTAAATCGCGAAAATATGAAAGTTTAATATGCAAAGTGAGTGAATTAACCATCGAATGTAAACAGAGAAGAAAGATGTAGAATATTTTTGTTAAAATGGCTAAAAATATGAGATCAACCAGGCTAGCACTTTTAAATGAGCAAAGATAAACGTATAAGCTTGACAAAGAATTATATATAAACTTATTTCACGGTAGAAATGTTTAATGATGAAAATAGAGTGACATGGATGAAGGCGATAGCTTAATTAGGTCAGTCAGTCAGTGATGTGTCATGCGTGTTACACGTTCAGGCGATCATGTATCTTTCGATACATGACTGACGAGGCAGATTTTTTTCTGCAGCGGTAAACTAATTGCCATCCAAGGATATAGAACCCGGTCTGTCCTGCTATTTACCTATAGCTGGAGGGGGGGAGAAGAATAGGGTTCATACCTTTCCCAATAAACTTAATGGATTCGACTGGAATTCGAACTCGGCTCTCCGATTTCTCAATCCGAGCCGCTATCCGTTACTCTACCGTCATGGAAATAGACAGCGTGCACGCCTTAGAAGAAAACGGTAGGAAAGAGAGGTAATATTCTGGATTCGCATTATAGGCAGTAAATTTATAGGCGCTTTCAAGGAATGGCGTTTGTATAAACGCAAAGTATTATTGTATTTCTTTTCAGTAAAGATAGATTTTGGGTAGTACAGGTCACAATCAAGAAGCTGTAACCTGAAGTACATATTCATGCTCTCTTTCCGTTCTAAAACGATAAATATTGCCCAACTTCCGCCCCCACCCCCAAGAAAAAGACTTCAAAGATACTAAATGGAATTGTTCTCCAGCCTCTCTAGATATAAATACAATGGAAAACTTATAATTTATCATTAAAAAGATGTATGTGAGAATGGAAAATCATAATCGAATATATTTCTTGGAAACAATAAAACTGATGCAAATAATATTAATATGGAAACATTGGAAAAGTTGACACAAACTGATATATGAAAATTACAGAATGTGAATAGCCACATGGAAAATAAAAAGAACGTAACTGGTCTGCGTATATGGGATATTGCGTTAATCAAATACATGATTCTATGACCGATATGTTTTGAATTTATTTATAATTAAAAGTCTATATTGCATTTAATGTTTTTGCATAATAAAAGCTGACATCACCAAAAAAAAAAAGTTATTATCAATATTATTAATAATGATAGATATTATCAGCTGAAAATCAAAAAATATATTGCTTATATTAATATATCTTAAAACTTTTACGAACATCGGTTGGTTAATACTGATTTTATTGTGAATACAAGATTATCCATGACCTGTTGAGTTACTGACGGTTCAGGGTATAAAACATTAAAGTTGATTTCAATATTCCATTGAAATGAAAGTTAATTTTATTATGATTCAGTTAAATATTTCATTTCGTTCATGCCATCAGTTTTCTAGTTTCATGTTTAACATTTTACTGATTGCTTACAGCAAGGGTCAGCAGACTTTTGCTATGTACTGACTTAGGATTTTAAGATCATTCAGTGTGCCAACGGCATATGTATTTTTAATCAAGTCAAGGTCAATATACCCGTTCTACAATATACTTTTATATAGTAATATATAGTATATATACTTTAGTATATAGTAAAATAAGAATAGCTAAATATCTTCTTTGCATTGTAAAAGTTATTGGTTTGAACTTTGTGGTATCCTGCCATGTGTGTCATGCGTGTCGTACATTGCTGATCCCTGGTTTACAGCATTTAATAAGAATAGAACTTCCGGGATAAACTTGAACTTTAAATCAGATTAACATAAAAAATATTTATTAATATGTCAAAAAATATTTTTAAACTATATTCACTTCAAAATATTTTTAAATATGCCAAAAAATATTTTTTTTAAATATTTAGAATATTGTTTGTATAAAGAAAGTTGAAATATAAATAATTTACTCTACAAACAACTAGAGGAAACGGCAAAGCGAGATCTCTTTGTGTCTATCTTTAACTTAGAAATATTTTAATTAAATAAATTGTTTGTTTAAAGGAAGTTAAAATAAAAAATACTTACTGTATAAACAACTCTCAAATCATTATGCGCCAGACGGACGCACCACTCACGGACTTTTAGTACTATAGAGATAGATAATTGCATGATAAAATCTAAAACAGTCTAAGTTTTTGATATTTTATCAGTATAATGCAATTACAAAATTTATGTCCATTGGTTTGACAGCTAAAAGTAATTTTGGACTTAGGATAGTGTATGTAAAATGAAAAGTGTAGGCAAAGAAAAGTGTTGTGTATCAGATGTCCTGAGAAGAAATAATAAAACCAAATTAGATTTGAATTTCTATAAAGAATTTCTTTGTAGCCTAAAAAGCTCCTGAATTTTTGCATCCACTCTATTAAAAAGATGATTAGCTCCTGATAATTGCTATTATTTTATTCTCATTTAAATGCATCTTAAACCTTATATTGCATATAATTTAAAAGATCATATCAAATGCAAGGTTGCTCCAAATATTTATATAACTTTATTCATTGGCAAGAATCGTAATTTCAATCACTGTGTTCAATAATGGGTGTATTTCTCAAATATGGAGTTTTAAGTTTGATGGAATTTTATAATACTCTCAGAAACAAAACAAATATGTTATCAATATTGTAGGAATGTCCCGTTTTAAGACAATTTCGTTATATACGATTAGTTTTTATTGTTAGCGCGTCGCATTTTAGTAATATCGACGAAATAGCCAGATATCCCATAATAGTTCTTGTTTTCACTGTTTTCCTCAAATATTTACAAATTTGTCCTGAATCACTAACCAACCCAAAAGGAAATTTCTCTTGGACCAATCCAGGACAATAATTATTTTCATTGCTTTCAACTTTCCTTACGAAGGAACTCTTCCTGTTCGGAAACTCTTCTAAATCCCGGTCCTTTCCAACTCTGAAACATTCCCGACTCAAGAATGCTTTTGGAAAATGTATACGTTTGGACTACAATTTCTCAGTACAATTATATTTTAACTATATTCAACACTATACTGTTTGCTGGGTATTTGAGAACACATGTTTTGTTGTCCATAAATGTAATACCTCATCTGCCAAATCTCTACATTCTCATATTTTTCAGATGTATCAGGGGCATTAACTTGGTAATAATCTAATCTGACTCAAGAAACAAAAAGTTTCGCCGTTCCTGTACGATTAGCTGCAAACCACGACGAATCGTAGATAGCCAATTTCTGAAAAATGACCAGGTGAACAGGAAGAACAACAGCTAGGTCTGAGCAGAACGTACAGAAGTACCTATGAGAATGTATCCCAAGTACACATCATCTGTTATGGTTCTTGGGGCCCTAAGCAAACAGAGCTGTCATACGACCTTATTTATTCTAGTAGGGCTTCAAGGACAATGCCACCACTAGAACCGAGATGTTAGACACAGTGGTCAAGCTCTAGATAGAGGAGTAGCCGTACGTGTTTCGAAAGTACGCTGCTCCCACCCACATTGTCCACGTCTCCCAAAAGATGTTATCTCCTAGCTCTCCTGCATTGAATCCCCTGGATTACTATCTCTGGGTTGTCGTCGTGAGGGTGACTAATCAGAGGCCCACACACAGCACCAAGGACTCGTTAAATACTATCATGCTGGACTTGATGGCCAACATAAAATATAACCATCTGAACCGAGCATACAATCACTTCTGCAATGTGGCCACCTTTGAGGCTGAACTGGTTATACTGAGTAACCTCTTTTTACTGAATATTTGCTAATTTTTTTCATATATTCCCCATAACTGCTATCTTATAATAATCATAGAGAACCATTTTTGCCATTCATCAGCATGACTGATACTAATCTTCGGGAGAGTTACACATTGACATAAGTGTAGGGATTATATTGAATCAATTGCTAGGACCTCTGCTAAGAAATTTGGTTCACTGTGTCGTTCCAGACAATTTTTCTCGTCAGAACTCTCCGCCTACTACATACCTCGTGATTTTCAATAAAATCCAAAGAAGTGTGTATAATGTTATCAGTCCCGACCTGGCACTTTGACTTCATTCAATCCCCACCCCCGCCGTCTTGATATGGATTCCCTCTGTCTTTTCTATAAATATTTTCATGGTGGTTGATCTAATGAGCCCTCTTCTGATTTCTTGTTTCCTGTCACCTACAATTTTCAAAAAAAACTAAATACAACGACAATCGTAATCTTCTGTTTTTCTTTTTTGATTGTCCTTTCTCCTCGCTAAAATCTTCTCATTCTGTCCCACTTCTAGTAAAGTTTAGCGGGGTTTTTTTCTTTTTTTTTTTTTTTTTTTTTTTTTTTTTTTGGTGGGAGGGAGTAAGTATTTCACCCCAAGCAAATCAGGAGTGTCACTAGTGCACAAGGGGTTACAGACAGTGAAGGTATGAGAAAAGACTGTGTATGCTGGGGATTGAGAAAAGGATAAAAAGAAGACGAGGATTAAGGCATCAGAAGATGACGATTGACATTATATTTAAATTTTTTAAGATTGTAGTTATCGGGGAAGCAAGTAAGAAAAAGAGAGTTTCATTGTCAGGAAGTGCGAGAGAAGAAGCTGGTGGAGTAGAATAGAAGGATATATTTAACTGTTACAACAGTAAAACGGTGATACATATATGCCAACCTAGTAGCATGCTTAAATTCAAGCAGTTGGGACATCAGGGAAAATAGCTCGTCAGATAATATTTGTAGAAGAGACAGGGGGAAGTCACATCACGTCTGTGAAAAAGCGACTGGAGTCGAGGTGCCAAGTCAGGACTGATCACATTTTCAGATCCGTCTTTGGATTTTGTGGGATAACCTCGAGGTGAATAGCAGGAGCGCCAGACCATATATGGCAATAATATTCAATACATGGACGAAGGGTAGATTTGTAGATGTGTAGGATGGATTCAGACGAGAAAAACCTTCTGCCACGACACAGAGAACCAACTTTGCTTATGGTAGATGCAGCTATTGATTCAAAGTAGTTGTTCCATTCGAAAGCGTGAGGCCAAGAAGGCCCAATGAGATACTCCCCTGGAGTCTAGCATCAACCATGCTGATAGGAGACAGGGAAGATGCTCTATGGTCGTTAAATGTGAGCACTTCCCCTTGCTATCTTTCAGAACCGTTTTTCTTCTTTCTAACCATGGCCAGAACTGCCATATATATATATATATGTGTGTGTGTGTGTGTGTGTGTGTGTGTGTGTGTGTGTGCACGTGGCCGAGTAGTTAGAATGTTCGCTTCGAATCTCACAATGGTGGATTTGTCGGCGTAAGGGCGCCCTTTTGGAAAGTGCATGAAAACAATTCCACGGGTTGATCACGCTAGATAACGCACTTCCCCCAGAAACTGTAACTAGGGTGCGCGCAGCAAAGTTGCAATATAGACCACAGGTGGGCTCTGTGGGTGTTGAACAAACGCAAACGGGGTCTGAAACAGGGATTGGCTCGCCGCACTAGTAGACGAGAATCCTCGGATACGTGTCGCCAGCCATTTATTTTAGAGAGGAAGAGTTGGATTCATACATAGGTACTTCTGCGAGAGTGAGTATAACGAATGTAACGGCCCTGTCCAGAATTCGAACTTGGCTCGCCGATATCTCTTTCCGAATTGCTAACCATTTCACTATCAATACATTTATTACATCTGTACGACAGCTAGAAAATATGGCTTATGAGTCAAAAACAGATCTTCAATGATGTACTTTGGGCTGATTTAATGAAAGATCCATCCCTGACAAGCAATTTCAAATATGTCAACATTTATTAATATTGATATTTGCTAGAACAACACAAGGAAAATTATGGTTGTACTATTTTCTAATGTGTATACTTCAAGTAGGACGGGACAGTTTACCTTGAAAATCATTACTAAAATCTCATATCTCGTCTCAATCATATATCTCTGATAGCCCTGGAAAATATGCAACTGTTTGAGATATTCCAATGACATCACTGTTACATCTAATTTCCAAGACCAATATTTATTTATTAATATTTAAGATGTGCCGTATCTCTTCAGCGATCATGACTCTCCACAATTTCCTGTTTTTGTAGCTCATAGTAAAATTTGTTCTTTCTTTCTTTTTGTGTGCCATGTCCTTTCAGGTCGTAGGCGATCATGGCTCTCCACCTCCCTGTATCCCTTGCACCTCCCAACAAGTTCCTTTCCTCTGCTTCCTTCCCCAGATGACTTGCTTAAGTCCGCCAGGTATGTCACGTGTTGTTTTCCCTTGTCTCTCTTTCTCTCTATTCGACTCGTGAGTATCAGATTCCCCAGACCCTCCTTCCTCATTATGTGTCCCAGAAACTTCAGCTGTCTCTTCCTGATGTTAAGTATAAGCCTCCTCCTTGTTGCATCCGTTCTAAGACCTCATCGTTGCTCACAAGCTCGGTCTATACCTCTTCTAATCCCTGCTGTGACAACCATTTGCACAAGCTCGTTAGGTAGGCATTTCTTTTCCATTGTCCCGCTTACCTTTAGTATGTCCTGTGAGTGCTAAATTTTCTAAGCCCTCTTTCCTCACTGTGTATCCGATATTACGTAACTTTAATTTTCTTGGTTTCTAATGAAATTCCGTTTTTTTTATATTTTGTTTAAGTTTTGTAACGCATGGTTCCTTATTTTGGTGTTTCATTTTCCGTTATTCATTACGAACCTTAGATCTTTTTATGACACGGAAATAATAGAATAAAGAAAATAGAGCAAGGAAAATCTGTTACGTGAATCTGCTAAGAAAGATACCCTTGCCTGTCTGCATTCAAAATAATGTTGTTTTTTAGCTTGACTTGAACATCGAACGCTAGCAATACGGCAAACATTATTCAATTATCTTAAACCTGAGCCAGGTTAGTATCATCAGTATTCCATTCACAATGTTTAATAAGCAATGAAGGGGGAGACAATCTTGTAGACTCTTCGAGATTCGTGTCAAGCAATGTTGGTTGCTATTTAAAGAATAAACAGTCTAAGAATCTAGAAAGAAAAAAATGGAAATGTATAAAATGCTATTTACATGAAGAAAATAAAAAACAATATAGAAGCGTATGTGACCTTTGGCGAGCCGAAAGTTGCAACAGAGAGGAGGAGGAGGGATTTAATGTTCAATTAGCTAAATAGTGAGAAAAATTTTTAAAATCAGCACAACAGAGGCATTCAGATTTTAAAAAATGTTAAAAGAATGTTTAATTTTTTCTGAAAAACTACTACTAAATAATAATAATAATAATAATAATAATCTAATCGCCCTGACATCTTGATTAGAGACCGCAAAGACAAAATGTGCCTCCTTATTGACATGGCAGTCCCTGCAGACTGCTATGTATGTTTGAAGATCTTCAAAAAACTATCAAAATACCAGGACCTTGAAATCGAAATCTCAAAATGTGGCGCATGAGGACATCAATAATTTCAGTTGTAGTTGGAGCCCTCGGACTGATTGGAAAAGATTCCAGTAGACTCATTGAAGGAATCCCTGATAGCCATGCCTTAAATAAATATAAAAAATTTTACTCACAAGTATAACCCACACCATACGATGGGCTTTATCTATGTAAAATATGTGACATTTTTTTTCAAAACTATTCAGTGGAAAATGTTATGATGCCATTTCTGACGTTAGGTCTCTGGTCGGGACCCGGAAAGAATCGAGTACACATCAGAAACCAAAGGAAATAATAATAATGATGTAATGAATATGCATACAACTGTGTTCCCCTCTCACAGGAATATGATTGGCTGGTGTCAGCCATAAATAAACGCTGATGTAGAGGTACAGGAGGACGCCCATTGGACTACGCCATTGGCCATCCTATTGGTCTACGCATATGGTCTACGCATAAGTCTTCGCCTATTGCCTACACCTATTGACTACGACGAGTACCAGTCCATTACGGTTACCTGCTAGATTGTTCTACTCGGTTACAGTAGCCAAAACCACTTTTCCGGACATATCAAATAATAATACAAATACTACTACTACTAATACTTATGATGATGATAATAATAATAATAGCAACAACAACAATAATAATAAAACAATAATAACAACAATAATAATAATAATAATAATAATACTGCATTAAAATTTTATAATCACAAATTTCAAGAGAAAAATGATACGGTTTAACAACTTACCCTTGAGTTATTTATGTATAAGCATCTCGACGAAATATCCTTCTATACATTTCATAAAATTTACTGTTTTTACTGCCTTTCTTAGAATTTACGAATATATCCTTAGTTACTCTCCAACCCGAAAAAGACCCAGGACAAAGAAATTTATCTCGGGGTATCTCATTAACCACACCAGGATAAACATTGCTTTCACTAACTTTATCAACTTCAAACGCGGTAACTTTCTTTAGTATAGAACTCATCCGAACTTTTACCACACCAATACACTTACAATTCTGGAACCTTTCCGACACTTGCTTTTGGGAAACACTTACAACTGCAGAAACGTCACAAAAGTTGGTGGAATCAATGGAAATATATCGTCAGACTGGAGTGAACGAAAGTGACGAGAAATGATAAAACATCAGTTGTAAGAAGACAAAATTTATGGTCGATAGCCAAAGGATGAGCCTAAAATGCAAATGATGAAATGGAAATATCAAAATAAAACAAGTACAATAAGTTAAATATCTGGGCAGTGTTTCAATAGAGGACGGAAAGTGTGACAGTGAAATCCGAAGTCGCATTGGGTTAGCCAAAGATGCATTCCTAAAGCTAAGCAAGAAACAAAGGAAAGTGTACTGGATAGTTACGTGATTTCTGTCCTCCTATATGGCAGTGAATACTGCCAGCGAATGTCGGAGAATCTCCTCAAGCATGAAGTGACTTGAAGCAACAGAAATGTGGTTCTAGAGAAGGCTACTGAGTGTTACTATGAACCGAATATGTAAACAACGACGAATTTTAAGAAAAAACGTAAACAAAAAGGAAACATATTAACAGCAGGAAGAGACAGTTGAAAGTTGAAGGGCATATAATGACAAACGGAGCTTGGAAAATTTGCTAGTCACAGGATAGATTGAAGGCAAGGACAGATTAAAACAAATGTATAGTAGACTTAGCTTGAGTAAATGGATGGAGGAATTAGCTTATGGGGAAATAACAAAAAGATAAAATTTATTAAGAGCTAGAAAGGACAGGAAATTGTCTAGAGTTATGATCGCTTATGATGGTCGGAAATTACTTCTGATACACTATTTACATTACCTTTGTCGCCATATTTATTACAACGTTTCGCTCCGGCCTTCTTCAGGTGGTTGGAATGTCGAACTGAAACCTTTATTTCGTTCACTGGGGTAGACTGTTTCACGTGCCATGTTTTAATGGATGTCAGTTATCTCCTGTTAATTTCCCTCAACTGCCATAACCGTGTATTGAACTCACTCTCTTTGGGTTCTGTCACTGGATCTAACTAACTAAGGCCTTTATCCATTGTGCCATGTGTCCTTGAAGAGATCTGCGTATGAATTTCTGGGTATTATAAACGTAATGTCTTCAGCAACCATTTATTACCAGTTCTCATATTGCAATTTTTGTTGTTATCATTCATTTTTTTACCAGAGCTCATATTGCAATTTTTTGTTGTTATGATCGCTTTTCTCTGGCACTCCTTATTACTGGTTCCAATATTGTATTCATTTCTATGCTTGATCGGCTCAGGAGATTTTTGTGGCCTAGCATATGTGCTGATTTCTTAAGTTTACGAAACGTTGTAATAAATATAGCGAAAAAGATGAGGACAATAGTCCGAATAATGTAAATAGTGTACATAATACCTCATCTCAGAAATATAGACAGATTACTTCTGATGTTTTTTAATGAACCTCCCTCATTGTTTTCCATGTTAAATATCTTCCACTGAAGAGGCAAATGTTACAAATCTTTAAAAGGGACGTAAAATAATTACTTTGCTTAATTTGCAAATTGAATTAATCTAATCAATGACAAATATGAAGCAACAAAAGCGAAACGGAAACATTTTGAAAATGAAAATATTTGTCATTATTTGCTAAGTGTAACTATATCCAACATCAAGCCTCAATTAGGGGTCAACCATTATGGATCGAAATCACTATGGTAACAATAGTCTGCAAAATTAGTTTCATAACTACTACAATGTAAGACACTTTCTTAGCTTTCTATATTTCGTACTATAAATTATAAGTCCCCGAAAAATATTTGTTCCTTCCAAAATTTAGCTATACTAAAATCATTGTTCCCAATAAGTTTTACCGGATTTACCAGTCCCCAGACTTTTGTGGAAACTCTGTAACTGAAGATCGACGCTTAAGGTTTTTCTAACGGTTTTAGGGCATATGGGGCCCTGCCCAAACAATACACTTTTTCAAAATTAAACCAACGATAGGGGAATAGCATCAGAAACACCAAACTAGAAGAAATGAAGTGACTATCTCCAGGCTCCATATCCCTTGGGTCATTTTCAAGACTCTCGCTTATCTCCCTAAATTCAGCTGCTCAATTTTGCACTCTTGATAAATCTGTAGCGTCATCCTTTAATGTATCAACCATTTCATCATGAATGTCCCTGGGGGTGAAACACTTTTTCTTGATACAACCACGATGCCAGATTTTGTCTATTTTCAAGAGAAGTCGTTAATTGTTACTTTGAAGTCTTCTTTGATCAGTCAAGGGTCAATTTACCTGGTAAAAATAATAGAGTTAATAAGAAGTCGAGCTGAAATGAATGCATGCAAGATTTCACAGTTCTAATATCAACAGAATAGTTTCAGTTGCATTTCCTACTGAATCTACGTATAAAACCATATGTGTCCCTAGTGAGATACAAACTTGAATTGTAACTAAGGTCTGCTCAGTATAGTTATATTATAAATCAATGTTTGGCTCTGTCGGTGTAAAAGAAACACAAATGGGCCTGAGCAGTTGAATTTTCATTTTTCCAACTGAATCTACGTATAAAACCATATGTGTCCCTAGTGAGATACAAACTTGAATTGTAACTAAGGTCTGCTCAGTATAGTTATATTATAAATCAATGTTTGGCTCTGTCGGTGTAAAAGAAACACAAATGGGCCTGAGCAGTTGAATTTTCATTTTTCCAACTGAATCTACGTATAAAACCATATTTGTCCCTTGTGAGATACAAACTTGAATTGTAACTAAGGTCTGCTCAGTATAGTTATATTATAAATCAATGTTTGGCTCTGTCGGTGTAAAAAGAAAACTGAATCAATAAAACCATGGGCCTTGAACTAAGGCAGTTGAATTTTCATTTTCTCTGTCGGTGTAAAAAAAACTGAATCTTTTCCAACGTATAAAACCATATTTGTCCCTTGTGAGATACAAACTTGAATTGTAACTAAGGTCTGCTCAGTATAGTTATATTATAAATCAATGTTTGGCTCTGTCGGTGTAAAAAAACACAAATGGGCCTGAGCAGTTGAATTTTCATTTTCCAACTGAATCTACGTATAAAACCATATTTGTCCCTTGGTGAGATACAAACTTTGTAACGGTCTGCTCAGTATAATTATAAATCAATGTTTGGCTCTGTCGGTTTGGCTCTGTCGGTGTAAAAAAACACTGGGCCTGAGCAGTTGAATTTTCATTTTTCCAACTGAATCTACGTATAAAACCATATTTGTCCCTTGTGAGATACAAACTTGAATTGTAACTAAGGTCTGCTCAGTATAGTTATATTATAAATCAATGTTTGGCTCTGTCGGTGTAAAAAAAAACACAAATGGGCCTGGTCTGCTCAGTATAGTTATATTATAAATCAATGTTTGGCTCTGTCGGTGTAAAATCAATGTTTGGCTCTGTCGGTGTAACAAAATGGGCCTGAGCAGTTGAATTTTCATTTTCCAACTGAATCTACGTATAAAACCATATTTGTCCCTTGTGAGATACAAACTTGAATTGTAACTAAGGTCTGCTCAGTATAGTTATATTATAAATCAATGTTTGGCTCTGTCGGTGTAAAAGAAACACAAATGGGCCTGAGCAGTTGAATTTTCATTTTCCAACTGAATCTACGTATAAAACCATATTTGTCCCTTGTGAGATACAAACTTGAATTGTAACTAAGGTCTGCTCAGTATAGTTATATTATAAATCAATGTTTGGCTCTGTCGGTGTAAAAGAAACACAAATGGGCCTGAGCAGTTGAATTTTCATTTTCCAACTGAATCTACGTATAAAACCATATTTGTCCCTTGTGAGATTGAGATACAAACTTGAATTGTAACTAAGGTCTGCTCAGTATAGTTATATTATAAATCAATGTTTGGCTCTGTCGGTGTAAAAGAAACACAAATGGGCCTGAGCAGTTGAATTTTCATTTTCCAACTGAATCTACGTATAAAACCATATTTGTCCCTTGTGAGATACAAACTTGAATTGTAACAAACAATTTTGGCTCTGTCGGTGTAAAAAGAAACACAAATTGTAAATTTTCATTTTCCAACTGAATCTACGTATAAAACCATATTTGTCCCTTGTCTGCTCAGTATAGTTATATTATAAATCAATGTTTGGCTCTGTCGGTGTAAAAAAGAAACACAAATGGGCCTGAGCAGTTGAATTTTCATTTTTCCAACTGAATCTACGTATAAAACCATATTTGTCCCTTGTGAGATACAAACTTGAATTGTAACTAAGGTCTGCTCAGTATAGTTATATTATAAATCAATGTTTGGCTCTGTCGGTGTAAAAAGAAACACAAATGGGCCTGAGCAGTTGAATTTTCATTTTTCCAACTGAATCTACGTATAAAACCATATTTGTCCCTTGTGAGATACAAACTTGAATTGTAACTAAGGTCTGCTCAGTATAGTTATATTATAAATCAATGTTTGGCTCTGTCGGTGTAAAAAGAAACACAAATGGGCCTGAGCAGTTGAATTTTCATTTTCCAACTGAATCTACGTATAAAACCATATTTGTCCCTTGTGAGATACAAACTTGAATTGTAACTAAGGTCTGCTCAGTATAGTTATATTATAAATCAATGTTTGGCTCTGTCGGTGTAAAAGAAACACAAATGGGCCTGAGCAGTTGAATTTTCATTTTCCAACTGAATCTACGTATAAAACCATATTTGTCCCTTGTGAGATACAAACTTGAATTGTAACTAAGGTCTGCTCAGTATAGTTATATTATAAATCAATGTTTGGCTCTGTCGGTGTAAAAAAACACAAATGGGCCTGAGCAGTTGAATTTTCATTTTCCAACTGAATCTACGTATAAAACCATATGTGTCCCTAGTGAGATACAAACTTGAATTGTAACTAAGGTCTGCTCAGTATAGTTATATTATAAATCAATGTTTGGCTCTGTCGGTGTAAAAAGAAACACAAATGGGCCTGAGCAGTTGAATTTTCATTTTCCAACTGAATCTACGTATAAAACCATATTTGTCCCTAGTGAGATACAAACTTGAATTGTAACTAAGGTCTGCTCAGTATAGTTATATTATAAATCAATGTTTGGCTCTGTCGGTGTAAAAAGAAACACAAATGGGCCTGAGCAGTTGAATTTTCATTTTTCCAACTGAATCTACGTATAAAACCATATTTGTCCCTTGTGAGATATAAACTTGAATTGTAACTAAGGTCTGCTCAGTATAGTTATATTATAAATCAATGTTTGGCTCTGTCGGTGTAAAGGAAACACAAATGGGCCTGAGCAGATTGTCGTGCCTGGAAACGAGTGACCATGCCAAAGATGAAAAATCTCAATGATTTACAATATGCCTTCAAGTCGAAACATCAAAACAACTCTGATGATGAACCCTTCTATATCACATATATTCTGGTAGGATAATGGTCAAGCTAGAATAATTAAGTTTTGGGGGTTGTTTTTTTTGTTTTTTGTTGTTTTTTTTTTTGTTTTGTTTTTTTGCAGTTTTAGGTTCCCTTCTTTAATTTTATATTGTTTCTATGAAAACTGAAAGCAATAAAATATCAATACACTGTGTTTTGCCAAGTTTTATTCCTTATTTCCGTCTTTCCAGTCAACTTATGGAAATAGTTTTGTCGTTTAAATTGTTTTCTCTTTGATTTCCACCACTTTCCTTTTTGATTTGTCAAATGTGTCAAAAAATAAGATTACAAAATCCAAAAGCACAATCACATGTGATAGAAGAGGGCAGCTTATTGATGTTTCAAATGCAAAATCTTTGGTTCTAAACGTCGAAAACAATGTTTTCTATTAGAATTTTCTCCAAACATTACGAACAGCACGGGCATTTATTCCAGTAGGATCAATTTTTAAACAACTTGAGCATTATTTCGTCATCTATTGCTTTTTATTAAACATGTATAGTTGTACCGAACATATTTCTAGTAAGCCAAAAAAAATGGCTGGTCGTAATACTCACAAGTGACTACATTATTTACACGAGGATTTCGAATTTGCTTTGCTAACTAATAAAAAAAAATCCCAATGGGCATGTTAAATGAAAAAAAGTTCATTTCAGTAATGATACCATGAAACCTGCGAAAATGGAAAACTGCTTTGAAAAGGAAATCAAATATCTTTCATTTTTTAAGAAGTAGAAAGACAAAATGAGAATTGTATCAGTTTCTTTTTTAATAATTTTAAAGCACCGCCAAGTCCTCATGTTAAAGTAGGACTGAAGAAAATGGAAAAATGCCATATTATAATTCTGTTTTTTTCTTCTGTTTTGTTAGCTAGCCTGTGCGTAATCCTTGACAGTACTACCGATAAATAATGAACCATTCCGTTTTTATTACAAGGGAAGACGATGTTAAGTTTTAGTGATAAAAAGAAATCACACACAAACACATCATCATCATCATCATCATAACAGCCACAACAACAATAATAATAGTAATAATGATAATAGTAATAATAATAATAATGTGTTAGCCCAAAATGCAGATTCTGTGATAAATATCCAGTATCAGTAAATATCTTGTATCAGGTTGCACGATATTGGCACCCACTGAATATAAAACCCGGCATGACAGAGTGGGTCAGTATCTGTACTGGAAAATCTGCAACTTCTACGGGAAGGAAACTGAAAGATATTGGTATGAACACCACCAAAACATGGTTACGGAGATAGGGCCTGTACAATTTTATGTGACTACACAATACACACAGACAGAACAATCAAAGCTAACAGCCCAGACATTGTTATTAGAGACCACAGACAAAAAAATGCCTCTTTATTGATATGGCAGTCCCTGCAGACTGCAATGTATCTTTGAAGATATTCAAAAAGCTATAAAAATAAAAGGACCTTGAAATCGAAATCTCAAAAATGTGGCACATGGGAACATCAACAATACCTTTTGCTGTTGGAGCCCTCGAATTGGTTGGAAAAGATTCCTGGAAGCCCATGCTGTAAAGAAATACAAAAATTGTTCTCACGTGTTCAGCCCACACCTTACGAAGGGCTTTATCTATGTAAAATATGTTTGTGTTTTTTTTAATTTGTCAGTGGAAAATGTCATGATGCCATTTCTAAGCTTAGGTCTCTGGGCGGGACTCGGAAAGAAATGAAATAATAATAATAATAATAATAATAAATAAAGGGAAAATAGTGGGGGTGATGATGTTCTCATCTGTTTAACATCTGCTTCGGTGAAATGATAAGCTTTTTCATTTATTAATCTTTTCATTAGTGCCCTTTCTACTTCTGCATTCATATTTATGATTATTCTTGCACCATTTTATTAACGTTGTTGATCTTAAATATTTAACGTTGACACAGATAAATAATGGACCTTTCTGTTTGGACTATGAAAAGAGAGAGAAAAATAAAATATATCAGAGACGGTGTTTGGAAGGAAAAAGAAAAAATGCATAACAAGAAAGAAAGGTAAAAAGGGCATATAGAGGTGATAACGCTCTTTTGCGTTTAAAGTCTGCTTCAGTGAAATGGGAAATCTTGTAAGATTTAAATCTTTTCATTTGTACCCTTTCTTACTTCTTTAAGTAATGACCTACATTCACACGTATGATTGTTATTGCTGTATTTTGTTTTGTTATTTAACACTAGGATGGCCAGCTTCTTTGACATCTTTATTTACATTACGCCGTGAAGCAGCCATCTTTAATATATTCAATATTCAAGTCAGGAATAACAAGTCTGAAAAGAAATTCACAAATATTAGTATACCTCATACTGAAAGAAAGTGATTATCTCTCTCTCTCTCTCTCTATATATATATATATATATATATATATATATATATATATATATATATATATAAATTATGTGTGTGTATAGATAGATAGATAAATAGGGACATAGACACAAGTATTATTGCTTGTGAGAAATTTTTCAATGCATTTAACCTATAAATAGCTGAGGTGTCAAAACGACACCTCGGCCATTCAAAGTAAAACCTCAAATATCAGCTATTCCACTGAATATTTTTTAAGGAATTAAGTCTGTTAAGCATCTTTGCTAAAATTCAATAATTGTCCATAAGCCTCAGCATCGAACCAAAACTAGTTATTCCATAGAAATTTGTTGAAAATTTGAAGGTGTCGAAAACGACACCTCGGCCATCCTAGTGTTAAACTCAAATATGTAACGATGCAATAGAATTTCCCCGGATATTGCTTTATATTATTTATTATATGTCGTGGAACTCGCAAGTGGCTTATTCAATCATTAAGTTTTTTGGGGTTTTTTTTTTTGTTTTTTAAGCGTTTCACCCCAAGCAAGGCGGAAAGCAACTAGGACGCAAGGGGTTACAGAAAATTTGGAGCAAAATCAGATAGAAGTGATAGAAGAAAGGATGAGGAGAAGAGTAGTGGATAGATCAAGGCAACTGGAGATACAGAGGCCAGTGAGAGAGAGAGTACTGGAAACTCTTCCTAAACAAGAAACAAGGCGTAAGCGTAAGTTTGGTTTGAGGGTCAAGAGAAAGTGTATGTCTCTGGATTGTTAAACTGTTTGATTTGGAAGTGGAAAATGCAAACATTGAATCTCATTTAAAAGATGAAAGCGATGATGTGTATGCATCTCAAAGTTAAATCATCGTTCAAAAGTAAATGCCTCTGTTACTATCAGAATAAAGTAAATACTGCTACGAAATACTAATAGCTTGGTGCAATCGATTGAGCAATTTTCACTTGCCTTCCCAAGTTCGTAGATGGTTCAAGGTGGTTTTAGCTACGTAGATACAAGTTTTAACACAGTAAAGGAACGAAGTGCATTGCATGGTTACTTACTACTAAACTTCACCAATTCCCAGCTATATCGATTCCTTTCCTGTTTCCCGCCTAACACACTCTTTTTCATTAATGATGTATGTGAGATTACTCAACCTTTTTCGACTTCTCCTGATGGTCGATAGGTGACGTTGTATAAATATTATATGAAAAAAGGGTGCAGGCCTCTCTCTTATTTGCTTTATTTACCAACAGGATGCCGAAAAAAGAAAACCTGTCTCATTTCCTTTCCAGGGGACTTCTTAATCCCTAGCGAAACACCTGTCACATTGTACACAACTAAGTGTACAAATGCCCAAAGCTGGTAGCTACTAAATCAGTAAGAGACATTTCGTTAACTTAATCTTAACATTTTCAATAGGCCTTTACACTGGGCGTACGAGTAAGGATGCCTCAATATACACACTTCGAATTACCTCTTTTTATGTTCTTCCTATTTAGTTTTGCTAAGGTAATAAAATATTGTTTTTATGTATAATAGTGTTTGTTATTCAATTTCTTTCTCCTGTTTGAGAAAACACCTTGTACAACAATTAATAATGCTACAGAAAAATAGCAATCCTGCCACATGAACTATTTTAATAAAAATATGAATGATTTTTTTCTGTTTTACCTACACTATTTATAAAAAGATTCTTATCATCATTATTGATTTTAGGTTTGGTATCTGTAACTGTGTTCGGTCCATGTTATTCTCACCATCCTTCTGTAGAACTGCATTTATGTTGCTGCAAGTCTCTTTTTCATCTGTGATGAGATGTTCCAGAATTCACTGCCATATAGGACTCCCGATATTGCATAACATTTCTGTACTCTTTGTTTCTCACGAATGGTTTGGTTTGGTTTGATTTGTTTTCCCCCTAAATGGGTTATTTAATGCCGATAATATTTTTATTACTGGTAATTTTTTTTTTTTTAAATGTGTTGTTGGTGATTTTTTTCAAAAATGTATTGCTGGTAATAAATGTATTGCTGGTACTAAAACCTACTTTTACATTTTCACAGTGCCCTGAGACAAGTAACTGGGACCCTAACAAGTACTACCATCCCGTGTCATGATGAACCTGGGAACACCAGAAATTAAGTGGTGGTTGCGCGATCCTCAAACCCTCCTAATCAGAGGCCCTTTTGCTGTTGGATGAAGTTTATCGTCTTACCCAGGACGCGGACGTAGTTTATCGTCTTACCCAGGATGTGGATGTTGTTTATTATTTTCTATATTTCTCGTCACTTTCACAAAAACATTTTTTTTTTCTTTTTGTTTCGCTTTCAAGAATGATATTGACGGTTGACGAGATACATGGATGTAGTTTATCGTCTTACCCAGGACGCGGACTTAGTTTATCGTCTTACCCAGAACGCGGACGTAGTTTATCGTCTTACCCAGGACAACTCACAAAATCATCCGGTTTTTTAAAATTTTGCTTAGCTTTCGGAAAGTATCGTTCGCTTCGGATTTCGAAGTCGCACTGACTTTTGTCGAGTTATAGCAAACATGTTTTCAGTCAGTGAATTATGCTATGTGTCACTAACACTAAACACTTCGATATTGAATTTTTGGATGATATTCATTATTTTCTATATTTCTCATCACTTTCACAAAAAAATTTTTTTTTCTTTTTGTTTCGCTTTCAAAAATGATATTGACGGTTAGCGAAATACAGAATAACAATCCTGCACGGTTTTGCTGTGCCATTTCGCTTCATTAATTTCATATGAAAACTACAAGTCTATGAACAGCCCATAGTTAAATCAGAAGGAAGAGAGGTTCCTAGAGCTTTCGATCGTTTCATCGATCATCATCAGGGTGGAAGCTTAGATGGGATTTGTTTGATTTTATTAACCGTCTTTCATTGTCAGTTATTTATTGATTGTTCATACTTGGGTGTTGATAAAGGATCAAGGATTACCTTAGGGATTTGATGGACGAAAATGTTAGCAATTTCTAATTTACCGCAATTTTGCTTTATTTTATCATCAGTAAATGGAAACGCATAGTCAAAGTACGCTTTTCTAACAAATACGTCTGAAATAGTCATGCCGGCGGTATTTTTTTCAAGTAATAAAACCAGCGTGCCGGTTCAAATAAACGTTCCGCCGAGAATTTTATAGTGATTTTTCAAGCGTAGCTTAGATGTGGCACAAGGCCGAAAGCATGGCGCATTCTGTGAGTATCGAAATCAATACTCAATTGTATTCGATCTAGTGAGACAAACTTGCTAACCATTACACGGCCTCGTAGTGCACTAACAGAGTTTCTAAGCATAGCTTAAATGTGGTACAAGGCTGAAAGTGTGGAGCACTCAGTGAGGATTGAAATCACTACTCAGTTGTAATTGACCTAGCGAGACAAGCTTGATAAACATTACACCGCCTCGAGGTGCCCTCGCCGAGAATTTTATGTCAGTTTAATAAAGGTAGGGAAAAATAACTGTTCTGCGGCGAAAATTATTTGTGAAAATAATAAACGTGACGTACCAAATAAACCCCATAACATGTTTTGGCTTGGAGAATTGAAGGGAATAATTTAATTGTGCCTGTGTAGCGGGTCAGACGACTTGGCCGAGTCCAGAATAACCTCGATAGTATGATTGGGTTTAGCCAAGTTTATAACTTGTGGCACAAAATAGCCTCGTCTAAACTATACTACATCAGGCCAGATGAAATTCACTTTTACTACTTCAACAACAACTGTTTTTTCTCAACTAGTATATTAATGTCGATGGCTTCAGTCTACAAATGAATAATAACGGCTGATCCCTTCAGGATGTTGGCGAGCATGGCTCTCCCTAATTTCCTGTCCTTTGTAGCTTTTAATAATTTTTTTATCTCTCCCAAACCCAGTTCTGCCTTCCATTTGCACAATCTTGTTAGGTAGGTTAGACGTTCCCCTCCCGTCCGTCCTGCCTTCAATATTCCCTGTGAGTATCAATTTTTTCAGGCCCTCTTTCCTCATTATGTGCACAAGAAATTTCAATTATCTTTTCCTGATGTCAAGTATAAGCATGTTTTTTTTGTTTCAATTTTCTCTAGAACTTCGTCGTTGCTCACATGTTTCGTCCATCATATTCTCAGCATCCCGCTGTAGAACAACATTTCTGTGGCTACAAATCTCTTCTTCAACTTTGATGAAATTGTCCGGCATTTCTGCATTGATTACTAAGCTTACAAAAATACAATCGTCGTCGAGCCATGAAATGTTAGGATATTATACCAATATGGAAAGTTGGAAAATGTCAAATTTAAAAGGCTAACCATCAACATTCTGTTAGTATTTGAAACTAGATGGATAAATAACGAAGACTTGGCAAGCGACCATGACAGAATAATATCTGATGGAGAAAAGAAAAGTAAGGAAGACTAATTTTAGACAAATACAAAAAGGAATATATTGTCGAAAATTTACAACTCTCGGTTATAACTCTTCTGAAAATAGAAACTATTTAATATTAACCATCAGAGGAGTTTATTTGCCAACTTGTGGGAATGAAAAATGTGGTCTAAATATGAAAATTAAAACAGCGAAATAAAATAATTTTCTCCTTGAATGATTTTAATTTTATTTGTTGCAACAACATGGAGGGAAAAACGAAAAAATCTTCGTGATTATTTTTAAAGTTTTTAAAGTTTAAAAAATATGAATCAACCTTTTTTAAAATTAAGCTTTTTCAATTCCCTTGTTTTCTTCTTTCTGCCCTTGATCGCTTTTGAAATGTTCTTATTAAATATTAATAGCCGAGAAATCAACGAATTCGTTAATAAGCATTATTCGCTTTAAGTTTAATAGCCTTTTTTTTTTTTTAGAGAATTTTCCTGATTATCTCTCTTTGGATATATGCTTCTTTTCACGATTTTTCAAGCCATTTTTGGATAATTATCCAGTTGTGACATTTGTAATTGATGACTTTTTGGACAGCCATACTAAAAATAAGGAAACGTTATCTTTTTATTAACGTGATACGTCCCTCTTTCCTATCTAAATCCAAAGTTGGAAAATATCAAATTAAAAAGGCTAACCATCAACATTCTGCTGATATTTGAAACTAGATGGCTAACGATGATATGTCAAGCGACCTTGACAGAATAATATCTGACGGAGGAAAAAAGTAAGGAAGGCTAATTTTAGACAAATACAAAAAGGAATATATTTTCGAAAATTTACAACTCTTGGTTATAACTCTTCTGAAAATAGAAACTATTTAATATTAACCATCAGAGGAGTTTATTTGCCAACGTCACAAAACACGGGAGAAATAGATAAATTTTATAATATTTATAGATTTATATTTAAACTGAGACTTTTTTTTTAATTCAAACGTTATTAAAGTGAATACTCGTATCTGAAATAGACGCCTCTTTTGTTAATTTTAAACAGTACGTATCAAATCTATAGGCCTGTGCATTCCAGAAATCCTAATAAAGAAAATGTGCTCTCCGGCAAAGATCAAACTTGCGCTACCCTTTTTTTAGTAAAAACCACCGTTTTACCCGGGGTGCTTGACCGCTTGGCTACAGAGAGCGTCACAGTTCAGCAACGCTCTATTTTCTCTTCGTGGTTCAGATATCTTTTCTCGTAAGATCATATCTGCTTAGTAGCGCATACGATACGTAAACAAATCAACTTCTGAAGAATTCGGTGATTTATTTTTAATTCGATGTTGTTTTATTACTTGAAACGTTATTATTAATGGATACTCCTATTTGAAATAGACGCCTCATTTTTACGTAATCGAGCGGTAAAACACGCTGGGTCATACGGTGGTTGTTCCTACAAAGGAGAATGCAGGTTCGATCCCTGCCGGAGAACACATTTTCTTTATTAGGATTTGTAGAATGCGCATGCCGATAAACCTACTAAAATAAATATATAAAAAATGAAGCAACTATTATTACATACGAGTATAAACTATAATAACGTTTGAATTAGCTTTTTGGACGGCATATAAGGCGCACTTTTTACTAAAAATATCTTTTAGAATTCCCCTACGTCTTATATAGGTTTACTAATTACTAATTTTTTTCTTGATTTGCCCTGCTGAAATTGGGGTGCGTCTTATATGCCATCAAATACGGTAATAAAAAATAAATTTTATAGCACATTAGAAAACGCAAAGTGTTTCGAACAAATCATAAAAATTATCATCATTATGGAAGACCAAAACGCAAAAATAGAAATTGGACGAGGCAGTGAAATAGTAGGTGAATAAGGAGTTGGGTCCCCCTACGAACGCGGAGAAAATGGGTCCGGTGGTACACAGCAAATGACCAATTAATGACCAACACCTGGTTTCAAGAACACCCAAGGCACTTGTGGATATTGGAAAGCCCAGGAGAAGACGCAAAAAGGCAGATAAGTAACCTGGCAATCAACAAAAATATTCCGAAATGTAGGTGCCGACCGTGGAACCGACCAGCTCCGGACCATGTGCAAAAATCAGAAACAGCCATAAGCTACGATCCAGCAGACTCGACGGCTCGCAAAGAGACGTATGCTTATAGAATTAAGCGCCAATATAGAAGCCTAGAAAAGGTTATGAATTCAAAACGGAACATCTTCAATGAGGCACTCCTGACATCGTTGCACGAAATCCCCTCAAAGAAAATGAACAAGAAATAATGAATGAAAGATGAAAGTTTCGAGCTGATGAAAAAAAAGACAACAAACAATGCCAAGGAAAGGCACAATTTATAGATGTTAAGCGAAAAAATTAAAATAAGTCTAAACAATAAGTGAACAGAGACAGAAACACTGCATAACTGTTGTAACCTAGGGAAGGTTGCTGAATAGAAAAAACAAACGAAGGTTGGTAATGAACGATAATAATTAGGACAAGAACAACGTATATAAGATTCACCAGCGGCACGTCGAAGAAGTAGTCAACTGCTAGAAGTGAGTCAATTGAATTCCACAATGAATCTCCAACTACAGGATATCTACCAACCTCCCACGCGGTCAGAGGTGGCACAAGGCTGAATTTAATGTAGGGTATCGAGGCCGTAGATTCGGCAAAAGATTCCCTGTAGACCCAGTATAAAACGGGTTCGGGTGGCTGTTTCCTGAGACAAGACTCTGTCATTCGACATAGCCTCGTCTGGGGATCCTCTCTGCTCGGAAGAAGAGAGTTTGACCAGCGCAACTGCAGACCAACATACAGTATTTACTAATGTATTTATGTGAATTGGAACATACCCATTATCGTTCCTAGGTATGCGACAACATAGACATTGCAAGCATGCATAAAATCATATCTGGATTATCCTTTAGGCTCGTATAGGTTGCAGCATAGGTCTCCTCAACCTTTTATAAAACAATGATTTTTAATTTTCTAAATGTTATGCTTTGTAAATATTTTCATAAACTGAAATGATTTCAAAGGAAGAAAAAGAAAGTAGACGTTTCATTTCAGTTCAGAATAAGCTTCGATAATTTCAGGATCGACAGTATTACTGAAATAAAATATGAAATATATGACAGTGACAATATACCAGAAGATATAGCGATTGCTAGCAAGCCATCAGACAGTTGTCTTAATGGGTCACATGACTAAGCTAATAATTAGAATGCTAGTGAATAGAACCTGAAGTAGAATTAAACCAGGAACAGGGAAAAAAAGGTGTGGCTTTTGTTGACGACACGAGTACAAGAAATGTTATTTTACAGTTCCAATTCTATTACAGCGAGCGATAAAATACAAAAATACATATCTTCCATAGATTACGAAAAATTATTTGATACGTCATGAATTTAAAAAAAACTATTTGAGTTGCTATGTAGGAAATATATTAGAATAATCGGCAACATTTACTGAAAACATGCAGATAAAATTGATTCATTCGTTTTTACGGATTATCAACACTTTGCAGGTTATTTAAAGCCAGAAATTATTTTTTAGATTGTAAGAATTTTTTTTTTTTGAGACTTAGGGCTATAAGTTTGGGGGAGAAAAAATAAATTTGTACCTTTCCCAAGAGTACTTGTGCGTAAGGAAATATGACGAATCGAATTGAAATTGGAACTCATCGGTTCTCCGGTTAACAATTCCGAGCCATTATCGATTAAACTACCTACCCATCCAGTTATACAGCATTTCGTCTATAATCACTCTCTTACAGACGTGATGTGGCTTCCCTCTGTCTTTTCTACAAGTATTTTCACGGCAACTGCTATGACGAGCTACTTTCACTGGTGCCCCAACTACAGGAATTTAAGCGTGCTACTAGGTTGGCACTTCCCGACAATGGGACTCCCTTCCTCTTACTTGCTTCCCTGATACCTATAATCAATATTCAAAGGTTATGTAAACCTTCTGATGACTTGATCCTGATCCACGTCCTTCTCTATATCCTTTCCTCAAATACTCCTCTTTACTCTTGCTCTCAATCCTCTGTAACCCCTTGCGTGTTAGTGGCACTCCCGCCTTGCTTGGTGTGATATGCTTAAAAAAATTGACATTCTCAAACAGCCTTCCATCTAGCAACCCACCAGACTCAACTTTGCTCAACTTCACTGATCGTAAATAAAGTTGAACAAGTACGCATAAATTAAAAAAATAAAAGTAAGACAATGTTGCGTGTTGTAACTGGATTTATTATAAGAGGACATCATTTTAACAACATACGATATGCAGATAATACTGTGTTGATGCTAGATTAAGATGGAAACTGTAAAGACCTCGGAACAAGGAAGAAAAGGAAAGCGAGAGGAAAGGAATAACTGCGCGTAGATATATGTTTATCAGCACGAGAGACATGCCCAGGTGTGAGCACTGAATTGGTGATGTGAAAATCAGGAATGTATAAAAATTTACTTATCTGCGAAGTGGAATAACAAACAGGAAATGTGACACAAAGATCCGAAGTCTCATTGAAACAGTGGAAGATGTCTTTCAGTAATTAAACAAAATAAGAAGACATAGGAATATTTTGTTGGAACCAAAAAGGTTACCAAATTCTTTTATTTTATCTATCTTCCTATATGAGAGTGAATACAAGACAATTTCCTCACAGATAGTTCCTGAACTAGCGTTTCGACTCCAGTCACTTTCTCACAGACATAATGTGGCTTCATTCTGTCTTTTCTACAAATATTTTCATGGTAACTGTTCTGACGAGCTATTTTCACTGGTGCCCCAACGGCAAGAATTTAAGCGTGATACTAGGTTGTCATCTCGGTCCCAAACTTTCACTGTCGAAATATTTAAACGTAACCGCCTCTTCTACTCCAACAGCTTCTTCTTTCGCACTTCCCGACAGTGAAACTCCCTTCCTCTTACCTACTTCCCTGATAACTATAATCTTCAAATATTCAAATGTAATATCAATCGATATTTTCTGATGCCTTGACCATGATCCCCGTCCTTCTCTTTATCTTTTCTTCAAACACCCACTCTTTACTCTTACTTTTACTCTCTGTAACCCCTTGCGTGCTAATGGCACTCCCGCCTTGCTTGGGGTGAAATGCTTAAAAAAAAAGATGAAGAGAAAACTTGTGTTAATAAGAAAGTGATTTTGCAGAAGGATGCTGCGAATACCATGACCTCAAGATTTGAGCAACGGGGGAATTTTAAACAAAACGGCAACTAAAGTGACAATTTGACATAAAAATCAGGAAGAGACAGTTGACATTTCTGCTGTGCGAGTCTATTGTGAAGAAGTTTTGAGAAACACGACAAAGACGAAGAAACGACTTTCAAAGAATCAGTGTAAGATTTAAAGACATTTCTCTTCCGACGGCTAATCTTGTAAGACTCACATTGCCCAAATGGCTAGTAAAGCTTAGCTGCGAATCAACCAGTTTTTCTCGGTAGTTAGTTTTTCACATGTGAAAATTAAAAAATATTTCTATGGCACCGTTACTTCATACTTGACTACATTCGAGTCGACGGTAAACTTGGATTGACTCATATTTGTAAAGACTGTTCCCTGAGTTTGCCTTAGTTTGTACTTTGGCGTTTAGGTCCATATAGGTTTTCTTTGACAGATGACACTCCCCGAGGAAGCATTCTTTCTTCTCGGTGCTATGAGATATCGGATTACATTTCAAATAGAACCTGTCAATGAATCTTTCACTAAATTTGCTTCATATGAAAGGCTTTTCATACTTGGATATTCATAGCCATGTCTTCGATTGCAATTGACAGTGAAAATCTTAACACTTCTCTCTTGTACGTTTTCCTCCTTTTTACAGATTTTTTCTTTTTTTTTTACGTTTCTTCTTTTCCATGTTCGTAATCTCTTTTTTCTCTTTTCTTACTCATTTTTTTCTTTCTCTTCCTTGCTTTTTCATGTTTTATTTTTTCTTCTTCTTTTTCCTAAGTAAATGGATCTAAGTGATTAACTAGAAGTGACACAATCCCGTTTATTTGGTCCTATACGCTGCCTTCATATGGCCTCTATCTTTTGTTTGAATTCTCCATTGAAGGAAGCAAATGAGACTTCTTCATTATTATTAACGTTCGGAATACTGATTCTGGCGTTAATTCTCTAAGGACAGTTTCACTGTAAATTCATTACACAGGCCTGCTAACAGAGGTTACTCTTTAAAAAAAGAGAGAAAAAACGGCTTCCTCTCCTGACGCCTAATCTACTCTGGTCATATTATTTTTCATTTATTATCAACTCAAATATATCCTCTTGAGTTCTTTTGTGAAGCTCAGATGAAGTATTTTTAAATTATTACACTTATTTTATTAGTTATTGAACGATTTTCTGTGTCCTTTTGTTTTGTGTTTATTTTACTTTGTCACATTTTTAGCAGATCTATTATTGGCTTTTTAAATTAAACTGTGGAAATTGGGAACAAATAAATATCTCTATCTATATTTCTGAGATGTACACTATTTACATTATTCGGACTATTGTCCTCATCATATTTATTACAACGTTTCAGCTGTTGTACGCTCCGGCCTTCTTCAGGTGGTTGGAATGTCGAACTGAACCCCTTATTTCGCTCACTGGGGTAGACTGTTCTAGTTCCACGTGCCATGTTTAATGGATTTCAGTTATCAGTTATCTCCTGTTAATTTCCCTCTGAAATTTCTCCACTGCCTTAACCGAGTATTGAAATCACACTCTTTGGGTCCTGTCACTGGATCTAACTAACGCCTTTATCCACTGTGCCATGTGTCCTTGTAATAAATATGGCGACAAAAATGAGGACAATAGTCCGAATAATGTAAATAGTGTAAATAAATATCTTCCAACGTGAATCTCGGGATAGTGATATTCGTACATGCTGTCTTCTCGGATTTTCCTCATGCTTTTGACGTGAATTGTCCACACCACGCGAGCTTTACACAAACATAAATACCGTAATTCTCAATGTATAATATGCCTGCATCCATAATACGCTGAAATTGAGCTGAAAGTGTGGAAAAATGCTTCTACTCACGCATAATACGCACCCCTTGTTTGGTAATCAAACCCTATAAACTGTACCTCTCCAATTTCATTACGGCCAGCGTTTCCCACCCTTATTCAAGATGTAATTGAAGATATTTATCAAAATTTCTAATCATCACAATTCTAAAAGGAAACGGAAATACCTATATTGTGCCTACTGCGCAGACTCATTAACCAGTTTTTGTTCGATAAATTGTGCAATCTACCGGGTCTGTATGTAGTTTTTCACATTAAATATTTTTAAACATAGAATAATATTATTCGTATTTAGTTTTATGATAAATCTTATTTTCTTTTACATTTGTAAGTATTGTTAGGCACATGTGATTGTATTTGGCATCATTATAGGATCGCAATCGCCGAATGTTTGTGTCAAATTTTCGTATATTTGTGGTGAATAATTTGGTTTGTTTTGTTTTACTGCATATCAACCTCGATTGGTTATTTAATGCCGACAAAATTTTCATTGTTGGTAATATTTTTTTCAAAATATCTATTTCCGGTAATATTTTTTCCTTCAAAAATCTATTTCTGGTAAGAATTTTCCTTCACTGGTAATATTTGTTTTTCAAAAAATACGTTGCTAGTAATATTTGTTTTTCAAAAATGTATAGCTGGTAATAATCTTTTTACAAAGTATTTCTGGTATTAAAACCTATTTTTACACTTTCATGGTGTTTTGACCCCAGTTTGTGTAGGGTATTGAAGTCATCTTGTAAGAAAATCGATTTTAAAATATATACCCGAGTTTTCTTTTAATGTCAGCTTCAATATATCCTAACTTGCTTAACATTCTGAGATTGAGATGGATTTTGTTGTTCTTGTTTTAAATTATACTTTGCTTTTCAGCGTCTTCATCTTGCTTCGTAGTCGGTAAACCTTATGGAATTTCAAACCTATCCTTTTATTCAATACACAAGGTAGATCTTATTCCGTTTTCTATATTTAGGGTTGATAACTTATATCATTTAAGGGATATTAACTCATATCAGTTACTACTCACTCGTCTTATTTAGCTTTTTATTGACAAATCGCACGCCATCGTTTAGTGGGAGAAACAGACAAGTGACAGAAAGCTGAATAAAGTGAATTCGATTTTAACACTTCCGCTGCTCACTACGGAGATCTTCGTTTTTCTTATCTTGCTCCAGCTGGCTAAGTACGGAAACCTACGTTTTTTGCATACCGCTGGTATGAGTGTCCCATTGCGCCATCTATCGTAAAATCACAAAGGACAATGCTTTAAAAAATATCATGTGTATACCCATTAGTGATCTGCTAAGTCATTCCCAGGTATATCTATGAAAATGGAATGCTGTAAAACACACTGGTGCCAGTTTTCTGTGTAATAAATTATGTAGGTTGAAAGTTGGCATTTTCTTTAAAAATGGCTGGCCGGATTGTGGCAGCACTGGGCAAATGAGTAGCAGTGAAAGTGTTGAAATTTAAATCTAAGAGTTAGAAACAAAGAAAAGCTTCGAATGTGACTTGAACTTGCTACCCATAATTTGGGATTTCGCCTTATCATTGAATCTACCAAAACTGGAAGCATCTCACTCACTCCCGACTTGAGGTCTGCGATAAAACAACATTTACATCCAATTGCATTTCATTCCTTTTTTTCACCACAGCATCAGTGCCAACTTTAACACAACTTGTCCTCTCATTTAAGGTCTCAGCAAATGGCACGAAGAAATAGATTCCGTCTGTGAATTTATGCATTGGAAAAGGTATTGAAATTCTTCCAACTTATTCAACTCTACACGCGCATACTCACAGAGGCAATCGACTCACTAATCCATCAACCATCTAGTATTTTACTCCTATTTCTTTTCGTATGTCCGAACACACAAAAAGAATTATATGTGCCGACGGTAAAAGTACCTGTACGCAAATGCAGAGTCCATGGTAGGCGCCGGGTTTAATCCGATGTGACTTGACCTTAAGTACTTTGAAGTTCTTCAAGTTAGTTGCTGGCAAAAGAATATCAATAAGTAATGGAGACAAAACTACAGAAAGTTCACTGGAGTCAACCAAAAGGCCAGCATCTCAATGTGTTAATGATGATATTAGCCATTTCCTTATAAGGAAATATTTGACATTCATTAAAATTTATAAAATCTTTCGATTAAAACAATTTTTCAAGAAGATAAGTTTTTCAATTCCAGTAGCTGTTATCACTCTTTCCAGTATTGACGGGAGTTTCATTCCTAACGTTTTATTTGAAGTCATGTGGAATGTCAACATCTTCATTATGTCATATGAAAAAGAAAAACTGGATCATTTTCAAACTGTGAATAGTTAAGTACTGCAGCTAAACGCCACCTGCATTTATTTTTAGCGAAGTTATGTTTCTCTACTTTAATTTGCTTAAAAAAAACTGAGATTGGCACAACCATCTGATTTTTACACCAGAATCTTGACGAAAAAAACCATCACCTCTATTTTATTGGAAAAGTCCGTTTCTGTCAAATACGCCATATTTGCTTTTGAAGGAAATATAGATTGAAATGTTATTCAGTTAATCTTTACTCATATTTACAGAATTAAGCCTTAAGATTAAATTAGTAAAAATATCAGTAAGAAGATAATGTTTCGTCAATCTCTTAACTAAGAACCAGTAGTCGTTCTTAGTTAAGAGAGGCCTATTTTGAAAGTTAGCAACTGAAATGTAGGCTTTTAGATGTTTACTAAGAGAACCTTAGTACGGCACAAAACCAAACTGAGAGAAATGTTAGTATGAAGATTGTATTGCGCCAAATTACTAAATGGGGCTAGCTTGTTATAAAAAATGGCATTCAAAATTATGGCTTTTAGATGTTTACTAAGCTATGTTTAATACTGTAGAAAGCAAACTTGAAAGAAATGTAGATATTAAATTTGTATTGTGTCAATTATTTAAGTGGAGATGGTCAGTTTGCGAAGTGGTGGCTTTTTAAAACTTACTAAGCTAAACTTTACGCGGCACAAAACCATATTGAAAGTATCACTGATCTAAGGGTTGTATTGTTAAATGCCGATGGCCTGCCTGCTATGAAAATCAATATATGACATCATAGCTTTCAGATGTTATTCGGTCGAGCTAGCTTGAACATTCATGAGTCTATCACGCCAACCATCGCATTAAAGTCGACAGGTCGCTAGGATGACATTCTGTGTCATAACATAGTTGGCAATTTTAGATGCTTGCTGGGCGACCAACATGTCTTTCACCATGGCTCGGTGTCCAGTGTAGTAAATCACGTTCAAATCTTTGTTTTTCTCCCCAGTAGTTTCCTGCAAAGTGCGTTCTACATTCACGTAAGATTGTAGAAATATCAGGGATAGAGGCATAAAGCTGTGATTTAGTTGGATATTGTTTCCAAGAGATGTTAAGTATAGATCTCAGGATCTGAGTATAGGTTACATCATGCTTAGACTCAAGGACTTTTGTTAATATCCAAACAGCGGCAACATACATTAATACCGGCACTACAGTGGCGCGAAAGAATCTCCGTTTGATGTTTTCTGGTAGATCAGATTTCCAGATTACATCTATTTTATTCAAGGCCTACCAGACCTTAGCTATACGAATTTGTGCATTCTATTCAATAGAATTAATTTTATTTCCTAGGTATGTAAAAGCTTTGACGTAAATTTATTGATTCTCCTGAGACTATTTAAATTACTCCGACACCAAGTCAAATTGCAAAAAATGTTTCGCCAGTCGCCTTGATTGTCTTAGCCTGTCTTAATGTCTAATAATAAATTTCTATCTTTTACTAGGGTTTGAGCACTAAATCCCATCGCTAGCGGGAAATAAACAGCTAAAACAAAACTGTTTGGTGACATAATTCGAAAAGACTGGAGATAAAGAGAAAAAGGATAAAGTACCCAATGTTGAAAGATTAAATAGGGATCGAATACGCAAATATTTTGTTTTCTAACATGAAGTGGAACGGAAAAAGTCTATTTAAATACAGAGTGGCGAAACATATAAGAATATAACAAAACCAGCCTGAAGGTCCTAGGGTGGAAACTTGTTATATTTTTCAAGATAATACACACACACACACACACACATATATATATATATATATATATATATATATATATATATATATATATATATATATATATAATAAAAAAAAGGCTTAAACACTAATATTCCATGGTCATAATTTATTCCATTGGAATCGTAAATACGATGCAATTCATCAGACCTACAAAAAGAAAACAAAAACGAACTCCGGAAATAAAAATAGAATATAGACAGAGTGTGAGACGAATGTTAGAGCTAAAGAGAGGGGTAACAGACGAGAGAAGGTGGGAGATTAAACCTTAACAGAGAGAAATTTAGGAGAGGAGCGGAAGGGGGAAATATGAATGTTGTCGGATGTCTAATACATTAAAGATACATTTCGTGGTGATGTACACACACCATAGACGATCTAATGTTAAAGATCAGAATAGGAGGAAAGGAAAGAAGAAGGATGTGTATGCACCCATGTATATATACTTATGTATGTGTATATTTACCACTAATTAATATATATATATATATATATATATATATATATATATATATATATATATATATATATATATATATATATATATATATATATATATATTTTACTACCAAGCCCATAATGAGTGGATACCATATTTATGAAACACGGAGTAGCTACAGAAATAACGTAAACATTTAATTTTATTTGTTACTAAATATATACTTTTTTTTTTTTTTTTTTTTTTTTTTTTGGTTGGATTGATGTGAGTTTGTGACCCTGGGTTTCACTCTTTTGCGATCGTCAAACTGGTATTGAGCGCTTCTAAGAAGTACCGCGCATTTTATAGCCTATCACTAAGCAATATTTGTTACAAATCAGATTAATTAAACATTAAATTTGCTTATTTTTCTCAAATAACGTGTCACAAATATATATTTTATTTTTGGAAGATTTTTAAAACCGAAAATTAACTTTTGTTCACAAAAGATTCAAAGGGACGCTATTTATCGATTTTTATCGATTTCCTGAAAGCATCCAAGAATGGGATTCCGATCAATATAAATTCTTTTTTTTTTAAATACACCAGAGTATTTTGTTTACTGGAAATAGTAAATTTAATCCTTTAGCTTTCAACTAAAGCTAACATTAAAGCTTCAAATATGCTTATACATTTTTTTTAATTTCATTTTAAACCTTACGTATCGAAAATTTATTGAGGTTGGGCTCTACACTTGTTTAATCATTACGAGGGTTTGAGAGGAATACTAAAAAAAATGTTAAGAGCTACAAAAGACTTGAAGTTGTGGAGAGTCATGAACGCTCACGTCCTGAAGGGTTATGGCGCATAAAAGAAGAACTAATTCAGAAAAATAGAATTTGTATGTATTTTTTAAGAAAAATATAAAATTTAAGCGATAAATTACTTTCTCTATGTATCCGAAGGGACGATGACAGTGGTTCAAGTGCTCCTTTTAAGTGCGTGAGATTTTTTGTTTTGTTTTGTTTTGTTTTTGTTTGTTTTTTTGGGTTTTTTTTTGTTTTGTTTTTCGCTCAGTAAGAAACTGGGAAATTAAAGAAACCGAAAACAAGGCCTTAGATAATAATGCAATAGACTCCAGAATGACTCGATCTGTATACAAACATATGCTAATATAGTAAAACCTAATATAAAACTTTAGAAGATGTCGGTAACTCAAAGTGGAACACCTTAAAGGAAGCACCGGTGACACCGGCAAAAGAAATGTTTCCAGTGGAAGAAAGACAAGAAAACAAGAAAGAGATGACATTGAAAATCTTGAACTAATGAAAAGCGACAGAAGATAGAGACAAGGGATGACAAAGAAAATAGAATCTTAAAAATACACATTAGGAATAAATGCAAACAAGAAAAGGTGAATGGCTCAGTGAGAAGTCAGCAGGGATGTAAATACAACGGAAATAGGAAGCATGTATAAAATGATTTCAAAGAATTAATAGGACAAAAACTCTTTGACAGGATGCATGAAATTTTAAAGAACATCCAAAATAGACCAGGAAAAGATAATACAAAGATGCATAGAATATATAGGAAACCTCTTTCATGACAACAGAAGATCGAAACCTAGAATGTATAAAAACATGGTTTGGTTTCACTTGGTTTGTTTTACGACATATCAAATTTAATGGGTTATTTAATGCCGACAAAATTGTTATTGCTGGTAATATTTTTTATCTATCTATCTCAGTATATATTTGATTTGTTTTGTTTTATGACATATCAACCTCAATGGGTTATTCAATGCCGACAAAATTTTTATTGCTGGTAATATGTTTTTCTTCAAAAATCTATTTCTGGGAATATTTTTCCTTGAAGAAATCTATAGCTGGTCATATTTTTTTTCAAAAAATGTATAGCTCTTTGTATTGCTGGTATTTTTTTTAAAGTATTGCTGATAATAATTTTTCCTTAAAAAATTATTGCTGGTAATATTTTTTTTTATTACAAAGTATTCCTGGTAAAGAAAAAAACTATTTTTACGCAAGTTTGGGTGTTAACTATTTGCTCATAGCTGAGATTCTAACAGGTGCTACCTCTCCGAGTCAGGGTGGACCTGGGAACACCAACAATTAAGAGGTGGTTCCACGCTCCTCAAAACCTCCTGATCAGAGGCCTTGCTGTCGGACGTAGTTTATTGTCTTACCCAGGACGCGGATGTAATTTATCGTCTTACTCGGGACGCGGATGTAATTTATCGTCTTACTCGGGACGCGGATGTAGTTTATCGTCATACCCAGGGTGGCATAAAAACATGGAACAATGTATAGTATTAAAATCTAAGGTAAGATCAATATTAGCCAAAATGAACAAAAATAGAGCAATTCTAATTGATAAATCTGATATCAACCTCACATGATATTGGGCTCAATAAGATTATGACAGTACAATACCGAAATACCTTAGTAGATTATGTAACGATATCAGTTGTCAGCTGATATCTTGTTAAGGAGACATCTGCAGAATGTTACAGAAATCATTTCTACAATTATCGTCTTAACAAAGAAGGCCCGCTGATTGGAACGGACCTCACAAGAACCAGGTCAGCCTGACAAAGAGGGTCAGCTGAATGAAGTTGACTAAGAATTCTCGGCTATTCATGAATTAATTTTTAGACGAAAGCTGATAGGACAATGAAGACTGGTCTCTATAAGACAGTGGTCCATAGCAGCCTAAACCAGAGAGGATCGCTCTCCTGCCACGCGTAAGGAAGGCACAGCGTAAGGAAGTAGCTGCACTCCGCGAACGAAACTGGTTACTGTTCTAAGCTGCAACGCTACAGTTACTCTTCATCGCAAATGAATAGGAACTCCGTCGGACTTGAGTCACAGCTTTAAGTCTATAATTAGGACTCTAATGAATGGAGCACGTGGTAAAATTAGACCAGAAATAGAGTAAGAAGGGAATGGTTTTGTTCCAGACATTGAAATTAAAAAGGCTGTCTTAATGATCAGAATGTTATAATAGCGAGCAATATTCTTTCTCTCTGTTCTATGCCTCTTAGTGGCGTTGGCGATCATGGCTCTCCACAATTTCCTGTCCTTTGTAGCTGTTAGTAAATTTTATCTCTTTGCTATCTCTCCTAAACTCTGTTCTCCCAAACATTTATATAAGCTCGTTAGATCATGCGCTGCTTTCCTCTGTCCCTTTTGCCTTCAATATGCCTTGTGAGTGTTCAATTTCCCAATCCCTCTTTCCTCATTATTTGCCCTAGAATTTTCAGCTGTCTCTTTCTGATGTTAAATATAAGTTTCCTTTTTGCTTCAATTTTCTTTAAAATTTCCTCATTGCTCACATGTTCAGTCCATGGTATTTTCAGCATCCTTATGTAAAATCACATTTCTGCTATCTCAAATCTCTCCATCGTCCTTAATGAGATTGTCTCGTATTTACTGCCATATTAGAGGACTGATATTACATTACATTTCTAACGAAATTTATCTGTTTCTTAATACTTTACTTAGCTTTGGGGAGGCATTTTCTCTATCCTAATGCCTCTTCGGATTTCGTTATCGCATTTTCAAAAATATTCAATTTTTTGTGCGGGGGCGGGAGATAAGGGTTGACACTAAACTTGAACAGGTTAACATTGTAGTGATCGTGGAAGCACCATCTTACGTTGTCCCACAAAGCATCGGTTCGAAGTTGGTTGAGTGGGTTTTCATCTCACCAATGGAATACGAATGGACTGAAGGTGATTCGCTACAATATGCATGACATGGAAGGGGAGCTATGTCAAAATCAAGCTGGTACAGAAATTCAACTATTTTACAGTTACAGACAATGAAAAATGCAACAGAGATCCAAAGATGTATTAGAATACCAAAAGACGTCTTCCAAAATCTAAGCAAAGTATTAAGACATAGGAAAATATCATTACAAACAAGGAATATAGTACTGAATTGCTACGTAATCTCTTGTATTGAATTTATCAGAGGAAAAGATGCCCTAAATTGTCGGTATAATGGAATTGTAAGTTTATGTTATTTAATGTAAAAGTGATAAGTGCGAATTTTCGACAGTTCATATCGCTAACAACATTGTGTTTATAATGATTCTTATCAGGATCCTAAATGGGATTTTGCTCTAGACAAAAGGAGTGCTTATAAGTAGTGTGCTTAAATTAAATTAATTGGAACACCAGTTGCGTAGACCTTTTATCCCCAAGAGCCCCTGGTACAAAAAAATACAGGGCCGCACAAAAAAGAGAGAATTCACTCATACCTCGAAAAACAGTCACATCAACCAAAAACACCAACATTGTTCACACACACACACACACACACACACATATATATATATATATATATATATATATATATATATATATATATATTCGACTGATTTCCTAATTTTTTTCTTTTTATATGTGTATTGAGCATTTTTTTAATACTGCTACTATGTTTCCTGGTCTAATTTAACTCTGACCATTAAATGTTATATATATATATATATATATATATATATATATATATATATATATATATAGGCTAAAGAAAACTTCTCTATACCGACGCGTTTCGTCCTTTGGGGTACTTTATCAAAGCAAGTGCCCCAGAGGACGAAACGCGTTTTCCTTTTGTCTTTTATCCACATTGTACTTTTATAGATATACTCTATTTGGAATTATATATATATATATATATATATATATATATATATATATATATATATATATATAGTATTTATTTTTTTTTATAAAAGACTTTTGTTTAAAAAAAGATGGTGGAACAAAGTGTACGAAAACACATGGCTGACATGGTTAAGCTTCAGATGAATATGCTCTGACACGTTCCATCTTACATCCCACATCTGATGGGTTAAATGACCCCATGACTCAAACACAGCCTTAATGACGCGGACTACTCTACACAGCCATTAATGGTATTTCTGTCCAAATATTTTTTTTATTTTCATTGCTTTACTTATACTTTTTCACCTTCTTTGTCTTGTCATGTGAATTCCATTTTCTTGTCTGTCAAAACCACTTGCTAATTTCGCCTTCATCTATTCGGAGTTGCAAATCCGATCACATACATCATGTTACAGTATCAAGAGGAAATAGAACTTATTGCACACAAGTAATCATCAGCTACACTAAGTCGAAAACTATTAACCCAAAAGAGAGGCATCGAAAAGGGAAGCTGTTCTCTATGTATGCGATCACTAGGAATATATTTCAAATAATTTAGGATGATAATGGATATAATCGGATTACGGCTCTCCACAGATTTTATTATCTATGAATCGCTACTCCTTCTTGGGAAAGACAGTGAAGTCGTTCCCTGTTGCCTTATCTACGGGTATGAATTCACCCTCTATACTGGTAGCCACTCAGGAATGAGGGAGCCCAATCTAACTGTAATTCAACTCATAACTTAAGGATTTGATAGATTCATACTTTTCCCGAAGGCATTAGTGCATAAGTGAACATAACAGATTAGGCCGGAATTCGATTGGCAGCTATGACAAGCACCACGCCCACTTTTATATTTCGCTAACGTCTCAGTGCTTAAGCAAATTCTTTGTATTTTATCTTTGAATTTCCTTTATATTCAACCTGATGAGCGAACACAGCTTAACAGGAATTACTTGCTTTGATCGCTACTACAAAATCACACGACGAACAAACTGTAATTAATGAATCTTGCGCCCGATAACTGTCGAATACATCAATTTTTCGTCTACAAAACTCTATCTTTCGTACGGAATCACTACCATTGGCTATTAAAAATATTTTAATATAATGATTTCACACCAAGAAACGTAATAATGCCGCTAAGACGCCAGTGGTCACTTAGAGTGACAAACTTTACAGGACAATAAAAGGACTGGATTTTAGGAGATGGCAATTGACGTTGCTTTTACATTTTTGCAAAATCGTAGCTGACAGGGAAGCAAGAAACCGGATTAGCAAGAAAAGAAAATATTAGAATAGAACTTACGGTTCCATCTATAGCTATTTCGACAGTAAAATGATGAGACGTTGCCAATCGCTTAAATCCATGAAATCATGATACCAAATAGAAGATCTTATTGGAAGTACTGCCATGAAAATATAGAAAAGACAGAGAGAAGCCACGTCACTGCGGTGGGAAAGTGACCGAAGCCGAGATGCCAGGTCAGACCCGATAACATTACAGACCCTTCTTTGGAGATATATATAACTGGAGCACCAAACCGATTATGACAGTAGTATTCAATGCATGGACGAATGGTAGATTTATAAATGTACAAGATGGATTCTAACAAGAAAAATTTTCCTGTCACGACTCAGTGAATCAATTTTCCTAGCAGCAGAACTAGCTGTTGGTTCAATATGATCACTCCAGTTCATGTCAGTAGAAAACATTAGATCAAGAAGGCACAATTCTCCTGATGGTTAGCATCAGACATACTGGTGGAAATCAAAATGGTTCTCTAATATGATTAGAAGATAGCAGTTTCATTTAGGAGGCGTTAAAATTCACAAGCCATTTCTTACCCCAGTTAACTGTTGGTTAGACGTCATTTTCGGGATCAACTGCTAGTTTTTCTGTCGGTCGGGCCTATCAGACTTACTATCAGAACAGGATTAAATAGTTCTGTCAAAAATGCCTAGTTGGGAACTGATGACATCGGGAAGGTCGTTAATGAAGATAAGAAACAGTTTAGGTCGAAGTATAGAGTCCTGGGGTAACGCACATTCATGTGAAAGAATCTAGAAGCATTGAACGTTCAACACGAAGCCCACTTCATTTCCTGGGGTGACCGTTATGCAAAGCCGCCCAGAAAGTGTCATATTGCACACAACGTTTTCTTCACTGCCTAAACACATTACCCACCACACAGCTATTTAATCTCCATAAAAGTTAAATGGGAGCATTTTTCAGTCAGACGTCATTTTGCTAGAATGTTATCTGTAACAAGACAAACGATTATGGGCATTTTGTTAGAGATGATTCAACTTCTACTGCCGTATCAACAGTATCTACCATAATATAATAGGAGTCATTACTTTTGGAGTGGCCCTTTTCATGTAAAAGGTTTAAATTAATATTAGGTTGTCACACATGAAATGGCGCATTTTATAGGAAATTAATAAAACGCTTCTGAAGGGTTAAATAACTAATTTATTTATTTGAAATGGGCACCATGTTGATGAATGACTATTCTCTAACTTAACTCTAAATTCTTGATCCCATCTTTAAAAAATTCTAATACTTTGATGTGGTATACAGTTTAAATGTTTTATTGCATATGATTTGGCTTTTAATGCATTTATCAAATAAATCTTGTATCGTTATCTATAATTACCATTTTCACTTTATTTAAAGCAACCATTTGAATGATAATTTGATGCAATATTTTTCTTTTCTAGTTTTGACTGATGAAGGTTATATCTTATAAAATTCTTGGGTCACGACAAAATTCTGCAAACTGTTTAAACCCGAAATGACATTATTGAAAAATAAGTAAAAAAAAACTAGTCAAATTTGCTTTATAAGACAAACAATATATGAAAACTAATTTAATGGTTCATTAGATATGAATTTAATGAACCTGATTTTACTTAAATTAATTAACATCTCTGTGTCATTTATTGTTCTTTTTAATGAGATTTTTGTAATTCTGTCAAATAGTTCCAGGAAATTGTCTTTTACATGTCATATTCTCAAGAATATTTCAGCACTGTTTGATTTGTGAAGCCAGTTCCACACTTCTATTTAAAATTTAACCTCTACCGAATATGTAATTTCAAGTCAGACGTCATTTTGCTAGAATGTTATCTGTAACAAGACAAACGGTTATGGGGATTTTGTTAGAGAAGATTCAACTTCTACTGCCGTATCAACAGTATCTACCATAATATAATAGGAGTCATTACTTTTGAAGTGGCCCTTTTTATGTAAAAGGTTTAAATTAATATTAGAAATGAAATGACACTTTATAGGAAAGGAATAAAACGCTTCTGAAGTGTTAAATAACTAATTTATTTGGTTGGAATAGGCGTCATGTTGAGGAATGACTGTTCTCCAACGTACCTCTAAATTCTTGATTCCATCTTTTAAAAAATTCTCAACTTTTGATATGATAAACATTTCAAATGCTTCAATTACCTCTTCTTTATTTGAAAATGATTCATTGCGTATGAAAATCTCAAAATTCTTAAATAAGTGATAATCATTAGGAGAGATATTAGGTGAATATGGAGGACGAAGCAAAATTTCATAATTCAGGCTATGCAGCTTTTGCACAATTGATTGAGAAGCGTACGACCGTGCATTGTCGTGCAGCAAATTTGGGCCATCCTTATTCACAAGTCTAGGATGTTTCTTTTTCAATTTTCCATGTCCATGGATACACTCAATTTCTCAACAATACAAGGTTAGTTTTATTTTTTCCCTTGAGGCAGGAATTATTAATGAAAGGCCGCTATACAGTAACCATTAACTTTTAGGGTGAAATCGAGATTTTGGGTACTGTTTTGGTGATTCGCTTGCATCTAACCACTGGCCAACTCTCTTATTGTTATCAAAGAGTATCCATATCTCATCGCATGTAATTATTTGATACAGAAAATGGTTCTTTTTCCCAGTTTGTACTTATACAGTAAGATTACTCGACATTGTTTCATTGTAATCATTTCCATTGGGCTTTTGAGTAACAATATATTGAAAGAAAATTATCTCGAAAGAAAAAGTGTCAAGAATAAGTGAAGATTTTTTATATAGTAAGGAGGTTACTTTGTTAGAAGACCGGATCAACAACCAACCAAACAATGCGTCATTTCTAGTGTGGCAACCTAATGACATAATAAAATTAATCTATATATATTATTATAATTATATATACATTATTATAATTATATGTAATTATTCTAGAACGAAAAAGAGTCAGAAATAAGTCAAGATTTTTTTTTATATACCAACGAGGTTACTTTTTTAGATGACCAGTTCATCAACTAACCAAAAATGCGTCATTTCATGTGTGGCAACCTAATAGCATAATAATATTAATCTATATATATAATGTCGTAGCCTCTGTCTGTCTATTTGCTATCGAACTCCTCCTAGAGTTTTGGAGATAGACAACATAACCATATATATTCTGAAATTACATCACCCAGGGTACTTGTATAAGTATATTTCATTTTTATCCAAGGGGGTATCGGGGAGGGATGCACAAACCCTCCTCCCTGAATTTTTTTTCCTTTTGATATAAATTAAATTTAAATTTGAACAAGGGTATGACTCCTAGGGTATATAGATAAGTATATTTCATTTTGATCAAGGGGGGGCAACCCCCTCACTGAATTTTTCCCTTTGAGTTAAATTTAAATTTGAACAAAGGAATGACTCCTATTCAAAATATAGGAGATGGCCTAAAGATGGAGGTCACATCGGCAAGATCAAAATGAAACAATATGGACGTCAAGTTGATCAAGAAATCACCAATCAGTAGGTAATGCCTTACAATACATATTTGTTGCGACAATTCAACTGTCATATCAATGTTGAAATCTGCTCATCAATTCATTCAATCAAGTATTGCATCAAATACTTATCAAAGGGGCCAGATCAAGCTGTTTTTGCACACACACACACACACACACACACACACTGCACTGAAAATGTTTTTTCTTTTGATTTAAATTGAATTTAAATTTGAACAAAGGAATGACTCCTATTCAAAATATAGAAGGAGAAAACCAGAAGATGGAGGTCACATCGGCAAGATCATTGAGTAATATTGAAATGCATCATTTTTCTCCACAAATTATATCAATCATTTAAAATCAATCATTTTTTTACAAAAAAAATATGGGTGACGTGCAGCAAGGCGTGAGTAATTCGGCCAGTAATATATAATTACAGTTAAAATAGAACATTCAGGATGGTGTTTTGTGAAGTGAAATAACTTTCTCTCGCTTATTCTTCGATGAAGGGTTAATTATTAAATGACGCAGCGGGATGTTTGCAAGATTCGGTGCTGCTGGTGTCCATATTCGTTTTGATCTTATGATGACTGGGATTATCGTCCTGTTGTTGATGATGATTATCTTTCTTTATAATCACGATCGTTGATGTTGCTTGCAAGACATACGAACATGTCACGTTGCGTAAACGAGCAGCTTCATTTAGTTCTAATTTCAATATCTCGAAAACTGTAGCAAAGAGCCAGTTGAGCCCTGTTGGATAGCTTTAATTCTAGCTGAGGACGGAAAGTACCACACCGAAATCTGAAGAAGTATTAGCAAAAATGCCTTCCAACTCACAAGTATTAAAAAACAGATAGATTTCGTTAGAAACAAAGAAAAGAGTAAGGGAACTTTTATGTAATATCAGTCCTCCAATATGGCAGCGAATGCTGAACAGTCTCCTCACAGATGAAGAAGAGACTTTGGGCAACAGGAATCTGGTTCTACAGAAGGATACTGAGAATACCATGGACTGATCATGTAAGCAAAGCCAAAGTTTTAAGGAATAAAGGAAAAAAAGACAGTTGAAAATTCTAGGGTACATAATGGGGAAAGCCGGCTTAGAAAATTTGAGACTCACAGAACATAAGGCGAGAGCGGCAGAGAAAAACAGCCCACTGATTTTTTTTCCCTTTGATTTAAATTTGAACAACGTAATGACTCCTATTCAAAATATAGAAGGAGAAAATGGAGGTCACATCAGCAAGATCAAAATGAGACAATATGAACGTCAATTTGATCAAGAAAAAAAAACAACCAGTTGGTAGTGCCTTAAAATGTAAGGCTTGTGTAAATGGTTGGCAGAACAAGGATTAGGAGAGATAGCAAAAACAAACAAACTTTACTAAGAGCTATTCAAAACAGGAGATTGTGTCGAGCCATGATCGCTCACGTCATGAAGAAACACGTCTCATAGAAGAAGTAATAGTAGTAGTAGTAGTAGTAGTAGTAGTAGTAGTGGTGGTGGTGGTGGTGGTGGTGGTGGTGTTTAAGGAAGAACTGGTTTAGCCATAAACGAAGATACGGGCGCCGAATCTATTATCTAAATATCAAATGGACGTAATTCAAAGTTGTTTTTTTTTTTTTGTTTCTTCTTCCTTACATTATCTTTCCCGTTCTAAACGCTTTATTTTTTTCGGT